>CAUDMG010001799.1:5906042-6453664 GCA_958450375.1 Homarus gammarus
CTAAATGGATACAACGAAGTGAATTTTCATAAAAGTTGGAAAGGTTGATTTCAGCCTGTGTGGGGTAGGGGGTGGGGGGGGGGAGGGGCTGTAGACGCCGTTCTCAAAGGGTTCCTTAGTTGTCCTCCTTCACACCTTCAGAGCTCAGGTGTTGACACAGAACACATAGTGCATTGTGTGTGATCCTGTTGCTGCTGAGAGGCTGGCTTGCTTTGGTATACTAGTTCACTGTTTTAATCTATCTATCTATCTATCTTTCTGTCTATCTGTATGTCTGTCTGTATATCTATCTTTTTTGTTATCTCTCTCTCTCTCTCTCTCTCTCTCTCTCTCTCTCTCTCTCTCTCTCTCTCTCTCTCTCTCTCTCTCTCTCTCCAGATTCCCACAAAGTTGTTCTGTAATGTTTCTCACTAACGGGATGAACGAACACACTAACTCACAATGGTCTCGTTACACTTTTGACGTTCTTTTGGCAGCCATCTTTGTCTGGTAGCTTAAGTGATGTACTATGAGGAAAAATTAACGTACGGAAGTTTTAGCATTTATCTTTATGCTGTAACTTAAGTGAGGCAGGAAGATGCGTTATGTTGTCTCTCAAGTTAGGTGGGGGAAAATTAACGTAATGTATGAACGTTTAAGAATCTACCTTTGCATCGTAATGTAAACGCGCTAAGTAGATGCATTCTAACAGGTATCGTAGAAAAACTTAAGGATCCATTTTTGTATTGTAAAGTGAGCGCGTTAAATAAATGCTCCTCACAGGTAAACTAAAAAAAAAATAAATAAAAAAAATTAAGAACGTTTCAGAGTGTTGGCCGCCCGCTCCTGCAGAAAATGTCGTAAAAGTTAAGAGACTGAGATTGATTTGTTTCATTGTGGGAGTGAGTGTGGGGGAGGCCGGAACACCCTCACCCTCACCGTCAACACTTTCACAGTAAAACAGCATGAAGTGGCCATCACTGTTGTTCTACTGTGTCTGGTCAGGGGTGGTGTAGCTTACCTGTGGAGGGTGTACCTCGTGCCTTGGGGGTGTGCCTGGGGCCTCGGGGTGTACTTAGGGTGTAACTGGGACCGTGGAGAGTGTACATGAGGCCTGGGGGCGTACCTGTGGCCTTGGGGTGTTCCTGAGGCCTGGAGGTATACCTGGGGCCCGGGGTGTACTTAGGGTGTAACTGGGACCATGGAGAGTGTACATGAGGCCTGGGGGCGTACCTGTGGCCTTGGGGTGTTCCTGAGGCCTGGGGGTATACCTGGGGCCCGGGGTGCACCTGGGACCTAGGGGTATACCTGGGGTGTACCTGTGGCCGTGGAGGGTGTACCTGTGGGTCAGGTGGGGGTGTACCTGGGTTAGTAGGTGCAGTGTGACCACAATCAGCTGTTATCCTCACTCCCTATTGTACTTGTGGAAATATAAACTCAAGTAATGTACTTTTTATAATCATTTACTTGACTGTATTTCAATGAACTTTTATAATTATTCTCCTTAATGTAATATACTTTTGTAATTCCATTCTGACTATTGTACTTTTGTTTAATTACTTACGTCATTGGTATATATATTACTAATTGATTACTTCATTATGATTTTCTGACTTCCTATAATTATTTACCTCTCTATAATTGTGTCTGCTTCTGTATTTATGAACTTCATTAATTATTTTCTACCTGGCTGAAGTCCTTCCTCTTTACCCTCTCTCCCTGTAGGCTCTATTTTCTCTAGTATGAACACCGTGTTATCTCTACTCACTAGTCTTTCCTTGTAATAAAAAGATTAGTCTCATTTCAATATTTAACACTTCAATTTATTTCACTTGATGGTTTAACAACCCAACCTAACCAAACCAAACCAAACCAAACCTAACCAAACCTAACCAAACCTAACCCCCAGGTAAAGTTAGGGTCTTTCATCATCCGGTGAAATAAATTGGGCTGCCTAATCTTCAGGTGATCCAAAGAGCGGATAGTTAATTAATGTGTGTGTGTGTGTGTGTGTGTGTGTGTGTGTGTGTGTGTGTGTGTGTGTGTTTATAGTGTACACAAGGGGTAATTATGACTTAAACACAAGAGGTGATCGAGGGTACACAGGAACTGGCTGGCCGGGGGAGGGTAAGTCGGCTCAAGTTGTGAGACTTTGGCTTCAAGATTTGACTCTAAGTTTTAATGCGGAGCTTCGACGTCTGGTGGTGACCGGTGGTGTTGATGGTGGTGGTGATGGCGGTGGTGGTGGTGGTGGTAGTGATGGTGGTTGTGGTGATGGTGGTTGTGGTGATGGTGGTTATCGTGGTGGTGATGGTGGTGGTGATGATGTTGGGGGTGGTTGTTTGTGGTGGTTGTGATGGTACCAGCTGGTGATAATGGTGGTGGTGTCGGTTGTGGTGATTGTGGTGATGGTGATGGTGATGGTTGTGGTGGTGCTGGTTGTGGTGGTATTATTATTATTATTATTATTATTATTATTATTATTACCCGACTATCACATTAATAAGTCTAGACTAAACACACACACACACACACACACACACACACACTGAGAGAGAGAGAGAGAGAGAGAGAGAGAGAGAGAGAGAGAGAGAGAGAGATTAACTCATCATCTTACTGTTGTGTAACATGTAGTCTCTTCCTTTCAGGTAAGTTGAGCGAGAATAAGGAGGCCTCCCAAGCTCTGCCCTGAACAACCCTGGAACAAAGGTGAGTGTACCCGCATCGTACCCCAGGAGAACCAGCACGCTACCCTGAACCAACTCGGTACAAATCCACATGGCGGTGGTACTGTACTTATACACACGTAATGCAAGCAATAATGGTATGAAAACTGTGGTGTAAACAAACGACTATGGTACAAACAGCACGCCGAGCTGAAACGTTAATGGCCTTGGCCTGAACGACCTTGTGGTACAAAACTGACCTTGGTAGACACAAATCTTAGCCCATCACCTCCCTCCCTCCCTCCCTCCCTAGTCTGGAACAAAGCGTCGGGAGCTTGGACGCAACAGAGTACATATGCTAATTGTGTTTATCTGGAATCGGCTCTTAATCAGGCAGCCAGTCAAGATATTTACCCTTTTAATCAGCGAGTCGGTCCCCAGACATTTAGTGCACCAGTCAGCCTTTGTTCCACTCCGGGGAGAGGGTGTCAGTCGGTTCGTTTCAGTGGGTTTAATTTCAATGGAGGGTGTTAGTGGGTTCGTTTTACTGGGGTTCATTTCAGTGGGTTCGTTTTACTGGGGTTCATTTTAGTGGGTTCGTTTTACTGGGGTTCATTTCAGTGGGTTCGTTTTACTGGGGGTGTATCCATGGCTTTGTTTTTTTTGCTGGGGTGGGATTCATTGTGATGGGTATATTTCAGTGAGTTCGCTATACTGGATTCATTTCTTCGTTTCCAGGCGGGTTCATTTCCATGGGTTTGCTTTAAAGTCTCCGGTTCAGTGGGTTCGTTTCGGACGGGTTGAAAGAGTCGGTGATACGTAAATGGCGGTTCAATTGATTCAGATGATACCCGTAGTTATGTATAAATAATATACTATAAATAACCTTTGTCATAAATATCGTTTGATAATAATAAACCATTATTCCCCAAACCCCAGATATTCCCCAGACCCTGAAAAAATATCCATCATTCCTAAGCCCCCTAAAATTCCCTCGACCTTAAAAATAAACTCTCCCTAAACCCATAATATTCCCTAGATCCTACTAATAAACCATCCCTAAACACTCATGCTAAACCATTGCTCCTTCATCCATTATAAACCATTACCTGTCATAGCATCATCATCACCTGTCTGGCCCGTGTTGACAGATCCTCAGTAATTCGTGTTAAATTATGCATGTCATCGTTGCTTATGTCACCGCTTTGTACCCAGAGGAGAGGCGGTGTGCATGGTGACTAACTTGTTATTGTTTATTATTAGTGTGGAGTTGTGCGTAGGAGTGAGTGTTTGTGTGGGTGGGCGGAGGGTTGGGTGGGTGTGGGTGTAAGTGGGTGTGTGCGTGCGTGTGTATGTCTGGCATTTATCACCGCCTGTCACTCACCAAACCTCTTCACATGCCTGGATGTGTAAGCTTCCTCCTTCCCACACCTCCCTCCCCCCCCCCTCCTCCTCCTCCTCCTGCTGCTCCCTCACCTCACACCCCTCCTCCTCCTCTTCCCTCACCCCACACTCCTCCTCCTCCTTCAACCTCCAGACCTCCTACTCTCTCTCACCCCCACGTCTCATAACTTCTCTACCTTCTCTCAGTTCCATTTAAGAAAAAAAAAATATTTTCCTCTCTCAGTCATAAAGAAATCCTCTCAGGCTAAGTAGTGAAAAAAAGTAGCTATAGCGCAGGAGGTGGGCGCCTCGAACTGGTTAACTACGTTACCGATAAGGGCAAATGGTTTCAGTCTCAATAAACAAGAATTTACAGATGCCAATGCTCTAAGGTACGATAGGCCAGTGGAAGGTTTGCCCTCCCAATGCGTGTGTGTTTCTTCCTATGATGGCGATCACGCCATGGTGTGCAAGAAAGGGGGCTTCATATGCATGAGGCATGACGAAGTAAGGGATCTCACAGCAAATATGTTGAAGGAAATCTGCCGTGATGTCAGGGGAGAACCGACCCTCCTTCCATTGGACGGTGAGATTTTCCAACAGAGGACTTGAAACACATCCAACGAAGCCCTTGTTGACGTCAGTGCTTGAGGATTCTGGACGCGGGGACAGCAGCCTTCTTCGACATCGGGATCTTTGATCCCATGGCCGCATGTCACCGTAACTTAGTTCTCGATGCTGCACACAGGAGGAACGAGAACGACAAGATAAGGGCATACGGGGAGAGAATTCAGAACGTTGATCAAGGCAGCTTCACTCCTCTAGTGTTCACAACCTCTGGTGGGATGGGCCCAAGTGCAAGATGTTTCTACGCCAGACTCGCGGAGGTGATATCCGAACAGAAGCAGCAGCCCAGAAGTTATGTTACAGCCTGGATGAGATGTCGACTGTCCTTCTCTCTCCTTAGGTCGGCTTTGCTCTGCCTCAGAGGAACGAGAGCTTCGGCTCCAAAGCCGACAACAGTTGCAGATATTGACTATGAGGCTACAGTCACTGAATGCTGCATAGATCTGCGGCTCAACTAATTCAACACAGCTAGGATAGCTACTCATGTATTAGGATATTTAATATTAAGGTAATAAAATGGTGGCGAAGGTGTGGCTATTGGGGGAGGCTGGAGGCCACGTAAAAAAAAAAGTAGTAGTAGTAGTAGTAGTAGTAGTAGTAGTACTACACATTTCAGTCTTTTTTTTCACAAATCATTTCAGTCAGACCTTCAGTAATACATTTCCGTGTACCGTCATGGCCGGCCCCCTCATGACAGTGCCTGTATCAGTGACAGTGATTTAAGTGATTCATTTATTCAGTTTTTGGCCACAAATTGTCTAGTTCATTAGCCCGGCGACAGGCCCCTGCGTCACCCGCGCCGCCCGTCACCAACTTTGCATATCTGTTAGCATTTGTCGGCTCATGAAGCGCTTGATTAGTGATACTGCTGCTGACGTTGGTGGTGGTGGTGTCACTGTTGGCAACACTGCCGGAGCCTGGTGGTGCAGTGACAGAGAGAGAGAGAGAGAGAGAGAGAGAGAGAGAGAGAGAGAGAGAGACTTTTTCGTTATATTACTACCAAACATTTGCCTAGAAACACCTCAGGAATTTTCTCTTCCTCTCCCCTCTTCATCCTCCCGCACCTCCTCTTCTATCTCCTCCACCTCCTCTTCCTCCTCTCCACCTCTTCTTCCTGCTCTCCACCTCCTCTTCCTCCTCCCCACCTCCTCCTCCTCCTCTCCACCTCCTCTTCCTCCTCCCCACCTCCTCTTCCTCCTCCCCACCTCCTCTTCCTCCTCTCCACCTCCTCTTCCTCCTCTCCACCTCCTCTTCCTCCTCTCCACCTCCTCTTCCTGCTCTCCACCTCCTCTTCCTCCTCTCCTCCTCCTCTTCCTCCTCTCCACCTCCTCTTCCTCCTCCCCACCTCCTCTTCCTCCTCTCCACCTCCTCTTCCTCCTCCCCACCTCCTCTTCCTCCTCTCCACCTCCTCTTCCTCCTCCCCACCTCCTCTTCCTCCTCTCCACCTCCTCTTCCTCCTCCCCACCTCCTCTTCCTCCTCTCCACCTCCTCTTCCTCCTCCCCACCTCCTCTTCCTCCTCTCCACCTCCTCTTCCTCCTCCCCACCTCCTCTTCCTCCTCTCCACCTCCTCTTCCTCCTCCCCCACCTCCTCTTCCTCCTCCCCACCTCCTCTTCCTCCTCTCCACCTCCTCTTCCTCCTCCCCACCTCCTCCTCCTCCTCTCCACCTCCTCTTCCTCCTCCCCACCTCCTCTTCCTCCTCCCCACCTCCTCTTCCTCCTCTCCACCTCCTCTTCCTCCTCTCCACCTCCTCTTCCTCCTCTCCACCTCCTCTTCCTGCTCTCCACCTCCTCTTCCTCCTCTCCTCCTCCTCTTCCTCCTCTCCACCTCCTCTTCCTCCTCCCCACCTCCTCTTCCTCCTCTCCACCTCCTCTTCCTCCTCCCCACCTCCTCTTCCTCCTCCCCACCTCCTCTTCCTCCTCTCCACCTCCTCTTCCTCCTCCCCACCTCCTCTTCCTCCTCTCCACCTCCTCTTCCTCCTCCCCACCTCCTCCCCACCTCCTCTTCCTCCTCTCCACCTCCTCTTCCTCCTCCCCACCTCCTCTTCCTCCTCTCCACCTCCTCTTCCTCCTCCCCACCTCCTCTTCCTCCTCTCCACCTCCTCTTCCTCCTCCCCACCTCCTCTTCCTCCTCTCCACCTCCTCTTCCTCTTCCTCCTCTCCCTCTCCTCTTCCTCCTCTCCTCTTCCTCCTCCCCACCTCCTCCCCACCTCCTCTTCCTCCTCTCCACCTCCTCTTCCTCCTCCCCACCTCCTCCCCACCTCCTCTTCCTCCTCTCCACCTCCTCTTCCTCCTCTCCTCTTCCTCCTCCCCGTTACCTACACTACACTATCCGGATCTCTTAACCAATGTTTTCTTCTTACACCTTCATCACCTCCTTCTCCCCTCTCTATTTGGTGCCCCTCCCCCTTTTCTCTTCACTTGTCTCTCCCTTTTCTTCTCTTTGTCTCTCTTCCCCTCTTCTTCTTTCTCTTCTCTTTGTGTCTCTTCCCCTTCTCTACCTTCTCCTTGTATCACTTTATCTTGTATTGTTTTATCTTCTTAATACGTTCTCATTCATCCTCTCCCTTTCTCCTGTCTCCTTTCTCCTTAAATTCCTTCACCTTGTTTGGCTTTCTTCTTCTTCTTCTTCTTCTTCTTCTTCTTCTTCTTCTTCTTCTTCTTCTTTGTTTAGCTTCATCTTTAATTCCTTATCTTTCTTCCCTCTATTTCTCGTTTTCCTTCCTTCCTTCCTCCCTCCCTCCCTCCCTCCCTCCCTCCCCTTTCCGTCTCTCTTCCTCTATTAATCCCTTTCTTTCTCTCTTCATTCCTTCTCTCCCTCGTCTCCTGTTATCGTCTCCACCTTTTTTTATCCGTGTTTGTCTTACACCTGTCACACTCTCTCTCTCAGTTTGCCTTCCCTAACCCCTTTGTTTATTCTCTCTCTCTCTCTCTCTCTCTCTCTCTCTCTCTCTCTCTCTCTGCACACTCGTATGCTTACCTGGTCGTGTCAACTCATTTGCATTTTTACGTTTTATACCTGGAGAGTTTCTGAGTACATTTTCCTCAACTCTTTCTGTTTCCTGTTTTTTTTTTCTCTCTTATGTACGTCTTTGCTTACACCTATTTCTATTATTCTCTTGTTTTTATTCACTTCCCAGAGAGGTAATTGAAGAGGCGAGAGAGAGAGAGAGAGAAGAATAATGACAATAGTTCCTCCTCAAACGAAAAAAAAATAAGAATCGTTAACTCAGGAAGACGATAGTTACCATCGGTCACTATAAAACACATATGTTGATAATAATATATTGGAGGTATATTTCTATCGACTCTCACTCAGCTGTAGCGACTGTACATGTGAGGTGCTCTTGGGTAGATTAAAAGTGATGTGTATGAATGTGTTATATCCTATCGAGAGTCAATGGATTATGAATTACTTTGTGACCCATGACTAGACTCGGGTATACCTGTGCGCTGGTTACGATCTGGGCATCATGAAAGTATCGTGTTCCTTATTGTTACCTACTGTACCATCACTCGTTATTTAAAGTAACAGTATCTTTTTTATATGAAACTGTAAGGTAGTCTTGTGGAGAATGGTTGGCCAGTATGTACTGGCCAAACTATCCTACGGCTGGCCAGTATGTACTGGCCAAACTATCCTACGGCTGGCAAGGATGTACTGACCAAACTATCTTACGGCTGGCAAGGAAGCCGTAACATTACCTTTAATTTACTTTATCAGACGAAGAAAAGAAAATAAAAAAGTTAAAATTGTGGTAGAAGAACAAGTTAATACTGTCCCAGCTTATCAGCGTCTTATGATTTTTTTTAATTAAGGGAGCTACTTCAGGTACATGCAGGTGTCAGGGGTGCCAACATTACCATAATGCAGTTGTCAGGGGTGCCAACATTACCATAATGCAGTTGTCAGGGGTGCCAACATTACCATAATGCAGTTGTCAGGGGTGCCAACATTACCATAATGCAGGTGTCAGGGGTGCCAACATTACCATAATGCAGGTGTCAGGGGTGCCAACATTACCATAATGCAGGTGTCAGGGGTGCCAACATTACCATAATGCAGGTGTCAGGGGTGCCAACATAACCACAAACCTTGACCTTTGTTTCAATTTATTCGATTTTTTATTGATATCTTTTTCTTACTCTCTCATTCTCTACCATTTATCCCTTACTGCGTTTCTTCCCTCTTCTCTTCTCTACCTGTAACTCTCCCATCCACCCCACTCCTTCACTCTTCCTGGTTCTTTCTCCATCTTCCTCACTCCTCTTTCCTTCTCCTTATTAATTCCTCATTCTGTATCCCTCCTCAACCCCTTCACTCCCCTCCCCTCCTCTCCTCTCCCCAGTACTCACTCATTCACTCTCTCCACCGTCTCACTCACTCGCACACACACACACACACACACACACACCACTCATACACACACACCCCTTCCGTCATCACTCCAGTGTCAGCCTCTTGTCCCTCTACTCGTCACTGCAGGACTTCATCCAAGCTTGAGGTCCTTTCAGAGCCTTGCCAGAAGGACCCTCGGAGCCATCAACGACCCTCCCCATTACTTCAGCCTCCCCTCCCCTTTGCTACCGTTTTCTTTTTATCATAGGACGTACAATGGGTTCTAATTGTAATAGACCACAATCTAAATTAATCTATGTAATTTAATTCAAGTTAGGATAAGGACTATTTGGAGAGGTACCCTATATCATGGATCTTATGTATATACTGTATAAAGGTTGTTGGTTGTGAAGGGGTTATGTTTTAGGATGAATATTGTGAACGATGTATGTGTTGGGGGAGAGGTGATGTTGTCCGTCCTGGGAAAAATATTTCATTTTTCTTTTCTTTTTTGTGTGTGTGTGTTTGTGTGCTCTCTCTCTCTCTCTCTCTCTCTCTCTCTCTCTCTCTCTCTCTCTCTCTCTCTCTCTCTCTCTTCACACCCACACACACACACACACACACACACACACAGTAAACTCCCCTCCCTCACACTAAAATCTCTCCCCGTTTGTTTTTAAGCTTCCCACTCTAGAGGACAAAGAATTGTAAAACACACACAAAATAAAACTACACTCACTGGTTTAATGTTTGTTTCGTGTTTTTTTTTTCTTTCGTTGTTGTTTTAGTGGTGTGTGTTGTATGGGCGTGTTGTTGTTATTTGCTCTGTACAACCCATCCATTTATGCTTTTATGTGTGTGTGTGTGTGTGTGTGTGGTTTTTTATATGTATGTACGTGCGTTCTTCCTTATGTACACACACACACACACACACAGATTAAAATGTAAAGATCAGTTTTCTTTATATATAATTTAATTTGATTTATATTATCAGCTTCAACTGACCCGTGTGAAGCTAGGGACATGTCCGACCAGTACTACCCCGCGATTATAGACTCGTGAATCTAAAGCATTCTCAAGTGAGGGGGAGACTGGGGTGGGGGGCTGGTTTATGGGGATTGAGAAGGGTGAGGGTTGTACTTGTGCAGACGCCGTATTTATTAAACAAGGATATAAATACGTGAGGCAAAACACAAATTATGTTTAGAATATGTTACCGTACATTAGGGCAGTATCCCAGCTCGTGCTTCATGTCGGGGGAATTTTATGTATTTTTCTTTTCTTTGTGCACCTCTCACGTAATGTATGGGTGACAGGGGGACAAGCTGGATGGAGTCTCAATATGGTGTCCTTTCATGACCTAATACATAACGGATTTATTTGATTCTATTTACACAACTATTTGCGTAAGTACTATAGTGTAATTTACAATAAAACATACCCAGGAAGTTGACAAATTACTCTTATTATATAAATAGTGTGTGAATGTCAATGATAAGTCATTTGGCAGAAGCTCCACCTGTTAAAAGTATTTCGTGTTTGGTTATAGTTTTAACCCTCGTCCTTCATCAACTGTTAGACAAATGGTAGTTGTGTGGGTACCAGATGTAGCGCCAAGGGGTGTGTGCAGTGTACAGTGCTAAGTTGGCTCCCATACGTCTCGTAACGACCTGTGCCTTAAGGTGAGGTGATGTGACGTGAGGAGACTAAAGTAAGGGGAGGTCTTTGTGCGCGCTGGACAGAGGATAGGGGACAGTTGCACCGTCATATTGTTGTGGTAAGTAAAAAAATACATTAATATTTGAATTCTGATATTTTACATTAAGCTGAAGTGTGATACTGAGATACACAAAACATTATTGTATCCTGTCTACTATAGTATGTGGACATAAATCGTGCTTCTCGTGTCAATTTTGGACCAAACCTGAGCCATGACGAAATGTTCCTTTGCATGAGGAGAATTGTTTTTGTTTTTTAGTTTTTTGTATACTACAACAATATACTATACCAAATTCATGGTGTAAGTGATATTTTGTAAACAGGCAGTAAATTCGGTGATTGGACAGAAATGTGGCTGGCCAGACTATTGACTTTGTCTCAGAATCCGAAGCACCACGCCACCATCACAACACTTGACCCACATCACACTCCATAAAGCGAAGCACTATACTGTTTCCTTGACGTTAGGTGAATGGATCGTGGCGTGAAAAGCGATACTACTTCAATAATATTAATCTATGTCAACGTTGCTGGTCCATGTATAATGTATCAAATTATATCATTCTGGTCCCTAGCTACTGTGTGTACCTCACGTCTCACCGAGTAACTCAGAGGTTTTGAATACACGCTCCGATACTCTCTTAGTATCGGGGTTCACACCTCACGGAAAAAGTGGATTGACAATGCCGAGTGTACTAGTAGGAAATGTCCCCAACTGTACAGTACATCACATCATAGTTTTTCATACGTTAAATAAATAACTCTGGCACTAATCCTAAGTTTTGCACAGCACGTGAGATGATTAAAAATTGGAATTAGATTAAGTAATTGTAATTGTTAGCTCTATTAACATCTTACAATGATAGCCACCAGTTAATTTGTCTCTGTTCAGTAGTTACGGGGAGTTTTATTTTTTTTTCTCGCGATTCGAAGCTTCATTCTCCGGTGCAGCTTGGTCCATTTCGCTATTTGTTGATGACAGGCCATTTTCGGGATGAGTTACGGTCCCGAAGGAAGATGTCGCTCATAGTTCTTGAAAAGGATGTTGTCTTGTGTAGGAACTATCTAAAACCAGGAGGGAAAGTTGTTCTAAAAGGACCCTGGTCGCTGACTAATGTATTAATACTGGCAATAATTATGATTCCTGATCGACTCCGAGTAAGATCATTTTGTGTTTTATTGTTAAGTGATCACGTGAGGATTAGACACCCCGAGTTTATTTTAACTTCGGATTAAATTACTGCAAAAGTACCTGCAGGGGTGGGGGGGGGGGGGGGGAGGTCAGTTGCGTTGGGTTAAGTTAGATTTGGTTAGGTTAGGTTAGGTTAGGTTTTTTGTTAGGTTAGGTTAAATTAGGTTAGAGTAGGTTCTTGTTTGTTTGGGTTAGGTTAAGTTAGCTTTAGATTAGTTTAGTTTAGGTTAGGTTAGGTTAGGTTAAATTAGCTTTAGGATAGTTAATCTTAAGATGACAACATCTGGGGTGCCTCATCTTCACGCAACTCGTTTTAAGTTCATTCCTCAGACGCTGTTGAATGTCAGGGTGTTGAGACTTGGTGAGAGGAAGTTCTCAGTCAACACCACAACCTCTTGTTACGAGCACGTCACTCCGACTTGTACTTCACGCTCGAGCGACTTGGGTAAATAGTGTTGTGTTTATATGATCATGAGGGAGGTGAGAATTAGACAGATTTTTTGCTTTTTGCGTTTGACTACCCAAAATATTACCCCCCCCCCCCCCCCCCCCAAAAAAAAAAAAGTGAAGCCGACGATGGAAAATATATCAAGGAAACATTGTGTATAAAATAAAATACTTTTACTTTTTGATGAGTACTTTTAAGATACCATGAAAAAATATATACACCGCTAGGAAAACAGACAAACAAACAAAAAATTAGTTGTATTATATGGAGAATGTATCTGTTAACAGTTAAGGTGTCTGAGGGTTGGCGACTACGACCCTCTACTTAATCGTTTTCGGGGTGTCTTATTCCTTCAAGTTTTATATCTCTCCAGGGACCACCACAGCTTGTTATCTCATTCATCCATCCCAGTCTCTCCCTGGCTCTCCCTGGCTCTCCCTGGCTCTCCTACCCTCAGTTTTATTCATTAATATATCTCTTGTTATCTCTTAATCCCTTAGGATATGATCCCATTATCTCTTTATTATTCTAGAAATTTTTAGTTATTTACAAATATGATCAAAACACACACACACACACACACACACACACACACACACACACACACACACACACACACATACATATTAAGCTCTCCTGGGGGAGTTATTCATCAGCGACTGTTGTATCTCGTTCATTACCTCTCAAGGAGTCATGTGAGGAGGGTAGTGAGGTCCGTCTGTGTTTAACTAAATAACTGTCTGTCTGTCTGTCTGTCTTCAGTGTAACTCATGAACGGGAAGAGTAACAGAGAGTCTTGTGAGAGTGTCTTTGTGTGTTTTTGTCATGTTTATGATTTTTAAAACGCTAAATTACTTCCATTGAAAGCTAGTTTTATATAAAAGCTAAAATATTACATTAGTTCAAGTTTATATTATATGTATATACTCTCACCTCCTTCCTTCATTCACTGTTCGTATCTTTTGATGTTTTTATTTTATTTTTTTATTTTTAAGTGTCGACAAATTATCTGCAGTGGGAAGGTTTTGTCCTCGTATATCTCCCTTGAGTCTCACCTTGTACCCCCCCTCCTCCTCCACACCCCCCCCCCCCCCCCCCCAAGGACGAGAGGGTTAGCTGCATTCATGTGTTGTGTTGTAACTTCGGAGTGCAATGTGTTATGTCTGTCTGTAAAGAATTGGAAAAGATTTAATATGATCTCTCTCTCTCTCTCTCTCTCTCTCTCTCTCTCTAATGAATGACTCTGAAGATGCAACACCCACACACACACACACACCCACCACACACACACACACACACACAGTAATAGAGATGAGAAGTGTGAGGTAGTTTTTCACAGTTTTTTTCCCCCACAGTTCTCGTGTTTTTACTCTCCACGTCTTGTTGACTCAGTCCGTCTTTTTTCCTCTCTCTCTCTCTCTCTCTCTCTCTCTCTCTCTCTCTCTCTCTCTCTCTCTCTCTCTCTCCTGTTTTTAAAGAGAGAGAAGGAGAGTGTTATCGTGTTGGTCTTGTTCCGTGTTTCAATGTGTTAAATGTCTCTTTTCTCTTGTGTTTTTTTGTGTGATAGCTGTTGTTTTATGTGATAGCTGTTGTTGTTGTTGTTTTGTGTGATAGCTGTTGTTGTTGTTGTTTTATGTGATAGCTGTTGTTGTTGTTTTGTGTGATAGCTGTTGTTGTTGTTGTTTTGTGTGATAGCTGTTGTTGTTGTTGTTGTTTTGTGTGATAGCTGTTGTTGATGTTGGTGTTTTGTGTTTTAAATTTATTTGTTCTGTTCGTATTATTTTCCTGTGTATAAGTGTGTTTGTTTTACTTGTTCTGTGATTGTATTTGTTTCAGTTAAATTTGTGTATATGAATTATTAATACAAACGTAGTGGTTAGATATACTTAAATATATATAAGTAAACATACATAATAATGGTTGCCCCTCATGTAACTAGGATGGCCGGCCCTAGGCGTGAATTTGTTTAAGGTGTAGAAGCTTGCCCCATAGTTTCACCCTGCCCGACGATCGAACCCGAGTCTGCTAGCTTGAGAGGCGAGCATGCTGGCCATTACACCACAGGTCGCACATGCATACATACATACATACACCAGTCTTTCAAGAGGTATACGGTCCCAGGTGTTGGTTACAGCATTTCCTCTCACACCCTCCCCTTCCCCCTTCTTCTTTTCCCCTCTCCCATTTCCCTTCCACTTCCCCCTTCTTCCTCCCCCTTATCCATTTCTACCGCCCCCCCTCCCCTTCCCTGTCATCATCGTTGCTCATCTGTTTTATCCGTTCGTCCATATTTTCCATGGCTCGTTAACGTGCGTGTGGCCAGGTGACGGCAGGTGAGTGTGAGAGAGAAGGAGCGAGGTGTGAGGGGCGGAGGGGTGTGAAGGAGAAGGGTGTGAGGGAGAGAAGGGTGTGAGGGAGAGAAAGGTGTGAGGGAGAAGAGGGTGTAGTACCTGTATCAAGGGCTTAACTCCCCAGCGATCGTTCAACCTTGTCCGGATCTTGAACAAGTTTACGCAAGATTCTGATGCTGAAAAACTTAAGCCCATTGACCAATTAAAAGCTTTTCACTGAGAGATATCCTCAGCTTATTACACTTCATGAATAAACAAATAAACCTAACCTAACCTAACCTAACCCCCATCCAAGTAGCGTAAAATAAGCAGGGGGGGGGGGGATAATTTTAAGGTGATCCCATAACTGACCTCTTTATGTGTTAAATGAAGTAGTGGATGTTATATTCATACTTGTGTTTTAATTAAATGATTAAGTTATTGTTGACAAATACGGGTTTCTACTGGATAAGAACTGTTAGAAATAAAGGGCTGTATGTCTCTTTTTTATTTGTTTATTTTTAGAGAGACAGACAGACATACAGACAGACAGACAGACAGACATACAGACAGACAGACAGACGTATATGATGGTAGACCAGGTGTGGGAGAGGAAGGAGAGAGTTGCTTCATTAATGAGTACAGTGTTTTGGTGCACCTGTGAGCTTGATGAGATATTGTTAAACTTATTACTATACCTCCTGCTCTCTCTCATCACCTCCTGCTCTCTCTCTCATCACCTCCTGCTCTCTCTCTCATCACCTCCTGCTCTCTCTCACCACCTTCACTCTCAAGCTCTTTCTCTCCCAACTTACCTCTCCCAATCGAGTCGTCGACGTTAGGAAATACAACCAACGCTCACAATTTACTCTGAACCTACTCTAGACTTACTCTTACCACCTACTCTAATCTACCCTCAATCTACCTTTGCTATTGGAGTTGAAAAGACCATAGGAACCTAGACCGCCCGATTGACGATAGAGATACGATTTCGTTTTTTTGCATTTTTTTCCGGGCGTGATTAATGTCTATATATCGCCAAAGGGGGGCGTGATGTGGGTCGTCATGGCGGGTTTAATCTAGCCAGGTATGGCAACAGTGTGGCCTCGGGGGATTGCTCTTGTAGGGGTGAGATAGAGTGACTGGCGGAGGAGGGAAAGAGGGGTGTAGGGGGGAGGAGAAAAGGTTCTGGAGAAAGAGGAAGGGTAGGGAGGGGGGAGGAAAGGTCTTGGAGAAAGAGGAAAGGTAGGGAGAGGGGAAAGGTCTTAGAGGAAGGGTAGGGAGGGGGGAAGGTCTTGGAGGAAGGGTAGGGAGGGGGGAAAGGTCTTGGAGAAAGAGGAAAGGTAGGGAGAGGGGAAAGGTCTTGGAGAAAGAGGAAGGGTAGGGAGAGGGGAAAGGTCTTAGAGGAAGGGTAGGGAGGGGGGAAGGTCTTGGAGGAAGGGTAGGGAGGGGGGAAAGGTCTTGGAGAAAGAGGAAAGGTAGGGAGAGGGGAAAGGTCTTGGAGAAAGAGGAAGGGTAGGGAGAGGGGAAAGGTCTTGGAGAAAGGGGAAGGGTAGGGAGGGGGGAAAGGTCTTGGAGAAAGAGGAAGGGTAGGGAGAGGGGAAAGGTCTTGGAGAAAGAGGAAGGGTAGGGAGAGGGGAAAGGTCTTGGAGAAAGAGGAAGGGTAGGGAGAGGGGAAAGGTCTTGGAGAAAGAGGAAGGGTAGGGAGAGGGGAAAGGTCTTAGAGGAAGGGTAGGGAGGGGGGAAAGGTCTTGGAGAAAGGGGAAGGGTAGGGAGGGGGGAAAGGTCTTGGAGAAAGAGGAAGGGTAGGGAGAGGGGAAAGGTCTTAGAGGAAGGGTAGGGAGGGGGGAAAGGTCTTGGAGAAAGAGGAAGGGTAGGGAGGGAGGAAAGGTCTTGGAGAAAGAGGAAGGGTAGGGAGAGGGGAAAGGTCTTGGAGAAAGGGGAAGGGTAGGGAGGGGGGAAAGGTCTTGGAGAAAGAGGAAGGTAGGGAGGGGGAAAGGTCTTAGAGGAAGGGTAGGGAGGGGGGAAGGTCTTGGAGAAAGGGGAAGGGTAGGGAAAGGGAAAATCTTGGAGAAAGAGGGGTAGGGGGGATGGAGGAGATGTATTGGAGAAAGAGTAGACGTACTGAAAGATAATAATTCCTATTTGGTCAAACATAGGTTATGAAGTTCTCTTTCTTCTCCTTGCTTCACTTTTCTCATTATTGTCGTAGTACACAGAGGGAGACAGGAGACAGCAAAAACGACAACAAATACAGCAACAAAAACAACAACACTAGCAGCATCAGGGCCTCAGAAGAGCGAGGTCACCCGTGCATTGTCATGTGAGTCTGGTGGAGTAGTGTACCGGGGCGCCTCATCCACCTCCACCGTCTCCATCACCACCACCACCTTCTGTATCACCACTACTACCGTCTCCATCATCACCACCACTTTCTCTTCAACCCTCTCCTCCTCCAACTTCTCCTCCACTACTATCCCCTCCTCCGTCTCCCCTACCTACTCCCAATACCGCTCCCCCACCCCCCATCCCACCTCTCCCCAGCTGCGGTGTTGGAGGGTACACAGGAGGTGGTATATTGTGTGTGTTATGAAGTGCTTATTGGCAGTCAGTAAACTTGTTGATGTTAATAGTGTAGTGTGTTGGGGCCCCACCTGTAATGGGGTTATTATTATTATTATTATTATTATTATTATTATTATTATTATTATTATTATTATTATTATTTGTCATAGAATTGGTATAAAATGATTCATTGAGAAAGTTTATTACATCTTGAGTGAGTCAGAGATGAACTTTCTGAGAATTATACCCTTGTGTTAGAGCGTCACTAAGTCAGTCAGTCAGTGAATCAGTCAGTAAATCAGTAAGTGAGACAGTCAGTGAGTTAATAAATGAGTCAATAAGTGAGTCAATCATTGAATCACTTGGTTAGTCAATCAGTGAGTCAATCGGTGAGACAATGAGTCAATAAGTGAGTCAATCAGTGAGTCAATCAGTGAGTCAGCTCCGTCTTCACATCTCAAGTTAAAGGAAGAAAACTTTTTGAGAATCTAATTTTGTGTCGTAGCTTAAGTGACTGAGTGAGTGGCGTCCTCACAGAATCACTTTAACGTTACGACATATATATATAAATATATAACCACGACCTTTGTAGAATACGTATTTGTATCTCGGTCTGACATTGTTAATTAGAGGAATGAATTGCCTTACGAACCTTTGATAATTATCTCTCATAGCTTCTGTTCGATATTTTCCCGACATCAATAATTAGTTAATATATTATTACGTTAAGGAACTTTTGTGAGTTAGATACGTTCTCACATCAACAGTTAGGTGAAAATTATTAGTCTTAGAATTTTTGAGAATGTCGGTTTTTTGTTATATATCAGGTGTGTGTGTGTGTGTGTGTGTGTGTGTGTGCGCGTGTGTGTGTGTGTGTGTGTGTGCGTGCGTCGTGGGTGCCCAGCGGTAAAAGACTCATTGCTGCTCCACTGCCCACCGTATTTTTTCCCTTATCGTATGTTAATTTGCATAAAAAAACAACAACTAGGACATGGAATTCTCGTCACTTTCGAAAAAAAAACATACTTTTTTTAAGCTTTGTCAAAGAAAAAATTGGTATCGTGGAATATTTTACACTTTTTCTTCAGTTTTGTCAAGAAAAAATAAGATGTTAAGGAAGTGTCGATTGTTTTTATTATTATTATTATTTAAAGTCGAAGGATGAATTATATTTCAATCGTTTCATTAAAAAAAAAATATATATATATAAATAAAATGTAAAGGATCTTCTGGGCCCGTCGACAGTTTTTAGATATTTGTAACTGATGGTAAATTTTATTTTAGTACAAGTTTGTCTCCATAAAAGCGATGATGAACGCAGTGTGGATGGAGGCTGATGCAAACCCTGGCCATACTGCTGCTGCTGCTGCTGTACCCGAAGCTGCTGTTATACTGCTGCTGTTGTCGCTGCTGTTCTTGTTGCTACGTGACACAGAGAGTTTTAGAGGTTCAGGCCCCCATCACCCCCCATCTCAGCCCCCCATCGAGTGTAGCCATGCAAGGAAACTTCAGCATTTTCTGTTCACTGTCGCTTTGATTAAAACTAACTAACTTACTAGCCAGCTAACTAACTAGCTAGGCTGGTGCTCTTGCCCCACTCGCTGTAGAATTGATCATAGTCTGCTTGCTGCCAACGTAATGAAATGTCTTTATTGCCAAAAAACAGGAAGGATTGTGTGCAGAAATTTAGAATCTCAGTTTACACGGTGAGACTACACAGATTTTTGTTTTAAGCTTAGTCGGTGTCAGGATCCGTGTGTGTGTGTGTGTGTGTGTGTGTGTGTGTGTGTTCACACACAGGGTGGTGAAATGCGTCTAGTGGGGCAGCATTATGTTAGTGTTAAGGTCCAAGCACTGCTTGCTCCCTCTCGCTTTCAGTTACCGCGGCTGGCTAGCCCTCGTGGCGAACAGGGAAACAACTTGCATAAGTGTTCCCCTGCCAGTACACAGCCTCTTCACCATCAAGACTCCCGGCGTACCTCCTCGTGACAACACACGATAACTGGGTGCCTCGTGGGCCCAGGCTAGACCATCAGGGGATCTGGGAGCAGCAGTGGGCCCCAAAAGGACGGCGCATAGGCCCCCTGGCATGTGGACACGTCCTGGCGCCTACCAACCATTGCCCCGCTGCCTGCGGATTTACCTTGGTTTTAACACTTAGCATCTGGAGGAACCAGCGGTAGCACATGCTTTCAGAGAGCAGCTCGAACAGGGGCTGATAAACAACCCAACAACAAACAACCCAAACCCCAGTGCCGAATGGGGTACTCTCAACACTGTTATGGCAAAAGCCTACAGAGACCCTCGGCCAGATCGAAAGAATATGCCAGGACTGGTTTGATGAAATGACCCGGCAATCAATGTACTCGTCGATGGTAAATGTGCTGCTTTAACTGACCGGCAGAACAACCCTCAGTCTCGAACCAAAGCTGATACCTTCCGCAAAAGCAAAGTGGCGGCCCAGCTGGAACTTCGCAATCTAAAGAACAACTGGTTTAAAAATAAAGCAGGTGAAACACACAAATTTGCAGATCAGCACAAGGTGCACGACTTTTTCAATTCCACTAAAATACTTAATGGGCCAATCACTCGTAGCACAGCCCCCTCTACTCATCCTTAGGTAACTCCATAATTAAAGACAATAAAAGGCCTCCTTCAGTGCGAGAAAGAGCACTACCATTCACTGCTGAACCGAAACACCGATGTGGATGTCCAGGCTACCCAGCAGGTCCCTCAGCATCCAGAACTGACCCACCTCAGGTATCCTCCATCCCTGGATGAGGTAGCTACTCCTATCAAACAGATGAAAAATAACAAAGCCTCAGGGCCTGATGGAATCCCAGCCGAGGTGTATAAAGCAAAAGGACCTCTGCTTACCAGCTGTCTCCACTCTCTCATGGAGAATAATGTGAAAAGGAGGAAATTACCCAAGCTGTTTAAGACTCTTCCAACTACCGCTGGATCTCGCTGCTCTCCATAGCTGGCAAGATTATCGCCTGAGTCCTCCTAAACAGACTTCTTCCTGAAGCGAAAAGCTTCCTCCCAGAGTCTCAACGTGGCTTCAGACCATCTTTGCTCCCCGTCAGATACAGGAAAAGTACACAGAACAGCGTTGTGACCTGTGCAAGGCTTTCGTCGACCTAACCAAGGTCTTCAACTCAGTCAAGGGGGAAGCCCTCTGGTGGACCCTCAGCCGTTTTGGCTGCCCACCAAAATTCATCGCCATTGTGAGGCAACTCCACGATGGCATGAACGGCAGTGTCCTGCACACTGGCACCCAGTTCTTCCCCATCCAAACGGGGGTAAAACAAAGAAGTGTACTGACGCCAACTCTCTTTTCCATTTTCTTGGCTGCCTTCCTTACTCGTGCCATTGTCAATTTAGCTGGCGGGGTGGACATCGAGTTTTGGATGAAGGGGGGTCTTTTCAACATAATACGACTCCAGGCATGAACAAAGGTGTCGGTAGCTTCCATAATGCCCCCCAGGCCCTGATGTGGGTCAGTGACCTGTGCCCGGGAGGGCTAAACCCTGTTAAAAAAAAAAAAAAGAAACTGAGCTTCAGTATGCAGATGACCTCACTCTTGTTGCTAACACTGAACGTGACCTTCAGGAAATCCTGAACGCCTATGCAGATGCGTATGCACACTTCGGCCTTGAGGTGAATGTACGTAAGACTCAGATTTTGTTTCAGCCTGACCCTGGTTCAGCCACACCTCCACCATCCATCCAGCTTAACAGTACTACCCTCTCTAATGTTACCCACTTTCGGTATCTCGACTCTCACCTGTCCACCACCGCAGACATCGATGAAGGGATTCAGCATCGGATCAGATATACATCTCAAGCCTTTGGCAGACTCCAAAACCGTGTCTTCGGCTGTAGGGAGCTGAAATTATCTACAAAGTTACATGTATATAGAGCAGTGGTCCTTCCCACCCTGCTGTATGGCAGTGAGATATAGGTCACATACAGGAGGCACATCAAGGCTCTTGTAAACTTTCACCAACGTCGTCTACGCTCCATCCTCCGAGTTCGCTGGGAAGACAAGAGAACAAATGCCAGTATTCTCGCTGACACCAACTGTAGGAGCATCGAGGCTACCATTATCCATGAACAACTACGCTGGACTGGCCATGTTACCCGCATGGACGACAGTAGAGCGCCAAAACAGCTAATTTACAGTCACCTAACTAATAATAAATGTAATGCTGGTGGGCAACTGAATAGGTGTAAGGATAGTCTTAGGACAAACCTGAAAACGTGCCAAATTGACCCCCTCTCCTGGGAGACGATTACTCCACACCGTAGGGCTTGGAGGATCACCACACAAGAAGGTGTCACTACTTTATAGTTCGCCCGATTGCATAAAGGCAGACAAGCGCCAACGCTGGAAAGACGCTACCGCCGCCCCTCCCGCACTAGATGTAGTCCCCCACATGTGCAACATCCGTGATCGATCCTGCCGGTCCCGTATCGGCCTCCTTAGTCACGTTAGAACTCACCTACCTAACTAACCTCCATAATAACTCGTATCATTGTATCATAGCTGGATGACCGTCATGCTCGATTCCGAGTGACAGCAAAGTAAAGGTAGTAGTAGTAGTAGTAGTAGTAGTAGTGTGTGTGTGTGTGTGTGTGTGTGTGTGTTGCTAAGTTTCATCCAATTAACTTAATTCTGTTGACGGGGCGTGACGGGGCGTGACGGGGCGGGACGAGACGAAGATTCTGATGCATTATTTCAAGTGATCCAATTATCCAGAAGCAGTACAAGGTAATTATCATATACTTGGCATTTAATCATGTTTAGCAGGTTAGTGAGTGACTGAGAGAGAGAGAGAGAGAGAGAGAGAGAGAGGTGATCGTCGCACGGTTGTCAATAATTACACCTGTGAATACCTCGACATGGTCAATAGTCAAGGATGGTTAAAGTGCCATTTTTACGGTGACCTATAACCTTGACCTTTGTCCCCTGTTAATAAGAAAGAAGGTCCGGTCGGAGTGACTTCAAAGGTCAGGATATATGTAAAATTTGATTAATACCGAAACTTAATGAATTTTTCAAAGAATTTCGAATCAGTCAAAAAGAGTCAGTCTGTCTACCCATAATGCTGGGATTTTTGTTCAATATGTATTCCACTATAGTTAAAAATTTCTTAGTAAGTCTGTATACGAAGTTACCTTGATAGTCATTGAATTTTTTCTTTTGTTATAGCAGCAATATGATAACGTTAACCTCGGCACTAAATATACACACACACACACACACACACACACTTAATACTACTTTGCTGTCAATCGGAATCGAGTATGACGATCATCCAGCTGTGATAACAATGAAATGAATTATTAAAGATGTCACCTAGGTTGGTGAGTTCTAAGGTGACTAAAGAGGCCGATACGGGACCGGCAGAGTTGATCACAGATGTTGCACATCTAGTGTGGGAGGGGCGGCGGCCGCGTCTTTCCAGGTTTGCCTCGTTATGGAGTCGGGCTAATGCGAAAGTATTGACACCTTCTTGTGTGGTGCTCCTCCAAGCATTACGGTGTGGAGTAATCGTCTCCCAGGTGAGGGGGTCGATTTGGCACGTTTTCAGGTTTGTCTTAAGACTATCCTTATACCTATTCAGTTTCCGGCCAGTGTTGCATTTACTATTCGTTAGGTGACCGTAAAGTAGCTGCTTTGGCAGTCTACTATCGTACATGTGGGTAACCTGGCCAGTCCAGCATAGCTGTTCATGGATAATGGTAGCCTCGATGCTTCTACAGTTGGTGTCAGCAAGAATACTGATTTTTTTTTCCCAGCGAACTTGGAGTATGGAATGTAAACTACGTTGGTGAAAGTTTTCAAGTGCCTTGATGTGCCTCCTGTATGTAACCCATGTCTCGCTGCCATATAGCAGGGTGGGTAGGACCACTGCTCTATATACGTGCAACTTTGTAGATAATTTCAGCTCCCTACAGCTGAAGACACGGTTTCAGAGTCTGCCAAAGGTTTGAGATGCACATCTTATCCAATGCTGAATCTCTTCATCTATGTCCGCGGTGATAGTGGGTGACTGAGGAGGTGGGGAGAGGAAGTATATGTGTCCTCTCTCTCTCTCTCTCTCTCTCTCTCTCTCTCTCTCTCTCTCTCTCTCTCTCTCTCTCTCTCTCCAGAAAAGAAATGAAATAGTAAAATGGAGTTGAAAAAATTTCGTCTTTGAAAATCGTGAAATTCAAGAATAGAAAAATTAAACTTCCAAAGTACAGTAAAATAATAACCATTACACATACGGACATGAGCAGCACGAGCGTTGAGTGTGAGGTGTGAGGTGAGGAGGATGTGAGTGGAGGAGGAGCAGGAGGGCGTGAAGGTGAGGATAATCTGAGGCGACGTTGAAGGATCTCTAAGGAGTTTAAATTTTCCACACAGAGAGACGTCAGACACACACTACACACAGTCTTTGCGTCCTGACTCATGTAACACAAAACATGACTAAAACATTCAGACCCATGGGAGGCAGGTGGTGTGTGTGTGTGTGTGTGTGTGTGTGTGTGTGTGTGTGTGTGTGTGTGTATGTGTGTGTGTGTGTGTGTGTGTGTGTGTGTGTGTATGTGTGTGTGTGTATGTGTGTGTGTGTGTGTGTGTGTGTGTGTATGTGTGTGTGTGTGTGTGTGTGTGTGTGTGTGTGTGTGTGTGTACGATGGTGGTGGTACTGATTTGGACAAAATGGTTAGTTGGCAGGAAATTGAAAGAAAAGGTAAGAGAAACAACGTTACTCCTGGCGTTTGGTCACGAAGGACTCTTTCCGTTGAGAAAGTCCTTCGTGACAAAACGGCAGGAGTAAAGTTATGTCCTTCATCCTGCGTTTCCTTCACTGCCACCTAACCGATGTTGTTGATGTTTGTTGGTGATGGTGGTTATTGGTCCTGGTGGCAAGTACTGTTGTCATTGCTGTTGGTAGTACTGTTATCATTCCACAGAGAGAGAGAGAGAGAGAGAGAGAGAGAGAGAGAGAGAGAGAGATCCTTAACTATAGGATGGGGTTAAAAATATGAAGTGCATAAGGTGGAGGAGAGAGGAGTACGGTATATAGATAAAAGATAAGGGATAAAATATGTGAATGTGGCCTTAAGGTGATACAGAGAAGGTGGAGGAGGATGGAACACGACCCCTGGCACTGGGTGGTCGTGGGGGGGGGGGGGGGGGAGGTAACGTGGAGCAGAAGGAAATGTGTTTGGATATGATGGTGATGATGGTAGCAATAAAAAATAACTATACTACTACTACTACTATTACTATTACTACTATTACAACTACTACTATTACTATTACTACTACTACTAATAATAATAACGATAATAATAAACACGATACTAAGAAAAACCTTGCAGACACAGCACTCAATATACAAAAGGGATCGAACGTGTGACCTTTAAAACAGGACACGAGAGTTGTATACACTCAGCCACCACACCTCTAATAATAATAACAGACAATATAATGATCTGAATAATAATAGCAATATCCGGAATAGTCGTGATGAATATTAATCAGATAAAATTAATAAAAACAACAGTAAAGAGAGAGAGAGAGAGAGAGAGAGAGAGAGAGAGAGAGAGAGAGAGAGAGAGAGAGAGTGCGCGATTAGACAGAAAAAATACGATTAGATAGAATGGTGTGTTTAGACAGATAAAAATTGCTAAAAGTACAGATAGAAAAATGCGATAAGAGAATGATAAAGAAAAGTGATAGAAGAAAGTGAGAGAGAGAGAGAGGGGGGGGCGGCCAACAGTACAGAAGTTATCGTATCATTGCTAAAACAGTCGTACAGTTCAACAGTTAATATACCGTTCAAACTGTCCTGCCCGCTAGTGACCATTACTGGCTCCCGGTTGTCAAGTGCAAGGTGAAGTGGTGAGGTCCCCCCCATCTTTCTCTCTCTCTCTCTCTCTCTCTCTCTCTCTCTCTCTCTCTCTCTCTCGCTCTCTCACACAAAAGAGAGACAGATAGATAAACAAGCAGACAAACAATGGCAGAAGCTAACAGACAGATACACAAACAGAGAGAGAGACAGACAGACAGACAGATAAGCAGGACTCCCCTTTCCAAGGTAAGAGCTATTCTAATGAATCAACAAATATCCAGTACTTTACTTCGCCAGATATGCAAATTAACCCCCTCCCTCTCCCCCCTCCCCCCTCCCTCTCCCCTCTCCCTCCTCCCTCTCCCCCCCCCCCTCCCCCCCACTTCCCTTCGGCGTCTGATTCCGTTTCTTCTGACCTTTGTGTTATTCCTCGACGCCGGGCGGAAATCAGATGAACAATAACAAGGAAAGGAAGATGAGTGTATAATATATAAAACGGTTGTGTGGTGGACATTATTACTGGAGAGTGACAGTACCTAGCGACGTGTGGGTGGTGGTGTGTTGGGGGGAGAGGGGTGATGGTGTGTTGGTGAAGGGAGGTGAGAGGTGATGGTGTGTTGGGGGAGGGATGTAAGAGGTGATGTTGTGTTGGAGAAGGAGGTGAGAGGTGATGGTGTGTTGGTGGAAGGATGTGAGAGGTGATGTTGTGTTGAGGGAGGGAGGAGGAGGAGAAGAAGAAGAAGAAGAAGAAGAAGAAGAAGAAGAAGAAGAAGAAGGAAGAGGAGGAGGAGGCGATCTACAGGCGGAGCTCAGGATTAATGATGCTAATTTCTGAACGATAATTTCCGAGCGAGAGTCATTAGGAGTGGCGGCGGGGCGACTCTCTATGGGTGGTCGACACGGACCCGAATCAGGTTTCCCCTTCACCTGTAATTAAGACGAGCAGATCCTAGGTGGGAGGGAAAGATGATGAGAGGGAGAGGGAGAAGGAGGGAGATATGGGTGGAGAAGAGGGTTGAGGGAGGGAGGGAGAGAAGGAAAGGGAGGAAAAGATGGAGAAGAGGGTTGAGGGAGGGAGAGAAGGAAAGGGAGGAAATGATGGAGAAGAGGATTGAGGGAGGGAGAGAAGGAAGGGGAGGAAAAGATGGAGAAGTGGGTTGAGGGAGGGAGGAGTGGATGTATGGATGAAACAAATCACCAACCTTTTAAAATAGTAACATTCGCTTTCTTCTCTCCTGGTTTCTTTGGCTTCGGCTTCTTCCTCCCTCCTTCCTACCTTCTCTCTCTCTCTCTCTCTCTCTCTCTCTCTCTCTCTCTCTCTCTCTCTCTCTCTCTCTCTCTCTCTCTCTCTTCCTCCAGCCATCTTTATATTTCACCCTCCCTCCCTCCCTCCCTCTACCTCCCCTTCTCTCCCTTCTATCCAGCACCCCTCCCATCATTTCACCCTCTACCTATCCATTCCCTTCCCTCCCTCCTTCTATATAGATCACCCCTCTCCTCCTTTCTCTCACTCCTTCTATTTATCACCTATCCCTCCCTCCCTCCCTTACATTCCCTCCTTCCCTCTAACCACCACCACCCTTCTTTCTATTCTTCCTTGTATCTTTCCCTTTCCTCCCTCCTCCTATTGTTCATCCTTCGTTCCTTCCTTCCTTCCTTCCGTGACTGGAGGTGGTCAGTAGTGTGAAGGAGGGCGAGCATGGGCAGGCTAGCAGGCTCTCTCAGTGATTGGTGCTGCCAGGCTTCACCAGCAAGTGGCCTCCTTAATAATACTAAAAGGTGTTGTTGCCCTTCTACTTCTCCTTCCCTCCATTACCCACCTCCCCCCTCTCTCTTCCTTCTTTCTTACTCCTCCTCATCTTCTACCTTCCTTACCCCTCCTTCTCCTTCCTTATCGCCCTTTATTCCTTACCCCTCCTCCTCTTCCTTCTCCTTAATAGCTAAATCAATAGATGAATTAAAGAAAAGTATCTATTTCTATTTAACTAAAGATATCTCTCTCTCTCTCTCTCTCTCTCTCTCTCTCTCTCTCTCTCTCTCTCTCTCTCTCACTGTGTCCGAACTTGACAACTATATCTCCCTTCATCACGTATAATCTTCCCCCCTCCCCCTCCCCCCTCCCCCTCCCCCCTCCTCTTTGTTGTTGTTTTTATTGTTCTTCTATTTCCTTGTTATTCCTCTTCTTTTCCCTGTCCCCTTCTCTACTTCTCCTCATTCTCTTTATTTCTTGTTTCTCTTTTTCCTTTATGTTTCTCTCTTCACCTGTTCGGTATATCAGACAGACAGACCATCCATCCATCCATCCATCCATCCACACACGAACAGAACACCGCTGATAACCACCGCCTCGCCGCTGGTTCACCTACAGTAAAGAAGAATGAAAAAGCACTGAGACAGATGTTGTGTGTGACAGCTGGAACTAAGAGGATTAATAATTAGACTAAATTGAGCCAGGCAGATATCATGCATGTATGTATGTATGTATGTATGTATGTATGTATGTATGGTCTGCATGCTCACTTCGCAAGCGAGCGGACCCGGGTTCGTTCCCGGGGACGGTTGAAACTATGGGCAGGTTTCTTTACGCCATTTGCCTCTGTCTACCCAGCAGTGATTGGGGACCTGGATGTCAAACGATGTGCGGATCGTATTCCGGGGTAATGGTTAGCCAGTGCAGTTGACAAGTTGTCCGGTCTTCTCGGAGTATTCCTTGACATTGGGTCAATGGGTCATGCAACTCGTTAACTTAGAATGTGGTTGTTGTGTTGGCGACAGCTTTTACACCTTAAACAAATTCACGCCAAGGTGGCCCTTGGGCAGGCCATCCTCGTTACACGCGGGGCAACCATTATTATTATGTATGTATGTTTGCATGTATGTATGTATGTTTGTATGTATACTCTGGTGTGACGAACAAGTCCCCGGCGCACTTTCGCTGGTACTTGTGTTGACGTTGTGGAGGAAAGTTGGGTTTTGGTCACTAGTTGGTATGGCCGTTGGTACTGGTGTGTGTGTGTGTGTGTGTGTGTGTGTGTGTGTGTGTGTTTTGTAGGTTTTAGGTAGAGGGAGGTGTAAGCAGATGGAGGTTTATATTAGTCAAAGATTGACTTAAATCTCAACTCTTTTGTGGTTTAGGTTTAGGTAATTTAATCAAAGGCTTCAGAACAGGTATTCAGGTATTAATTACAGGAACCTTAATTTTAGATTCAGCAAGGGTTTATTTTTGGGGGTATCTAATTACAGGTAAAATCTTCGTCAAGCACAGGTACAATTTAGGGATCATAATTTAGTCATTAACATCAAAACAAATAGAGGTTCAAGGATTATATACAGAAACAGTAATACGTAAATTATATAAGTGAACATTTAAGTTAACATTTAAGTATATATTTAAGTAACCTTTTTTTTACATTTAACGTAAGGAAGCAATTAATTTATCCTTAAGTAAAAGTTGAATTTATATTTAATTATACATTTATGAACATTTAAGTAAACAATTAAATTTATTCTACATTTAAGGAAGAGTTTTCGTGGATATTTGTTTTAACCTTTAGTAAACATTGGATTACCATTTAAGTAAACGTGCAGGTATAAAGCACAGGTGGAGTGACGACCCAACAGGTGACAGTTTCATCAGGTTAGTGCCGTCAGCTTGATAGGAACGGACCAAAAACCTCTCCTGCTCGATCCATCTCCCTACAGTGAAACCTCCATATAACGGATTTATCACCCACCATATAATGCGTTATATGCGGGGGCTTCGTATTTAACGGATACTCGATATAACGGAATTTCATCTTTATATAATTCGTTAACTGGAGGTTTTGCATCTAACGGACCTCTCGATATAACGGATTTTCCTTTCCGTATAGTCCGTTAAATAGAGGTTTCATTGTACAGTGTAATTGCACACACACACACACACACACTGATGCCCCACTGAGCCAAAGTAAAACATTCTGTCGCTGTCACACTCTGAAAGCCTCGCACCATATGTTAGTATTGTGTACTGTATGTATGTATGTATGTATGTATAATTTCAGAGTTTTAGAGTTGGAAAATGATCGTTTCTCGTTAATCCATTTCAGTTCTACGTTGGGTGAAATATCCATGATAGCTGGATAATCTATATGATGATGGAGACTTTTGTGATGTTAACGAAATATTGTTGATGTTAACGAAATATTGTTGATGTGAACGAAATATTGTTGATGTTGACGAAATATTGTTGATGTTGACGAAATGTTTTTGATGTTAACGAAATATTGTTGATGTTAACGAAATATTTTGATATTAACGAAATACTTTTGATGTTAACGAAATATTTTTGAAGTTAACGAAATAATTTTTGATGTTAACGAAATATTGTTGATGTTAACGAGATATTTGTGCTGAATAACTACATTCTGATAACAAACCTTTTGGAGGATGACGCTATTTGATGTTACAGAGGATTTAGTTAACAGCTGTACAGATTTACCATGACTAATTACTAATATTTTGTAATGGACAAGATTAGGATGATGACTACGTGTGGGTACAGCCAGCCATTACCGTCATATACTGTATTTTTGTGTATTTTTTTTTTCCACTATAACTGATATGGCAAACGTAATACAAATCGGTTTTTTTTATCACTGCTTATATATTGTGGGGTATATTGAGTTAATGTTTCTGTCTGTCTGTCTGTTTTGTCCGCCTGTCTGTCTTTCCATAATTAAACCTCTTCCAGGTAAAGTGTGTTGCATGATTTTCTGATGAAATATAATGTGCTGAGTGTAAAATTAATTTTTTAGTTTATTCTGTTTACCTGAACATTACCCACACCTGGTTATTTCACCTTAGGGTTAATTAACCTAACACTAACCTAGCCTCAGAGGAAACAAAGATTAATAAAATATTAATATGAGAGTAAAGTCGTGAAATGTAATTTATTTCGTTAGACATTAGTGATGTAACCTTTACCTGTGACAGCAAGGTGACATGAAGGTAAGTTTAGTTGCGTATGGCAGCCAGGTGAGTGTAGTGACGTATGGCAGCCAGGTGAGTGTAGTGACGTATGGCAGCCAGGTGAGTGTAGTGACCTATGGCAGCCAGGTGAGTGTAGTGACGTATGGCAGCCAGGTGAGTGTAGTGACGTATGACAGCCAGGTGAGTGTAGTGACGTATGGCAGCCAGGTGAGTGTAGTGACGTATGACAGCCAGGTGAGTGTAGTGACGTATGACAGCCAGGTGAGTGTAGTGACGTATGGCAGCCAGGTGAGTGTAGTGACGTATGGCAGCCAGGTGAGCGTAGTGACCAATGGCAGCCAGGTGAGTGTAGTGACCTATGACAGCCAGGTGAGTGTAGTGGCGTATGGCAGCCAGGTGAGTGTAGTGACCTATGGCAGCCAGGTGAGTGTAGCGACGTATGGCAGCCAGGTGATTGTAGTGACGTATGGCAGCCAGGTGAGTTTAGTGACGTATGGCAGCCAGGTGAGTTTAGTGGCGTATGGCAGCCAGGTGAGTGTAGTGGCGTATGGCAGCCAGGTGAGTGTAGTGACCATGACCCTGACCTCTGACCTCACGGTAATAACACTCATCAGGCAGTATATAATGCTGGGTATATCTACTGGCATTTTCTTTTATCGCATTAGGTTTGTTGAGGCGTGATGCAACGTCACTAAGTGCTGCAAGTGATACAATAGTCCCGGTGTTGTAAACTGTCAAAGGTCATCTATTGTGAAAGTGTATAAAAGTTTGTTCTTTCTCTCTATTGAAAATGAATAAAAATGTATAGACAATTAGTAGAAGAGATAGAGCTAAAAATTTAGCATGAAATATTGTAAAAACGTTTATAAATAGAATGAAAGGTTCCTTCTGCCTGTCTGTTCCAGCCATAGCTCCAAAACGGAAGCAGTTACAGACGTGAAACTTTAAGCACATATTACATGGGTCCCAAGGTTGTGCACTATTGACCACGGACCCCCTGGTGGTCCGGGCAACATCCGAAAATCTTCCCCGACTGATATATAACCACGGCGGTTATGGGAGGTGATTACCCGTGTCAGGGAAGGGAATATATATATATATATATATATATATATATATATATATATATATATATATATATATATATATATATATATATATCGTATCTGTAATAAGAATTTTAACTATCATATAATTTATACATGGATATATTTTAATGCAATATTAACACCAGATATATTTCACTGGTGTGTTATCACTACGTACAGTATATGTTATCCAAGTCTCGTTCACAAAGTTATATTTCATATGTAAATTAATTTAGATAGACTTTATCCTCCTAATATATTCTAATATACTGTACATCCTGATATATATTATGGATGGTTCAGCCACTGATAAAATGTAACCTTTTAACTTGGAATTACTGTGAGTTGTAAAGTGATTATATTTATTGATGTTGTTCAGTTTTAATGGGTTTAATTTAGTTTTATTTATGAGGTTATTCAGTTATCATTAAAGTTGTATGAGAATTTGGCCCAGTATTGGGGTCAGGTGAAGGTCAGGAACCCCGCGTGTTTCACCTGACGATCAATTAAACACCCAAACCTAACTTAATTTAACCTAACCTAATTTAACCTAACCTAATTTAACCTAACCTATTTTAACCTAACCTAAATTAACCTAACGTATTTTAACCTAACCTATTTTAACCTAACCTATTTTAACCTAACCTATTTTAACCTAACCTAACGAAACGGTCCCATTCGTTTTAGTTCCTTGTTAAGTCGTGAGTTTCGTTTGTGAGTTACAGTGAGTGATCAGAAGTGTAGGTGCTGAGGATTAGCTAGGAGGGAGTACTTGTAACAGCCAACTCTACCTAGTGTTTATCTTGAGATTTTAGGATTTGTAAACTATAGACAGATTTTGGGATTTATTAACCGTAATCTAGGGTTTAGGAAAGAAATAATCCACTTATCCACAGATAGATGGATAAATATTAGAACGTACTTGGATTTATCATACGTAGTCCAATTTGTGGATTTATGAAAGTTAATCCCACTTTCAGGTTTATCAAATTATATCCAATTTCGGGATTAATTCAAAATAATGTAATTTCTGGATTTACCCAAGACCAATCCTGTTTTATTTTTTCCTTTCCTTATCTACTGTAAATGTGTGTTCCAATTCCTTGCCTTGCCTTAGACTAATCCAGTATATTACCCTCCTAAAGTCTTAATCCAATTTAAGGATTTAGCCAATAATCTGGTGATGGATAACACGTAGTAAGTCACTCGGTTTATGCTCCGTGTGAGGCCAACTGGTCATAAATATTATAGAGAATATTCACTTTTGCCTCATGAGCTGCTGCGAGGCTCAGCTCCGCATATTCTAATTCCAGGATTTAAGTTGAAACTGCAAATTGGCGCTTGTTGCTGACCAGCTCTCGGCTCAACGTTAATATTGCACGAAATTGCAAGTTACCGAGAGATTATTATTTTTAGGTATGTTTAATGCATTTTTAGCTTAAATTACGTAGGTGTGTCATTCGTTGTGGCAGAATTTCGATGGAGGTGTCATTTTTGTGTCATCTGTCGCTAATATGTTATTGATTAAAGAATGAAGTATTTGTGTAATATATTATTATTATTATTATTATTATTATTATTATTATTTTATAATTTTATTATTATTTTATTATTATTATTATTATTTTATTTTTATTTTATTATTATTATTTTATTATTATTATTATTATTATTATTATTATTATTATTATTATTGTCTGATATTTTCATTTTGTAAACTATAATCTATGACGTCAGTGGCTTCATCTGCTGTGATTTTTTGCTGCATGCATAATGAGAAGCGGAGGTGCTGTATAATTGATGAAATTGGATACCCAGCGTGGAGGGGGAGGAGAGGTAGGGGCGCGGAGGTTGGGTGGGTGAAGGGAGTTGGGTGTGGTAGAGAGGGGTGATGGGGGTTCAGCGGGGATAAAGAGGGGTAGGAGAGATAAAGGTGCGGAGTTGGATGAGGGGGAAGAGAATTGGGTGGAGGAAGAGTTGGATGGGGGGTAGGGAGAGTGGGAAGGGTGTTGGGTGGGGTAGAGGGAGGGTCTCTACCCTCTCATATCAGACGCAACTGAAATTTCGGAACCATTGGTCATAATTCGTTTTTGTAATTTAAAAAAATATATATATATATATTTGTTATCTCTATTTGTGTTGTCATTATTATTATTGTTGTTACTGCTGCTGCTGCTGCTGCTGTTGTTGTAATTATTATTACTACTATTGTTGTTGTTGTTGTTAGCCGTTTATATTTTTTTTCTCCTATTTCTTCTCTATCTGGTCACAACAATGGCCGCCAACTGCTCTCAGATGTGGAGAATCAGCCTAGTTTATTTAGCCAGAAGAACACAGATACAGTGTCGATAACAATAACAATATTAACATGGCTGAGCCAGTTGAGAGCCTAAGCTCTCCTGTAGGCACCTGATATATATACAGTACATTTATCTGAAGGAAGTATTATGTAACATTTAGTATCATCTGGAATAGTACACATAGCGTGGTGGTAATAAGAACATCTCAGAATGTTACCACGGTTATCACTTTATTTATTTTTTATTTATTTATTTATTTTTTACTTTTATATTATAAGTATATACATATTTTACAGCGGTGTTGATATACATAAATATGATAAGGGAGGGAAGCAGTAGAACATAGGTTGGAACAAGAGGACAGAGCTGTCAGTATCATGTCTAGTCAACAAATATATTCATTGCAATGGTAATTTCTTTCTATCTACATGATAATCTCTGCTATAATGGTTCTGGTGGTACAATATAAACAAGAATATAAAATAGGTACTACAAGAATATTAATACTTAGACAATAGATATTTTGTTTAAGAGATGATTTAAAGAAAGGGAGGTATTGTTGTTTATTGTGACAGTGTAGAGTGATCAGTGTGAAGAAAGCGTCAGTGTAGTTGTGCTCAATCAGTGTATTTATGTTTATATTGAATATTAGCTTTTGATTATGTCAGTGTATTTCTGTTCGGCTGTATGTGTGTTATTAACTAAAGGAAAACCCAGACAGCTATAAATAATAATAACAGAGATTAAAATAAGATGCAGGTTTTCTCAACACATTGTCACCAGGTAAGTCGGTCAGTAGTACATGTCTCGACAATGTGTTTCTTCGACCCCCTAGTGTTGGGAGGGTCCGGGTGGTGTGTTGAGTTAAGGTGTGTTGAGTTTGTTTAATATGTTTCTGTATGGAGGGAATGAGTGGGGAGGGAAGGAGTGGGAAAAGGAGTTGGGAAAGAAATGGAGTGGGGAGAGCAGTGGGTAGGGAAGGAGTAGAAAAGATTATCAGAGGCACCTTCTCTCTTCCCTACCCTCTCTCCCTCTTCCTCCTCCTATACTCCCCCCCCCCCTCCACTACTTTCCATCTCCACCACTCTTCCCTTCACTCGATCTTCCTTCCCTCCCCCTTCCCCACTCCAACCTTCTCCCTCCCCTCCCTTCCCTTCCCTTCCAGCACTGTAAGGGAAAATGGGTTGCTCTTCTGAAGGTGATTATACACATAGCCAATAAGGAATGTACTTAAACGTGTCTCCTATGTACAGTACAGAGCTCACGCACGACCCTGATGTACACGTAATCCGCAGTACATCTACATTACATTGCCCGAGTACACACACACACACACACACACACACACACACACACACACACACATGTAACCATAGCCAGCGAGTCATGCAAATTAAAAAAAATATTTCATCAACTTCATCTTTTACGTAAACACATGTGATTTCCCCCACTCTTTTTCTCTCTCTCTCGTGTGTGTGTGTGTGTGTGTCCTCCACCAACACAGTGGGCCGGGGGGGGGGGGGGGGGGATAATACCCTGTAGGCAGCTGGGCGACACTGTTCTCTTTTTACTCCTTTTTATTGATGAGAATTGAAGTGTAAAAAAAAGTAAAACGGAGTGAAAAAGTAGACGAAAGAAAGAGGGGAGGAGGAGCAGCAGCAACAGCAATAAGAGGAGGTACAGTAGCAATATCAAGAGGAGGTGGAGAAGGAGGAGGAGGAGGAACAGGAAGAGGAAGAAGAGAAAGACGACAACCCTCTTCTTCCTCCTCCTGGCCATATCACAGGAGGCTGGTGAAAAAACATCGTCTTCACAGGGTCGAGCTACGGATATTATGACTGACGAATTTGTGTGCTGGACCACCAACAGGAATTCCCCCCCTCCTCCCCCCCCCCCCATCCCCGGCTCTTCCTTCTCCCCCCTCACGCCCCCTCCATTCCCTCTCCCTTGTCCTTTCTTCACGCCCATATCCTTTCCTCCTCCTTCTTCTTCTTTATGAGATAGAGAGAGAGACCTAAAGAGAGAGAGAGAGAGAGAGAGAGAGAGAGAGAGAGAGAGAGAGAGAGAGAGGCTTACTTTTGCAGGATTAGTCCTAAGAGAGACTTATATCTGCCGTTTTATGTATCTCCTGCCTCCTTCCCCCCTCCCCCCCCCCACGCCTTCTAAATATCCTCTTTTTTCCTCCCCCCCTCCATCTCTCCCCCCTTTCTCTCCCCCCTCCACCTTAATCTCTTAATTCCTCTTACACCTCATTCTCCCCCATCTTTAGTCTTTCCTCCACCTCCTCCACCACTTCACTCTCCACCTCCTCCTCCACCACCTCACTCACCACCTCCTCCACCACCTCACTCTCCACCTCCTCCTCCACCACCTCACTCTCCACCTCCTCCTCCACCACCTCACTCTCCACCTCTCTCCACCACCCCCTCACTCTCCACCTCTCTCCACCACCCCCCCCTCCACCTCCTCACTCACCACCTCCTCCACCACCTCACTTTCCACCTCCTGCCCTTTACATTCATCATTCTCTCCTCCTTCTCCTCCTTCCCCATCTTCATTTCTCTTAATTCCTCTTCCCTTTCAGTATCTCCTCCCCACTTAGCTGTTTCATCCTCCTCCTCCTCCAATACCTTTACACTTCCTCTCCCTCCCTCCCTCCCCCCTCCTTCCCCTCCCTCCCCCCTCCCTCCTTCCCCTCCCTCCCCCCTCCCCCTCTCTCCTTCCCCTCCCCTCCCTCCTTCCCCTCCCCCCTCCCCTCCCTCCTTCCCCTCCTCAAGAAGTAATATCTGTCTCCGTGTTGGTGGTGTTGGTGGGCGGATCGTCAAGGCCTCGACCTGTGTGGGTACTTGAGGCCCCCGGCAGGCAGGTACTCAAGTCCTCCGGCCGGTACCTGGCCATCAAAGGTTCCTCAGTTTTGCCTGGATACTCAAGAAGCCGCGATGACCTACGACGAGTTACTGGTTCCTGTGCTTTATTGCGGTGGTGTGGTGGTGGTGTGACAGTGTATTGGTGTGGTGGTGATGTGATGGTGCGGTGGTGGTGTGGTGGTGGTGGTGTGATGGTGTGGTGGTGTGATGGTGCGGTGGTGTGATGGTGCGGTGGTGTGGTGGTGGTGTGATGGTAGTTCGGTGTAGTAGATTGGTAGTATGATGGTGGTGGTGCATCATTGTGGTGGTGGTGTGGTGGTGGTGTGATGGTGTAGTTGTGGTGTGGTGGTGGTGTGGTGTGATGGTGTAGTGGTGGTGTGGTGGTAATTCGGTGTAGTAGATTGGTAGTATGATGGTGGTGGTGCATCATTGTGGTGCTGGTGTGGTGGTGGTGTGATGGTGTAGTTGTGGTGTGGTGGTGGTGTGGTGTGATGGTGTAGTGGTGGTGTGGTGGTAATTCGGTGTAGTAGAGTGGTAGTATGATGGTGGTGGTGCATCATTGTGGTGCTGGTGTGGTGCTGGTGTGATGGTGTAGTTGTGGTGTGGTGGTGGTGTGGTGTGATGGTGTAGTGGTGGTGTGGTGGTAATTCGGTGTAGTAGAGTGGTAGTATGATGGTGGTGGTGCATCATTGTGGTGCTGGTGTGGTGGTGGTGTGATGGTGTAGTTGTGGTGTGGTGGTGTGATGGTGTAGTGGTGGTGTGGTGGTAATTCGGTGTAGTAGAGTGGTAGTATGCTGGTGGTGGTGGATCATTGTGGTGATGGTGGTAGTAGGAGCGTTTTGGTGGTGTGGTGTGTTAGTGTGATGGTGGTGATAGTGCGTTAGAGTAGGTGTGTGGTGTATGGTGGTGGCACGGTGGTTGTGGTATGGATGTGGAGGCGTGGTGGCGAGGCAGGTAGGTACCGGTAGCAACAAGACAGATACCGGTAGCAACAAGACAGATACCGGTAGCAACAAGACAGATACCGGTAGCAACAAGGCAGATACCGGTAGCAACAAGACAGATACCGGTTGCAACAAGACAAATACCGGTAGCAACAAGACAGTGGTTAAAATGGAGGTAAATTAAAAGAAGAGTAGATAGAAAATTACTAAAGGGACGGGAGAAGATATTAGCATACATTAAGGTTGAACTGAGTACACAAGGGGCGTAGTATTTAGGGGCGCATCTACCCTCTTAAGATGGGTCTGAGATGATGGATTGGACGTCATCGGCGGGGCGGTGAGGGTGAAAATAGAGTGAAGAGAGGGAGGATACTGAACGACGGGTATTGTGTTGAGGGTGAAAATAGAGTGAAGAGAGGGAGGATACTGAACGACGGGTATTGTGGTGAGGGTGAAAATAGAGTGAAGTGAGGGAGGATACTGAACGACGGGTATTGTGGTGAGGGTGAAAATAGAGTGAAGAGAGGGAGGATACTGAACGACGGGTATTGTGGGACAGGGAGAGGGAGAGGAAGGGGGGTGTGAAAGGTAAGGAAAGGGAAAGAAGGAGGGGGAAAGGAGAGAAGGAAGAAAGGGTGAATGTGAATGAGTAAGTTAGGAAGGGAGAGAAGAAGAATGAGAGAGAGAGGAGAGACGGAAAGACATAGAGAGAGAGAGAAAGAGAGAGGGACAAAGTGAGAAACACAGAAATACAGCTGTAGATTGGATTAGTGAAGAAGGTGTGAAGTGAAGGGAAGGACAGGACGCCCCTTCCCTCACACACAAAAGCTGTTTACTACACTGGAGGTATCGTGTAGGGTGGGGGGGGGGTGAGTATAGACGAATGAAATACGAAGACGAAGAGGAAAAATACAAAAAAAAATGATAACTATAGGAAATGAATAAGAAATTAGACATAAAGAGGGAAATAATAAAGGACAAAAATATTTATAAAGAGACTGAGACAGACAGACAGACGGACAGACGGACGGATAAGGTACCATAAGCACAAGACTGAAATAACTTGGCCTGTGAAAAATCAGATTTGCTTGACGTAGAGATATTAACTTAAATAAATAATAATGATTTCAAACATACAATAATAACATGAAATTAAGTAGAGTGAAAAAAAGGGAAAAAGAAAAGAAATAAATCATCCGGTTGAGGAAAAAAGTAAGAAAGAAGAAGTTAAAAAGTTGGTAATACGGAAGTTGTGTGGGAAGTGACATGGGGGGGGGGGTGGATATTGTTAGTACCTGTTTTATAGTATAATAGTGGTGATGTGTGGTGATATGTGGTGATGATGATGTGTGGTGATAATGTTTGGTGACATGTGGTGATGATGATGTGTGGTGACTGCTGATGATCTGTGGTGGTTGTTTAGTGATAGTGTGTGGTGATAATGGTGACTGGTGATGTGTGGTGGTGCTGTATGGTGATATGGTGTGATAGTGTGTGGTTGATGGTGCGGTGTGATAGTGTTGTGGTGATGATGTGGTGTGTTAGTGTTGTGGTGATGTGTGATGATAGTGTGTGGTAATGAAGTAGTGTGTGGTGAGGTGGTGATTATGTATGGTGATAGTGTGTGGTGATGAGCTGTGGTGACTGTGTGGTGATAGTGTTTGGTGATAGTCTGTGGTAATGATGTGTGGTGATGATTTATGGTGAAAACGTATGGTGATGATGTTTGATAATAATGGGTGGTGATAATATATGGTGATGATGTGTGGTGAGAATGCGTGTGATGACATCTGTTGATAGTGTGTGACGATGGTGTGTGGTGATAGTCTGTGGTGGTGATCATGGATGGTGATGATGTGTGGTTATAATAGATGGTGATGTGTGGTGATAGTTTGTAGTGAGTGTGTGATGATAGTGTATGGTGATGATGGGTGGTGATGATGTGTTGGTGATAATGGATGGATGATGCGTGGTGATAGTGTATGGTGATGTATGGAGTGGTGTTGATGGTGGCTTGTGTGCAGCGACCAGCAGGAGCAAAAGAGATTTGGTCCTTGTGGGAGGAAAGACCAGAGTGAAACACATATATTACAACAGTGTGAATAATTGAATGACAACGACTGAAGGGGGAACGTGTGTGTGTGTGTGTGTGTGTGTGTGTGTGTGTACTCTTGGTTCAAGGATCCTTATATATGTACAGTCTTATACATATGTAGTATCTGATTGAATAGTATATATATATATATATATATATATACAGGTATACCCTTGTACATAACACGTATTTAACCTGTATTAATTTCTTTCTTTTTTAGGTGAAATAATAATAATAATGATGATGATGACAACAACACCAACAACAACAACCATCATCACCACTATCACCATCACAACAACCATCAATACAAACACCACAAACACCACCACCACCATCATCATTATCACCACCACTACCACCATCATCACCACCACTACCACCATCATCACCACCACTACCACCATCATCACCACCACTACCACCACCATCAACACCACTACAACCACCACCACTATCAGCACCACCACCACCACTATCACCACCACCACTAACACCACCACCACCATCATCATTATCACCACCACTACCACCATCATCACCACCACTACCACCATCATCACCACCACTACCACCACCATCAACACCACTACAACCACCACCACTATCAGCACCACCACTACCACCACCACTAACACCACCACCACCATTACACCTCAGAAGGAAGAATATTTCGCACACTCGACCATCTTATTTTCCTCTTCTATTTTTAGATTGGATTCAGCATTTTTTAATTTGTTCCTTCCTTTGAGTGAGGGCTGCTTGAGGGCAGAGTGAGGGATGCTTGAAGAATGAGAGAGGGCTGAGTGAGAGCTAAGAGAGGGCTGGGTGAGAGCTGAGTGAGGGCCGCTTGAGGGCTGAATGAGGACTGCTTGAGGGCTAAATGAGGGCCGCTTGAGGGCTAAATAAGTGCCGCTTGAGGGCTAAATGAGGGCCGCTTGAGGGCTGAGTGAGGGCCGCTTGAGGGCTACGTGAGGGTTAGATGAGGGCTGCTTGAGAGATGAGTGAGAGAGCTGCTTGGGGGATAACCGAGGGATGAGTGAGAGCTGAATAAGGGTTGCTTGGGGGCTGAGTGAGAGCTACATGAGGGCTGACTGAGGACTACGTGAAAGCTGACTGAGGTGCTGCCTGAGTCTGGATCCTGAGAAGTCTTGGACCATCTTTGTCCAGACGTCCACCCAAGAATTCCAACTGTTTGCCGGAGGATATTTTATTAAACCCTTGGCTTTCAATCCCAGATCCACTGTGCAATTCAATTATGGTTTTGTGAATAAGAATTTAAAGAGAGAGAGAGAGAGAGAGAGATGGATGGATGGATGGAAGAGTTGTTTTATTGGTTGATTGAGTTTTGCATGTGTGTATGTGGGGGTGGGGGGGGGGTTGTTTCGGGTTGTAATGATGTATAGACTTGGTTATAATAGTCAGGCGTCACCCACTTGTCTTTATTAAATCTTACTGAGTGATATATCTTTTATTTTTTTATTATTTATTTTTTTCACATTCTTTGTTTGTTTTTTTTTGTCGAAATTGGTGTGGTAATGTTTCGTGACGTAATGCTTGTGCCAGTTAGGTGTGCCAGTTAGGTATCCCAGTCAGATGAACCAGTCAGGTCATGTTTTCATTAAGTGTGTCGAGTAAGTCAGACCTTCCAGGGAATTGAAAAGAAGACTAATGATTTTTTCCATCCGCGGTCAAAGGCCAAGGGAGTAAGACCTTGAGGTAGATTGGGTTGGAAAGAGAGAGAGAGAGAGAGAGAGAGAGAGAGAGAGAGAGAGAGAGAGGTGAAGACATTGTAGCAACGTCCTGACACTTGCTGCCTCTCACTTGCTGATCAAATATGTAAGTCATGCAACTGCAGCGATGTTGATACGTCTCACCTGAAGGAAGACGAGTACCTGTGTTTGGTATGTCCTCGCTGTGTGTCTTTGTTTCTGGGTAAATGACTTCTTTTTAAGGTCACGTCATTAAGCCTGTATAGTCAACAATAGGTCAGGTTAAGCTACGTTACATTATACAAGTAAGAGTAAGGTCACAAGTGGCTTTAAACTAAGTTGATTGACGAGTCCGGAGTGAAAACATTCATTTAGTGAGTGAGTGAGTGAGTGAGTGAGTGAGTGAGTAGGTCAGGTTTTGTTATTCATAGAGCTGTCTGTCTTATCTAGATATTCTAAACGACTTTCGGATCAAATAAGAATCTGACAGAATCTTACCAAAATGGCATCAATATTACACTATGACTTTACCGTATCTTCACTTATCGGGGAACATGATATACTACACCTGCATATGGCGTTGAAATTCCTCTGTGACTCTAGTATATGTATATATTGTTCTCTCATCCAGTGTTCAGTGGTAGAATAATGGGATCACCTGACTATTAAACACCCCAGCTTATTTCACCTGTTGATTAAAACTCCTAACGCTACCTGTGGGGGGGGGGTTAGGTTAGGTTAGGTGCATCGTACAGTACAGGATTTAGCTGGGATTATCAGGATACGGTCCCTAGTTAGGATTTTTTTCCCTGTTAATCCTCAGCTGCTACGGGGACACGAGAGGAGGAGACCATTCGGCTGTACCAACAGAAATAAGTCATGGGGTTTGTCCGTAGTCCTGAGATTAATGGAAATAATCCTCGTCGTCCGTCACACACCAAGACGCCGCCCGTATGCTAACTAGGGAAGGGCGCCCAGCTGACTGACGTGATCATCTCCTCTTACCCCCTCCCTTCCTCTCCCCTCCCCTTCTCTGCCCTCCCCCTCCCCTACCTCTTCCTCCCCTCCTCCTCTTTAGTATATTTACCGAGTCTCACGCTGTGTACCACCATCGCCTTGTACTGTATACTGTGTCTCTGGTAGGTGAGGTTAGCTTAGAACAGACAGACACACAAGAGGCCGGAGCTGAGAGAGTTACACGTGTGAAAGAGGTTTAGAACTCAGCTGTCTATTGTGGCTCGCGGTTAGACTGTATCTTAATCTTGTTATCCGGAACCAACCCCGGGAAGGACGACAGGACTATCAGCTGTGTTAGGTGCAGTAGCGACAGTCACAGTAGTAGTAGTAGTAGTAGTAGTAGTAGCAACGTGAACAGCGTAGTCAGCAGCAAAAAGAACAACAGAGCTATTGGTAACCGCAGTAGAGCCATTGTTACCTTGTGTTCTATACGCCATTTATGACGGCCACACTCTTACCATTTTTACACCATTGGAAATTGTTCCGCGTTGTGTCGTGAGTAACAGGATTGGCGGAGGGAGGGAGGGAGGGAGGGAGGGAGTGAGTGAGTGAGAGAGGAAGAGAAACAGAGAGAGAGAGAGGAAGGAAAAGAAGGAGAGAGAGAAACGGAGGGAGGGATGGAGGAAGAGAAGGAGAGAGAGGGAGGAAGGGAGGATGAAGGAGAGAGGAAGAGAAGGAGAGGGAGGGAGGGAAACACGGAGGTAGGTAGGAAGAGGGGGTGGGGGGGAGGAAGGGCCCTGGTAGTGAAGCAATTAGTCTAGAGGCGTGGAGGTATGTAAACGTTATGGCGTTGAGGTGCAGTTGTGAATTCTTCCGTTAATATGTGTGTGTGTGTGTGTGTGTGTGTGTGTGTGTGTGATGTAGCGAGCGTTGAGACTTCCGCGTGATGTAGTATGAACGCTTGGAGGTGGCGTAACAAAGCGTTGAAACTTACACGGGGAGGTCGTTGGAGGGAGGGGGGGCAGGATAATGGAGGACGAGGGGAAAGAGAGGGAGGGAGGGGGTAGGAGAGAGGGAGGGGAGTAGAAGTTAGGGAAAGTGTAAGGGAGGGCGGTAGGGGGGAGTAGATGGACAGGGGGTGGGGGTTGGACAGAAGGTAGGGGGCAGGGGAGGGAGGCACGGAAAGGAGGAAGAGAGGGAGAGAAGACAAGGACAAGGAGGCGGTGGAAGGTATAGGAGGAAGAAAGAGAGAGAGGGAGGAAGGGACGGAGGCATCGCTGAAAACTACTTGTGGAAACATAGGTCGGGAGGCGGGAGTTTGTTTGGTTGGGTTGTGGAGGTAAATATTGAGATCCACAGTTCGAAATTTATGTCACTGCCCCCGACCATCTGTAGGTTGGCTCTCTCTCTCTCTCTCTCTCTCTCTCTCTCTCTCTCTCTCTCTCTCTCATTTCCATCAAACATTTTACCCAACTGGTCATTGTCGCCATTTCAGTGATTTGCTGCACATAAATCACTCTGTATTAGAAGATGTGGCTGTATAGGCAGTAGGTAGTCGGTAGCTACCAACAGGGAGGTACTACCGCCTGGGAAGATATTGGAAGCATAATGTGTTGTCTAATGGTAGACCCTGCTGCTATATGGCATAATGAAAATTGTGACCAAGTCCCAGGTTGATGATCTGACTTTCTGCCTCATTTACACACAATTGCAGGGTCGCAATTGTTTCTCTTACTATTGACAACACAACAAACATATAATGTTTCTTACTCATGATCTTTTTCTAATTTTTGTATTTTATTATTATTATTATTATTATTATTATTATTATTATTATTATTATTATTATTATTATTTTTATTATTATTATTATTATTATTATTATTATTATTATTTTGCTTCCCAGGCCCCGATGTGGGTCACCGACCTGTGCCCGGGTGGGGTAATCCCCGTAAAACAAAAATCGGCCAGAATTGGTGTCATTTTGGCGACTTGGGAAATTTTTATCCCTCACCTGTAAATAAGTCCATTAGTTAAGGCAGTAGAGACGCCTTATTGGATTGTTTAATTTAATCCTCCCCCCCCCCCCCCACAAAAAAATAATCCTTCTCTTCTTCCATTTCTTATCCCTCTATCTCACCTCCTCCTCCTTTTTACTCACCTCCCCCTTCTGTCCTCTGCCCAGTTCATGACAAATTGTGACGTTCACCCGCTTGTACATGACGCATCACTCTCGTCCCCTCCCGCGTGTTGTTGTGGTATGCAGGGGAGGGGGGGGGGGGCTTCACGCCCAATGGCCGGGTTAGAATACGTTAAACAAGTAAAATATCCAGACTGGTAGGGCGTCGGTGGGTGTGTTACAGGACCTAAACTCAGTTGGGTGTAGCATCCGTCTGGACACGTTTAAATAGGGTGTAGCGTTCATGGCGTCGATAGTGAAACGTCTCGGTCGACCTCTGTCCTGCGTGACAGTGAGAAGTGATACCACCCTCAGTGTCAAGACCTGACTGAATTACTCAGAATAGGCAAACTGTACTACAAGCTCTGCCAATAAATTTGTTAAACTTAAAGCTCTTTCTCTGTACTACGTTCCTTCGCCACCATCTTCTCAGCCGCCGCCGCCGCCGCCTTCTCCTCCCCCGACCCGTCCCCGCCGCCCACATCCTGACTTACTGCTAAACGGCCGCCGCCCCTCACATCCCCGAAGTAATCTAGAGAGCCTCGCCCTACGTCCTATCTATCACCACCAATACAACCAAGTGGAGGTCCCTCACTACCCCGCTGCGGCCTTCCGAGGGCTGGAGGTCTGTACCGTGAGAGATAGCGCCTTTACTGGCAGAATGTAGGCGAACTTCCATAAGCCGAGGCAGAGACCGAACCTGAACTCCTACCGTTATAGAGCGCCAGTGCAGGCAGAAGAGGGGCGAACGTCCTTATGGTGTCAATACAGCACACTGAAGACTAACCTTAGGTAAACAAGAAGACAACATGACCGACGCTGCACTGAACAGCCTTCACTTACCAACTTGTTAGCTATCCATTTACAGTTGGGTGGACTGAGAGTGGCCTGGGATCAAACCAGCAATCCTTAGGACAGAAGGCGAGCCTTGTATCCACTCGGCCGCCGCACCTCGCCACGCTCCGCCGGGCCCCTTAACGGAGGGCTAAATCACATTAAGGTCGTGCAGTATATCAGCGGCTGAATCAAGAGGAATGCCTGCTGGGGATGTCTGTGTGTGTGGGGGGAGTTGAACACACCTGCCTGAGCTTCACTTCAGACATAATGCAGAACTGAAGCGGCTGAGATACCCACGTCCCGGTGATAGATACTATAAAGGTGCAATACCTGCAATCAACCCAATGTGTGTGTGTGTGTGTGTGTGTGTGTCACAGTCCTCCGGAGCTTAAAGACGTTCGCCAGTTTAAATTATTTTTCATTAAAAGATCTGCCTCAACAGTATACTTAACATTAGGTGTATACAATACACTAAGGTAAAAGTATATACATGGTGATAATACACCCACCAGCATGGAGGAGGCGGCTGTGAGGTCGGTGGTGTATTAAGTGGTCAGGTATAATCCCAGGAATGGTTAATGAACAGACAGAACTGAATCACCTGCCGGGTTACCCACTTACCTGTGCTCGGCTCTCCTGCCAGGCGAATTACCTGGTCTTGACTGTAAATTCAATATAGAAAGTCTCTAGTTGAGAAAAAGAGACACCACCTGAAGATTAGGCACCCCAATTTATTTCACCTTAAGATCAATCATCCTAACGCTAGCCAAACAGGGATTGATTTTGATTTTGATTTTGCCGCTTGCAGCGGCTACTTTATTGTGCACCCCACACTCATCCTGTGGGCGGTAGCGCAAAAGGATTAAACAGGGAGGTACTACCGCTGGGAAGATATTGGAAGCATAATGTGTTGTCTAATGGTAGACCCTGCTGCCATATGGCATCACGGAAATTGTGACCAAGTCCCAAGTTGCTGATCCGACTTTCTGCCTCATTTACACACAATTGCAGGGTCTCAATTGTTTCTCTTACTTTGGCAACACAACTTACATACTGTATATCGTTTCTCACTCTCGATTTTGTTTTCCATTTTGTATTTATTTATTATTATTATTATTATTATTATTATTATTATTATTATTATTATTATTATTATTATTTATTTATTTTATTTATTTTTTGTAATTTTTTAAATTTGTATTATTATTATTATTATTATTATTATTATTATTATTATTATTATTACTGTATATTTTCGTCCCCCAGGCCTTCTCATAGGTCAGTGACCTGTACCTGGGTGGGCTAATGTCAATAAAAAAAGTAACCTAGCCTAACATTACATAACATAATGTAAAGTATTTAGTCTACAGTACATGTAATCAGAGAAACCAGATATCAGATGAACAACTTTGTTATAGAGAAATCCTATTGTGAGAAAGATTTAGGAGTAATAAGTAGGAATCTTAAACCAAGACAACAATGTGTATTTGCTCGAAACAAGGCTAACAAAGTACTTGGGTTCATACAAAGGAGTGTTAGTTACAAGACTAGCGAGGTTATCCTAAAACTATATCTTGCGCTTGTGAGACCTCACTTGAATTACGCAGTTCAGTTCTGGTCACCGTACTACAGAATGGGTATAGAATCCCTAGAAATAATTCAGAGGAGGGTGACGAGACTAATCCCGGGCATTAGGAACCTTGAGTACAGAGACATGTTAAAGCATCTTAATTTGCACTCCTTCGAGAGACGTAGAGTGAGGGGCGATATGATCGAGGTGTATAAATGGAAGTCAGGGCTAAACAAAGGTGATATAACAAAGGTACTCAAACTATCCACCAGGAGTAAACTTGTAGCAATGGTTTTAAATGAGACAAATTTAGATTTGGGCGCGAGATAGGTAAACATTGGTTTGGAAATAGAGTAGTGGATGAGTGGAACAAGTTACCAAACATCATTAACTCGAATACGCTGGATAGCTTCAAACATACAGTAGGTTGGATGGATATAAGAGCGATAGGGGTTGGGTGTAAATGGAACTGCCTAGTGTGGGCCATTGGGCCAATAGGCCCTCTGCATTTTCCTCCATTCCAATGTTCTTATAACATAACTTAACAGCATAACCTAACTTAACCTCCCCCCTCCCAGTAGCGTTAGGGTGTTTAATCATCAGGTAAATGAGTTGCGGTGCTCAATCTTCACAGGACCTGAACACAAAACACTGATTTCTTCTATAAAGGTTCATGGGTGTAACCAAACTACAGTGTAAAGACCAAAGTTGTGTTCCTAATTTACATGTGGAAGTCGAGTCTCACTGTGAAGTTTGAACTCGTTCTGACATTTCACTTCACTTATTAATTCAGAAGCGACAGTAGAGAACCGATATAAAATACAGGTACAGAAATTGGTACGTGACAGGTAACACTATTTTAGAAAAGATACAGGTACAGATATGATTACAGTTGAAGATACAATATATAAAACTTCTAAAAATACATAAACTATTTTAAAACGAGGATAAATACTGATATATTTACAGTTACAGAGATATAAGAGTTACGATAAATAAATAATGAAACAGGAACCGGTACAGTAAGGGTTATAAAAATACATAAATCGTGTTTCTGAATTCGTGTACATCATTTCTGTAACATTATCTTGTACCCAAAGTTAATTTATTTTCCCTCACCACGGAACAACAAACCATGGGACTAACCTTCACAACTTGTCATAAACTTCCTTCTTTTAGATCATGACTCGGAGTGGCACAGGTTGTCATAACAGTGTCAAGGCGGTGTGAGCGTGTGACGTAAACATGACTCGCTGGTTGATACTCTACTGCCCCTTGATGTGTAAAACTATTTGTTATTATGGAGGGAGGAAAAACGCCATAATGTACCAACCCTAATGTAGACGACGTAATGGTGCTCTCGTTACTATTTATGTGTGTGTGTGTGTGTGTGTGTGTGTGTGTGTGTGTCCCTCTTCCACCCCTTCCTTGCCCTTCCTTGTACTCGCCTATCGGTATCCTCTATATACAATACTACATTTTCTCTCTTGTTGTGTGCTTCATTTCTCTTTCTCACACGTGCTAGAGTGAGGGATAGATGGAAGGGGGGGGGGGGCGGAGGGATGGATGGATAGGGGTTGGGGAGAGAGAGAAAGGGAGTGACCTCGCTTTAGTGGTCATTAAGCTCGCTCTTCAAAACGGGCAGATGGGATTAGAACGAGGGGACTTACCGGGTTCAGTACCTCGAGGAGACTGTCAGGGTGCGCGGGATAAGCCTTTACTGAGGCCCCCTGGGTGTTACTTTTGTTTTGCTTAATGCCACGCCCAACAATAGCTCCTGTGATTCCTATTATCCCCCATCCCCTCTCCCTCCTACCCAACCTTCTCCCCTCTTCTCCTTCCCCCCTCCCCCTAAGGATCATGACCTCTGACCTCCGGCTGTCGTCACTTCGCTGAGACACACGAAGGGTTCACGGGTCTCTTATGCCAAACAGGGACCTCTCGAATGGCGCCATAACTGTAAACTGCAGCATGGTTACACTTTTTTGTTGCTTTTGTTAGAGGGAAGTATTGTTTCTTTTTGTTGTTCTGGAGCAATCAGAGATCATGTGCAGTTTTCATTGTCGAGTATTATGGCTTTTTGTGTTACGGGGGTGGGGGAGGGAGGGGAGGATGAAGTGTAGTGAGGTGAGTTGAGGGGAGGGGGGTAGTGAGGTGAGATGAGTTGAGGGGAAGGGATAGTGAGGTGAAATGAGTTGAGGGGAAGGGGATAGTGAGGTGAGATGAGTTGAGGGGAGGGGGTTAGTGAAGTGAGATGAGTTGAGGGGAAGGGGGGTAGTGAGGTGAGATGAGTTGAAGGGAAGGGGATAGTGAGGTGAGATGAGTTGAGGGGAAGGGGATAGTGAAGTGAGATGAGTTGAGGGGAAGGGGGTAGTGAGGTGAGATGAGTTGAGGGGAAGGGGGTAGTGAAGTGAAATGAGTTGAGGGGAAGGGGATAGTGAGGTGAGATGAGTTGAAGAGAACGGGGTAGTGACGTCCGTTGTCCAGAATGAGGCCGTGGCGGAGACGAAATTGTGGTAGTTAAAAAGAAGTTACAGCTGTGAACTGTTTGCTGTTTATACTCGTGGTGAGGCAGGAGGGCGGTGCCGTGCGTCTGCTTCTCATCTTCCTCATTTTAATGTCTGTCAGGCCATCTGCTATCTGGTACCCGTTGTCTTGTGTCGCTCCTGTTGTTATCTGTCATACTGTTATTTTCTGTTATACTGTACTATTGTGTCGCCCCTGTTGTGTCATACTGTTGTCTTGTGTCGCCTCTGTTGTGTCATACTGTTGTCTTGTGTCGCCCCTGTTGTGTTATACTGTTGTCTTGTGGCGCCCCTGTTGTGTTATACTGTTGTCTTGTGGCGCCCCTGTTGTGTCATACTGTTGTCTTGTGGCGCCCCTGTTGTGTCATACTGTTGTCTTGTGTCGCCTCTGTTGTGTCATACTGTTGTCTTGTGTCGCCCCTGTTGTGTCATACTGTTGTCTTGTGTCGCCTCTGTTGTGTCATACTGTTGTCTTGTGTCGCCTCTGTTGTGTCATACTGTTGTCTTGTGTCGCCCCTGTTGTGTCATACTGTTGTCTTGTGTCGCCCCTGTTGTGTCATACTGTTGTCTTATGTCGCCTCTGTTGTGTTATAATGTTGTCTTGTCATACCGTTATGTCATACCGTTGCCTTATCTTATACTGTTTTTATGTAGAAATATTAATGAAGACCCAAATGAAATGAAGGCAATTTTAATATATAACCAAATTACCTTAGTTACCCATCTAAAAGTATTTGTATCGTTAATTAATAATATATAATAAAACTCCACCCAGTTACTTCCTTACCTCATTCGTGTACAATATGCATCGACGTTTTAATAATGGTATTCATGTATTGTGGTAATGAAGTGAGCAAAGTTTGGTATGTAAACACTCCTCTGGCCATAATGAATGACTACGTTGGTGGTCGAGAGACTGAGTTAACACCACACCGAAGTATATATATTGTGGAACATGTATATAAAAAGAAAATAGTTGATGATTTCTGATTGTTTGGGAGTTGGCCAATGTCTGTTTTAGGTGGTGGGTGGAGGGGGGGGGGTCAGTTTTGTATATACTTACATCTGTATATTTTAGTTGTATTTTAATCTCAAATACTTTATCTATGTTATATATGTAATTTTTGTGAGTTAATCGTGACATTGGCTAATTTCTATAACTATAACTCTTGTGATTGAATTAATTATTTTATAAGTATGTAATTTTTATGTAAATATATTCACCTGGTGGGAATTATTGGAACTATACTGTACATTTTATCAATCTCTGTTCTTGTATTTCTGAAATTTGTACCTTTTTATACGAGGAGGCATTAATATATGTGACCATACAGTAGTTGTGCAGTATTTTCATCATGATATAAGTGCAGTGTTGTACAGGAGTGGTGTACAGTCACTTCAATAAAAGCTATCCTTACAAAATAGTGTTGAGAAAATATGACACGACGGACGAAGAATTTTGACAACCTAACAGAGACAACAGGAGGCTCAGTGTTCATTCTGAAACTCATCGATCACCCCAAGTAAAGATAGGTTTTTGAGTACATTATTCCCTGTAGCACCTTGAACAAATAGAGAGCTGAAGGTCGTACGTACTGAACCCCGCAACTGTTTTATGAATTAGTTAACACTTTCTTTATCAGAGATGTTAGTTGGAGTGTTGGTTAGTTGTTTATTCTCGTTAGTCACTGAAGTTCCTTATGCAGAGTTACACAGTTCCCTATCCTGAGTCACAAAGTTCCATACCCAGAGCTACAAAGTTCCCTACCCAGTGTTACAAAGTTCCCTACCCAGCGTTACAAAGTTCCCCACCAGAGTGTTGATGATGCACCAGGTAGTTACATAGTTGAATAATCGTGAACTCTGGTGTGTTAGTAAGTGTTGCCTCAGATAACACTCGTGTCCCTCCTCCTGCCAGAGCTTGTTTAGCCCCTCCCGACGCACCTCTCCCACTTGAGTATTGAAGTACTCTCGTGTGCAAGACTGCCAACCTCACCTTGCAATATTATACCTGGACTATTTTGATACATTTCTCTCTCTCTCTCTCTCTCTCTCTCTCTCTCTCTCTCTCTCTCTCTCTCTCTCTCTCTCTCTCTGCAACACAACACTGACTTACAACTTAACAGACTATAGCCTCGTGGTGGGTGGTGACAGAACTATCATATGGACATTAAACTCGTCTTATAAAATGTGATTCCTGCAGTTTAATGACAAAATAACAGGTGTACAGATTTCAACTGGGAACACTACATAAACATTGTTATTTAGGTGATGATACTACGTTATGACATCTTCGACCCGTACAAGAGGTAAATATTTATTCTTACTTCCCATTATTATTGCACAAGGTTATCGAGTGCATTAAAAGGTTAGACTCTTACCTTGTCATAACTAATGGTTGGTTAAGGTAGTACTCACCCTTATTTGTATGCATAGTTAAAACAACATACACCTTACTGGCTTATGTTTATCGTTAAGTTATCCTTGGCGAGTGTGTTAGCTGCTGGGTCAACAAACTAAGAAAATGGGATTAGTTATCATGGCTAACGTTGTTGTGCTGTGTGAAGAAGATATTGTGAGGTTGGGTGGGTCTCTCTCTCTCTCTCTCTCTCTCTCTCTCTCTCTCTCTCTCTCTCTCTCTCTCTCTCTCTCTCTCTCTCTCTCTCTCTCTCTCTCTCCAGGCCTTTTTTATTCCTACCTTCCACCCTTTTTCCGTCCCTGGCTCCCCCTCCCTATATGGAACTCTCCTGGCGGCCTAAACACGAGTAACAGGACACTCGGACAAGCAGCTGACTGTGTTTATATTGCAATGTGCCACCACCACCCCGCGTTAACACAGTCCCTCCCTCTCCCCTAACCCACTCCCCTTCCCCTACCCTCCCCACCTGCTCCCCTCCTCCCCCTATCTCTCCTCCTACCCCCGCCCCCCCCGCACCCCCTTCTCACCCCAACCCAAACAAAAAAGTATTCATGAACGCTCGACTTTTTTTTTGTGAGGTTGAACGGACGTGTGTATGTAAACGCGGCGGACCTCGTGATGTTTAGGATGGTGTAGGAATGTTGAGGAGAGAGAGAGAGCGAGAGAGAGAGAGAGAGAGAGAGAGAGAGAGAGAGAGAGAGAGAGAGAGAGAGATATATTGATACAATCCATTTTTAAACAATATTAACATGTTTTTCTTTTGTTCTTTACAGGTGAGTATGATCATCTTCGTGGTGATAATGATGGGACTTGATGATGATGATGATGAAGAATATGATAAATGGAGGTTAAGTATAATACTGAATGTGTGTTAGATGCTGCAGTGAACCAGTACTCTGCCATCTTCATAATACACCACACACATCAACACCCGGGAAGGAAGGTGGAATAGTCTCATTTATTTTCCTCCGTTTAGCAACACGAAAGGAAGTTCTTGGCTTTGTGTTACTCTCGTTGGCTCAGGGAAGGTACAGGGTAGATTAGGTTAAGTTAGGTTAGGTTAAGGTACGTTAGGTTAAGATAGGGTTGGTTCTGGTAGGTTAGGTTAAAGTAGGTTAGGTTAAAGTAGGTTAGGTTAAAGTAGGGTAGGTTAGGTTAAAGTAGGTTTGGTTAAAGTAGGTTAGGTTGAGGAAGGGTGAAGTTTAAGGTGAGGTAGGTTAGGTTAAAGTAGGTTACGTTAGGCTTAGGTAGGTTAGGTTAAAGTAGGTTACGTTAGGCTTAGGTAGGTTAGGTTAAAGTAGGTTACGTTAGGTTTAGGTAGGTTAGGTTAAAGTAGGTTACGTTAGGTTTAGGTAGGTTAGGTTAAAGTAGGCAGTGAAGAAAAGTGGGCAAAGTGGATGCAATTTTGTTTAAGATTGAGAACTGTTGTAACGTAACTAATACAATATATGTAAAAATTAAACTAATATAAAGTAAACTATGAAGTATAGATGAAGACAAACAAGTTCTACTGAAGATAAACTCGGTACACTAATACGGTATATTTTTGAGTGTGAGGCAGCCGGTGTTTCCTCGCGACCTGCCTGAGATATGATCATGTATTTGTTATATCACTTTACACACAGAGCGTAATGTGGTTATATGTGGAGTATATCTTCATGGTCCTGTTATGTAGAAGTGTGTGTGTATATTGAGAGAGAGAGAGAGAGAGAGCGGTATGTCATCCATCTGTATGCCATTGTAATTATATCACTACATCAGAGAAAGATAGACATTTAATTTTTTTTTGGAGGCATCTGTGACGGTATCCTGACGAGCAAGACAGACATTCATACGTAAGAGGAGATGAAAAAGTCTTTACACGTCACATGTTTTGGAGAGATTCATTGTTTAGAGAGTTAGAGAAAGATTATCAGGTGGACTTCAGTGAGTTGTTGAGGCAGTGAGGCGGCTATTGTATTGTAATGTACCTAATGATATGGTAATCCAGGTGTGAAGTCTTTGACAGTCCTACGTTAGCTTAGGTTTGGTTTAGGTTACGTTACTTTACATTAAATTACATTACGTTAGGTTTGGTTAGATTAAGTTAGTTGGTTGGTTTGGTTTGGTTAGGTTAGGTTAGGTTAGGTTAGTCATAGGTTAGGTTTGGTTAGGTTAGGTTAGGTGAGGTTAGTCATAGGTTAGGTTAGGTTAGGTTAGGTTAGGTTAGGTTAGGTTAGTCATAGGGTGTCTTAATCGTCAAGGGAAACAAGCTAGGGTTGGTGTCTAGTCTTCCCGTGATCCAATGAGGCTGATCATAAACCTTACATACTGATGAAGGCTCAGTTAGGGGTGGAGCCTCAGTCAGATGGGTGGGGAAAGTGAATGAAAGAAGGAGGAGGAAGGAGAAAAGGAGAACAGTAGGAGGAGGAAGAAGAAAAGGAGAAGAGTAGGAGGAGGAGGAGTAAGATGGTGATAAACGAGATTGACAGGAGGAGGGGGTGTGGGAGGGGAGGGAGGAAGAGAATGAGGAAGAGAGTGGAAGAAAAAGGAGCAGGAGGAGGAGAAGGAGAGTATCAAAGAAGAATGGGAGAATGAGGAAGGAGAGAAGGAAAAGGCCTTCTTTCTACAGACAGGCCTGATACTTGAAGGAAGCAAGCGGGTGGTGGGAGTGCCTTAGGGTCGTGACCTATGGTGGCACTCTCCTAGTCCTGTTGGCACTGTCCAGACACCGCCTGATACATGGCCGGTCATGGTATCGTGGGTTTTATGGAAGACCTATGGGTGGGCGGAGCTGAGTGGGTGGGTGGGCGGACAGGATGGCTGTTTGGGTAGGGCGGGCCAGATAAGCGGGTTAGACGCGAGTTAGGGCGGATTAGGCGTGAGTTGTAGCAGGTTAGAACGTGTTAGGTGTGACTTACGGCAGGATAGAGCTGGATAGACGTTTATATTACAGAATTTGGGCTGTCAACCGTAGTAGTAAAACCACGACTACTACCACCACCACCACCACTTTCACGACCACTACTACCATCACTACCACCACCAATACCACTACCACCACCAGTACCACTACCACCACCTATACTACTACCACCACCACCACCACGCCCACGACAAAATAGTACACAATTGCGGTTTTATTTAGTTAAGATAGTGGGAGGGGGTACAGCAGGATGGCCCACGATTATCCCCTTGACGTCCTGCACTGCTGAGAGGATGAAGTTGGACGGGCAGGGTAGGGGATAGGCAGGAGAGGGCAGGAAGATAGAGTATATGTTCAGGACAGGGTATAAGAATAGGTAAGGGAAGGAATGGGGTAGGTAGGGAAGGATTGAGGAGTGAGTAAGGAGTGGGGATAGAGTGGGGATTCTTATGGAGGAGTGGGGAATGGTAGGGGAAGGAGTGGGGAATGGGAAAGAGAGTGGGATGAGTGTATAGGGAAGCAGTGAGTGAGGAAGGGTCGGGGGGGGGGGATGGGTTAGGCCTCTACCCCTCCCCCCCAGTACCTCACACTAAAAGCCTTCTTAATCAGTACGTCGCTATGTTTCATCTGCCACGTCGACTTGATATTAACCAGCGTGTGCCGCCCTTGTGCTCCGGCTGTGTGGGTGTTCTGTGGCCCTGTGTGTGTTCTGTGGCCCTGTGTGCGTTCTGTGGTCTCTGTGTGGGTGTTCTGTGGCCTCTGTGTGGGTGTTCTGAGGCCCTGTGTGTGTTCTGTGGTCTCTGTGTGGGTGTTCTGTGGCCCTGTGTGTGTTCTGTGGCCCTGTGTGTGTTCTGTGGCCCTGTGTGTGTTCTGTGGCCTCTGTGTGGGTGTTCTGAGGCTCCCTGTATGGGTGATCTGTGGCTCTTGTGATAACTCTTCTGTGACTCACCTGTGCTCACCTGTTCGGATAAAGTAACACTCTAAACTTAAATTTATTTCCCTTGTTCCCTTTACACATAAACAAACATAACTATTTCCATTCATTCTTTTATTGACTAACTTGAACTCCACAAAAAAAAATTCCTCACAAACGCGCAACATCCATTAGTGAAGTCAGAAAGGGGTGACTAAAACACAGGTGGGATTCTTATAGTTAATCACTTCAGCAAGGTTGTGTTTACTGTAAGGGTTTGGGTCCTAGTAGTTTATAATGGCTTAGGGATCTTGTCGTTAGATGTGAACTTTAGATTAAATTATGATTATAGTTGATGTTATTATTATTTATTATTATATTGTAGTAGTAGTAGTAGTAGTAGTAGTAGTAGTAGTAGTAGTAGTAGTAGTAAAATTATTTATATAAACCATACAAGAAAATATTTAAATCTCCCTAAAGAATTACAGTACAGAATATCGTCCCCAGGTGGTGGAGGCTTTACAGGTAACTTAAGCAGCTGTTGTGGGTCCTCCTATTTCACAGAGTTGTATTTTTAAGGAGTGATCTGACCCGGGGAAATCCTCTCCTAGTTCACCTGTGTGTTTGGTATTCACAGGCTCAATAATGCTTCCGGGTTATACTGTCTCACTATTGATAAATCCGGCTTCTTTTACTGTGTGTGTGTGTGTGTGTGTGTGTGTGTGTGTGTGTGTAATAATAATAATAATAATAATAATAATAATAATAATAATAATAATAATAATAATAATTAACGGTTTATTGAAAGAGCTTGGCAGCCAGAAGGCTGAAAATATACAGTTACATATTTGGGGAATGGGTTTCGAATTATAAATAATATACAAGTAACATAAGTGATACAAATAATATATATAATAACTAGATGGGGAAAAGCTCAAACTACAGTGCATTTCAACATAGTGACAGTGCAAGTAGTAGTATTTACTGGGAGTGAATACACTGGTCTATTACAAGTTATTGATAATTTTTACAATGGTTGGGACTGGGCTGTTCTTATAGCGATCAGTTCGTGCACGTATGGGCTGGATGCGGTTGTGGTGTCGAACAGCAATTCTCGGGCTAGGGATCTCAGGTGGTAGTAGGAGCCGGTGTCGAGGATGGTGTAGAAGCTTCTTACCAAATTTGCAGATGAGGTCGTGGTGATGGTCAGTGAGAGTCGAAAGGGTCAGTGTGTTGAGCGCTTCTTGATATGTGGAGTAGGAAGGGGAGAGAATAATCTTGCATGCCCTCTTTTGCACTTTTTCTAGGTGTTTACGTTGTATGGCATTTAGGGAGGAAGACCAGGTGGGGGAGGCATAGGTGAGCTTGGGAAGCATGAATGTTGTGTAAACACTGAGGAGCTCGGGTGCAGGAACTCCGAGGGACTTGAGTCGGCGGAGGAGGTGGAGACGGAAACTGGAGGATTTGACAACTTCACTGACGTGTGGTTTCCAATTTAGTTTCTTGTCTATGGTGACGCCGAGGAGCTTCGTGGAATCTACAACCTGGAGTGTGTTCGGACCTAAAGTAATGGAAGGAGGTGGGACAATGTCGGAGGAGAGGTTGATGTGCATAACCATGGTCTTGGTATGGTTGATGGTGACATGGTTGTTGGTGGCCCAGTTTTGAAGACTGTTCAATAAATCCTGAAGGGCGGTATAGTTGGGGGTAGAATTGTTGACGCTGATCCCAATGGTGGAGTCGTCGACATATTTCCAGCGAGCGGGGGTTTCTCTTAGGGCATCATTGATGAGCATAAGGAAGCAGAGTGGTCCCATCTTGGTGCCTTGGGGGACGCCACAGGTGAGTGACTGAAAGGTGGAGACATCCCCTCGGAAGCGTACAGCTTGGCGTCGGTCACTGAGGAAGTCTGTAAGCCATGGTTTAAGACTTCTCCGAAGCCCAAGGTCAATAGCTTTGTTGATGATTATATTGTGGTCGACTAGGTCGAATGCTTTAGTGAAATCAATGAAGGCGACAGCTACAGACGTTTTTCTTTTCTCGAGATGGCGGTATATGTAATCGAGAAAGCTGACAAGACAGTGAGTGGTGGAGGAAGTTTTCATGTTGCCAAATTGCTGAGGGTCTACGACTCCTGCAATATCAGCATAAGCCCAGTCGAACACAAAACTTTCACAGATTAGGCTGGGAATTGGGGTGATTGCAATAGGTCGTAGCTGATTTAAGGATTGTGGGCTGGTTGACTTGGGCACTGGTGATACATAAGAGGTCTTCCAGTCAGCTGGGCATCTGGCTTGACCGAGGGAAGCATTGATGATGGAGCATAGGGGTTTAGCAAGCTCCGGGGAGAACTTCTTGAAGAGTTTCATTGGTAAGTCAATGGGGGTGGTAGAGCGTTTTAATTTTAGTTTGTCCAGGCGTTTTGCTACCTCGAATTCTTCTACTAGGTCAGTGGGAGGGGGGGCTGGTAGGTAAGCAGGGAGAGTGGTTGTGTCAAGCCTGGGGAGCGTCTGGCATATAGCGGCGAAATGGTTGTTTGTTTGCTCAGCTGCGTCAACATTAGTGAGATGGCTAAGGAAGGGGAGGGGATATGTCTTATTGTTTAGTCCACAGAGTTCTTTAAGCTTACCATACCATTGACTGATGTTGGTCTGCTTCAGGTGTTGTAATTTGGTTGGGTAGTGGGACTTCTTTGCAGTGCGTATTTCGCGGATGACTCGGTTGCGAAGGGACCTGTAGCGGATGTGGTCATTGAGATGAAAGGCTCTGTCTCTCTGTTGCATAAGTCTTTTGATCCGGGGTGTGATCCAGGGCAAGTCAGCTGGGTGAGATCTGACGGACTTCTCGGGGAAGAAGTGGTGGTGAGCTTCCGTGGTGGTGTGTGTGTGTGTGTGTGTGTGTGTGTAATAATAATAATAATATGTGTGTGTGTGTGTGTGTGTGTGTGTGTGTGTGTGTTATTATTTAAATACCGTATGACAAGAGATTAAAATATACGAGTTCTATCTGTCTGTCTGTCTGTCTGTCTGTCTGTGCATTGATCATCGTCATCTGTAATAAGTGTCTTACGGGTTGACCTAACTCTGCTACCTACACCCCGCTACACCCACCTACACCCCAATATACTCACCTACACCCCGATACACCCACCTACACGCCGATACACCCACCTACGAACCCGATACACCCACCTACACGCCGATACACCCACCTACACCCCGATACACCCACCTACACGCCGATACACCCACCTACACGCCGATACACCCACCTACACGCTGATACACCCACCTACACCCTTCTACACCCACCTACACGCCGATACACCCACCTAAACGCCGATACATCCACCTACACGCCGATACACCCACCTAAACGCCGATACACCCACCTACACCCTTCTACACCCACCTACACGCCGATACACCCACCTACACGCCGATACACCCACCTACACCCTTCTACACCCACCTACACGCCGATACACCCACCTACACGCCGATACACCAACCTACACCCATATACAGTTCCATCTGTCGTGTGATGCCACTTCATGTTGGGTCAGTAAATCACTCTTATCCACGGGGCCAGTGTGTGTGTGTGTGTGTGTGTGTGTGTGTGTGTGTGTGTGTGTGTGTGTGTGTGTGTGCGTGTACATCTGTAATAAGTGTAGTAGTGTAGTATTTTCTGTATAATCCGTGTATGGCTGTTTGTATTATTTCTGTATGATGTTTGTTTTTCGTGTATATGTTTATTTGAGTTGTATCGATTGTTTTATTGTACTCTCTCTCTCTCTCTCTCTCTCTCTCTCTCCCTTTACGCTTTTAATTCTTCCCAACACACGTCTCTCCCCTTCTTCTGTTCTTCCCCCTTCCGCATTTTTCTCTCTCCCTCTCTGAACTCTTCTTCTATTTTACCATTTCTGTTCTTTCTATTCCTTCCACACTTCGTCTTTTTTTTCCTACCTTCACCTCTTTTCATTTTCTTTTCCTTTATCATCTCTCTCTCTCTCTCTCTCTCTCTCTCTCTCTCTCTCTCTCTCTCTCTCTCTCTCTCTCTCTCTCGTCTTTACGTTGCTTCTTCTCTTCATCTCTTACTTATTTCTTCTCTTCTTTGTTTCTCCTTCTTCTGTCTCCTCCTTTCTTTCTTATTCTCTTTGTCTCCTCCCTTATTATTACTGCCTCGTCAAATCTTTCTCAGCTGGTACAAGACTTCTATAACACCATCTAACCCCTCAGATCATTTCCAGCTGAGGCAAGGCTCCCTTAACACCACCTATCCCCCTCAGATTTTTCCCAGCTGGTGCACGAAGCAACTAACACCACCTGTTATCCATACATCTCTGCCCAGCTGGTTCACGATCTTCTTGTTACCATCTTATTCCCCAGTTCTTCTTTCACAGCTGGTACAAGACGCAAGTAACACCACCTGTCATCTTTATACCCCAGCTGGTCACTGTAGCGTTTTTCTCTTCCTCCTCCCCTTCCTCACTCGCCCCCCTCCCCTTCTCCTCCTACTCCTCCTACTCCTCCTTACTTTATTATTCACACCCTCGTCTCCTAGCCTCGGCCCCCTGCCTGTACATTTGCCTTAGGGTCATGCGACTCGCGAATAGCAACAGGCCAGTGGATCAAACGCGGCTCAAAGTGGCTTGGCCGACCCCAGGTGACTGTGGTTGGAGGGTAGGTTACATACGTGTGTGTGTGTGTGTGTGTGTGTGTGTGTGTGTGTGTGTCTGTATCTGTCTCTCTCTCTGTCTGTGTTTGGGTCTGTAATTGTGCTTTTGTCTGGTTGTCTGTCGGTTTGTCTGTAGCGCACACACATAATAACGCATGCAGGCGTAAAAATCCCACACCTGCAGCGCTCAGTCACATCTGCTTTCACAGGTGTGCAGACAAAGTTGCACCTGATTGGTCATAATTGGTGCCTTAGTACCTGGCTGGTGACACCTCTCTCTCTCTCTCTCTCTCTCTCTCTCTCTCTCTCTCTCTCTCTCTCTCTCTCTCTCTCTCTCTCTCTCGTAAATGCAGCATCTCCCTTAGAATCTCTCTTGATGATCTGCCTCGTTAGCTCTTGTTTACCACGTTTGTGTGTGTGTGTGTGTGTGTGTGTGTGTGTGTGTGTGTGTGTGTGTTATTTCTGCACGTACTGTAATGTCTACGTCAAGTGTGTTCAAGTTTAATTCATTCTACAGTACCTTAATTTGAACATCAATCCCAGTTACTTATGTTATTCAATCACCAGTTAGATCAGTTCTCCAAACCCCCCCAGTCTAATATGTTCTTCAGGTGCCAGTTACACATGTACTTCAGTCACAAGTAACAAAGGAAGGGACGATAACTGTAAATGTTTTGAGATATTTTATGTAGCCTTCATCATCAACCCCTCCTCCTCCTTCCTCTTCCTCCCTCGTGTTACCTCCTCCCTCCTCCTTCCTCTCCCTCCCAGCGTTTCTTCAAGCATAATATGTATCATCACCTCTCACATTCCTCTTCCCTCCCTCTCTCTCCTTCCTTCCTTCCCCTCCCTCCCCCCTCCTCCTCCCTAGCGTTTCCTCAAGCATAATACATATCTTCGCCTCTCACGGTCCTCTTTCCTCACCTCCTGCATAAATTTACGCCCAGGTCTTTTGATAATCTTGGGGCCACTTTGCCTGCCTCTTTATCTCGCTGTTAAGAGATAATGAGGCGTGTCAAGAAGGCTCGTCTCTCGCCCCCTAGTGTCCATTAGCAGGTGAGCTAATATTACATGCATGAGGATCTCCTCTTCTTCTTCTGCTGCTGCTGTTTCTGCTTCGTGTTGTTTCTGGTTCTACTGCTGGTCCTGCTTCTGTTTTTTTTGCTTCCTGATGATGGTTCTCCTGTTTTTGCCTTTACTGCCTCCTGCTGATGGTGCTGTTTCTGCCTTTACTGCCTCCTGCTGATGGTACTGTTTCTGCCTTTACTGCCTCCTGCTGATGGTGCTGTTTCTGCCTTTACTGCCTCCTGCTGATGGTGCTGTTTCTGCCTTTACTGCCTCCTGCTGATGGTGCTGTTTTTGCCTTTACTGCCTCCTGCTGATGGTACTGTTTTTGCCTTTACTGCCTCCTGCTGATGGTGCTGTTTCTGCCTTTACTGCCTCCTGCTGATGGTGCTGTTTCTGCATCTGTGCCTCGTGCTGGTATTGGTTATGCTTCCTGTTGGTGCTCCTCCTGCTTACGGTGCTTCTGCAGGTGATGAAGATGGTTGGCCGTGAGTGATGCATCTTACACTTGATATTTTCTTCTCGTTCACCGTCGCCGCCGCTGCCACTGTCTCCATCTCTTTGTCTCGTGGTGAAAGCTTTTGTCTTGCCATTGTTGTGTGTCAAGTGAAGATTTAGTGAAGTTGTGTGGGATTGAAGTCTCTTAGGTGAAGGTTTAATGTCTCTTAGGTAAAGGTGTAATGTCTCTTAGGTAAAGGTTTAATGTCTCTTAGGTGAAGGTTTAATGTCTCTTAGGTAAAGGTTTAATGTCTCTTAGGTGAAGGTTTAATGTCTCTTAGGTGAAGGTGTAATGTCTCTTAGGTAAAGGTTTAATGTCTCTTAGGTGAAGGTGTAATGTCTCTTAGGTGAAGGTTTAATGTCTCTTAGGTGAAGGTTTAATGTCTCTTAGGTGAAAGTTTGGTGTCTCTTAGGTGAAGGTTTAATGTCTCATAGGTGAAGGTTTTAGGACTCAGAAGCTTTGTAAGTATTAGGGAGCTGGTATAAGTATTAGGGAGCTGGTATAAGTATTAGGGAGCTGGTATAAGTATTAGGGAGCTGGTATAAGTATTAGGGAGCTGGTATAAGTAATGGGGCATAGTTAGAGATGGGGAGAGGGATGGGTGGATTGCTAGGCTCTCACAGCCCTCAATCCCTCAGGGCAGCCAGGTGTGAGGGCCACGTGCACTAGGCGTGGCTCGTCACCTGTGCACGTCTGGACGCACACACACACACAAAGGTAACTAATTAGTGCATAAATTACCTGCCTCACCCCGGTGTCCATTTACATATTCCAAAATTTTAACTCAAACTTTGACCAAATCGGATTAAAACTGATGTAAATATTATATATATATATATATATATATATATATATATATATATATATATATATATATATATATATATATATATATATATATATATCTAAGTCTGCATCTCTTGGTGAACATTATTACACACTCGTAGTTTAAGTTATTAGATTAATGACGTAGTTTTATGTTCTTCACGTCACCGGGATGTAATGTTTTGAAGGAGACTGGGATGTGTAGGGGAGTGTTGGTACACCCTGTATTCCTCCTCGGGTGTATTGTGGTAAGTGGAGTGCCGTAGGTTGTGTGGGGGAGTGATGATACAACCTGGACTGTCTCTTGGGTGTAGTGTGTGTGTGTGTGTGTGTGTGTGTGTGTGTGTGCCGAGTGTCATGTTGTGGGTGTGTCAGTGTAAAGCAAGTGTCATATACGAGTGTGTCATGTTTGTAGTAAGTGTTGTATGTAGGGTGTATCATGAAACAGTAAGTCCGTATCCTGTGTGTGTCAAATATGAACTTAGTGTCTTATCCTGTGTGTGTCAAGTGTTAACCGAGTGTTGGGTGTGTCATAAAACAGTAAGTGTCGTATCATGGGTGTGAGGCGGTGTGTCAGGAAGAAGTGAAACATTACATATAATAATCACTTCGCCACTCTTGGTAAAACTTCCATTTCCATATAAATTTGGTGAGAGTCGCGGGAAGCTTGAGGAAGACTTGATGAAACTGGGATATTTAGTGTTCACTTCCTCGGAGGACCACCCTTTTGTGGGTGTGTGTAATAATAAAAAATAATAATAATAAACGGTTTATTAACAGAGTTGCAGCCGGTGGCTGAAAATATACAGACGTACATTTGATTTAGACATAATGATATAATATGCATTGAATACATTTACAGGGCTGTACAGTACATAAATCAGGAGTTGTTTATTATTTTAACAATAGATGGGGTGGTGCTGTTCTTCTATCTATCGGTGCGGGCTCTTATGGGCTGAATTTTGTTGTAGTGGCGGACTGCGCGAGTTGGGTGGGGGGCTGCAGGTGGCAGGAGGTGGCGATGACGAGGGCGGTGCATTAGTTGGCTGCCAAACCTTTCCAGTGCTTGGTGGTGGAGGTCACTGACGGATGTGTGTGTGTGTGTGGAAGAATATTTTACCAAGAGGAGGAGGAAGAAGAGTAATAAAAAAGGGGAGCAAATAAGAGGAATAAAAAGAAAGAGGAGAGTGTCAGTAGTAGTTGTAGTAGGGGGGTGAGGAGGAGGAGGAGGAAGAGGGTTGAAGGCTGTGGGGGTGTTATTTCCCCAGCGTGTGTAACGTCAAGGTCTCGCCTCCCTGGTATACGCTAACTGGTCCCCCCTCCCCCCCCCTCTCTCTCTCTCTCTCTCTCTCCTTTTCCAGTTTTCTATGCCTTCTGTTATCTCTGTTTGTTGATACCCCTTTATGTTTTAAGCCTTTGTCTCTCCAGTCTCTTAATTATCTCATCATCTATTGGTGTGTTTTAACTCTCCTTGTCTCTGTCACTATGTCTCTCCACTCTTAGTCTCTTGTTTATCTCTCTATCCGTTTGTTTCTCGCCATATCTATCTCTCCTCGTCATATTTGCATTTATCTCTCCACCCGATATTATCTTTACTTGGCCTTGTTTCTCACTATCTCTCATTTTCTAATTGATATTTCTACCTCATTCTGTCTCTTTCTGTCTCTTTCTCTGTCTCTGTCTCTGCATATCTGACTGTTTCTAAAGCTGTACAGTACTTAACAATATCAATTATCTTTGTTAGTTGCTGGTCGTTTTCACCGTTTATCCGTCAATACAAGTTGTTTATTTTTATCTGTCCTTAATTGTTAATTTTTATTATTTTCTCCGTTTGCTTTATCACTGCTTCTTCCCCTTCCTAATTTATCTACCCGTGTTGGCGCTATTCTCTCGTGCGTGTTGTGATATCCGTGTTTGTTTACATTTGGATCGGATTCAAGATGGCCGTTCGTTCGATTATTGGCTAAGAGCTATAGGGAGAAACAGTCGAGTTTATTTATGTTGTTTTTTTTTTCACTGCTGGGGATGAGGGGGTGGGGGGGGGTGGGGTTAGTTAGAGGAAGAGCCTCATTGGGGGACTGATAAACGCCAGGTAGGAGGAAGAGGAGGGGGAAGAAGAGGTGGGGGGAACCATGGCGCCAGCAGGAAGGGGAGGGTGGTGACTCAGATATGTGTGACTCATGCTTAGCGTCTGGTAGTCCCTCATTTTACCTCACCTTCTCTTCCGCGCCCCTCCCTTCACCTTTTCTTTCCCCTCTTCTCCTCCTCCCCCTAATCCCCCCTCTCCTCTTTCCCTCGCTCCCACTACCCACCGTCACCTCACCCCCTCCCCCATACCCTTAGCTACTTCATTCCTCACTTCCTCCCTACATCTATTTCCTCAATCTTTCCCCTCACTTCATTCCTCCACCTCCCTATCCCTTATCCCTCTCACTCCATACAGAGTACCTCTTTCCTCCTACCCTTTCCCCTCTCCCCTACTATTGAACATCCATGGGTCGTCGCCACTACTATAGATTATTATTTAGGTCAGCTCAGACGATCACCTCAACTGATGCCTCTCTTAGATCCTCTCTTTGTCCCCCCCTCTCTCCCCCTTCCTGCCCCCTCCACTTCTTTACTACTTCAACTGATGCCTCTCTTAGTTCCACTCTGCCCCCCTCCCCCTTCCTCCGCCCTCTTCACTGCCTCTTAGCTATGGTGCCTCTTACTTCTTCCCTTTGTACCCCTCTTCATTTCCTCTTGCACCCCTCTTCATTTCCTTTTAGTTTCTCCTCTTACCCTCCTTTTTATTGCGTCTTAGTTATGGTGTCTCTTATTTCTTCCTCTTGCTCCCCTCTTCACTGTCTCTTAGTTCCTCCCCTTGTTCCCCTCTTCACTGCCTCTTAGCCATAGTGCCTCTTATTTCCTCCTCTTGCTTTCCTCTTCACTGCGGTGCTTCAGGACTCTTTTTATTGGTGGTCTAGAGTCCAACTGTATTAAAAATTTTGATTGTTGATAATATTGGACGTAGTCAGTCAGTCAGTCAGTCATAGAAGACCAAACAGAACTTCCCAAGCGTTATGTTGTTGTTTTTTCAGTCAGTCACCAGTCAGTTGGTAAATCAGCCAGTCAGTTGGTGAGTCAGTTAATCAATCAGTCAGTCAGTTAATAAATTAGTCAGTCATTTAGTCAATCAATCAGTTGGTCAGTCAGTCACCAGTTAGTCATTCAGTCAGTCAGTCAGTCAGCAGTCAGTTAATCAATCAGTCAAGTCAGTCATCTTGGCGAGGCTGGTGCCGTAGTTCCGTGTAGCGAGGGAAGGATGTAACCTCGTCATAGTCCGTGTATAATTGATCCAAGCCAGAGGGGAACCGTGTCTAGTTTGCATGCGCCATCTGCATCTACTTCGCCACCACCGCCGGGGACTTCTGCTGCTGGTTGGTGCATGTTGCTGTTGTGAGTTACTGAATGCTGTTGGAGAGAGGTTGCAGGTGTTGTAGACTGCAGGTGTTTGGGTTTGCTGAGTGTTAAACGAATGTACATGCTGAGGAGTACAGATGTTGAAGACTACAGGTGTGTGCTTCCAGATATTATAAGAGACTTTTATTTGTTACATGACCTCGCACGGAGATCACACAGGTGTCAAAAACTGTAGCTGTTAAAGGCAATACAAATGCTGGAAGAGACTACAGGCACTGAAGACTACAACACCCAGAGGGAATATTGTGATAAGTGAATAATGGCAGTTGTTGCTGGTGTGTGTGTGTGTGTGTGTGTGTGTGTGTGTGTGTGTGTGTTTGTTATTGATTGGTGGCAAAAGAGAGAGTCGGGGACCACAGCAAATTGGTTCGAAATCAAAGGGTTGTAGCGAGTGAAGCGGAGGCCTTCAAAGGTGGTGGCGGCGCTCACTACGACGCACTGATGGTGGCTGGTGTAACATAGAGAAACTAAATGTGGCACAGCATATGGCTTTGATTTCACTGAAGGGCCACAGAGGGCGGCTGGAGGAGTTGGCTTGGTATGGAGATGACCGTCTGAAGGGTATGGTGTTGTTATTACTATTGTAACCGCCTTAGGTAAGAACGGTCGGGTGACGGGCAAATTAAAGGGAATGATTGAAACCCGCCCTTTGACGCACTCAGTATTTATTGATATGGTCAAAAACCTGCAGAGAACAAGGCGTTCATTAGTATTACATGGCCATCCATCTGATACATAATTTGTTAGTCTCACAATTTTATCTTAACTACATAATGTCATTAAACATAGTGACATAATACAAAGTACATAACTATATTAGTCTTAGTTGTGCTTCATTCCACATTGTCTTATTGTTCCAGATAAGGCAGAAAGCGAGTAGGCACAGTATTCTATAGCATTACGTTATTACGAGCATAATTAGTCCACAATATTTCAGTACTGAGGGGTACGCCATCACTTAGGTTGTACTACAAGTGCGGGTCAACGTAAATCAGTACTGCGTAAATTGTCTTAGCACAAAACTCAGGGACAGGATTGTGAGTTGGTGTGTTCACTACTGCCAGCAGAGGGTGGAGGGTGTTCACAGTATGGCTGTAAGGGGTGGTTTGAGAGTAGGTCGTAGGCTGAGAGATTTATGAGTTTGTTTGGGTAAGGTGATACTTGAAGACGGCATATCCGTTGAGGTGCTTGGAGGCATTCAGTGCTGAGTGGAGGTGCTAATGGCAACAAAAGTCAGCGCTGTGTAGCTGAAGCCAGTAGCGATAACAAATATTATTATTATTATTGTTGAAATTGTTGTTGTTGTTGTTGTTGTTGTTATGAGGTTTGTTTCGTAGAGGGAGCGCCATCACGAGCTATCAGCAATTCTAGCAAGAACAATCATTAGCGCCTCGGGTTACTGTCTCCATTCAACAATGACAAATTATAAAAGAAACTACGCCAGACGATCAATCACCAGCCTGTAGTGACACTCGTGTGTGTGTGTGGTAGAGAGACTACACTGCCAGGAAGTTCACAGGTGTAGGTTGTTAGTGAAGTCATTAAGGTGAGGCAGGTACTGCAGGTGGGGGGCCAGGAGGGGGAGGCTAGTCGGCATCCAATGATAATCAACTTAACGAAGGAGGAGGGGGGCAGGGGGGGGGGGGTAGGGACCGAAGGTGGATGGACAACAGTAAGGTGGTGAAGGGAAGGAGGGAAAACCAGTAATTCACGAGAAGGAGGGAGGAAGGAAGGAAGGAAGGAAGGAGCACCAGCCGCCATACATTAATGATAGATGTAGGAGTCTCTCTCTCTCTCTCTCTCTCTCTCTCTCTCTCTCTCTCTCTCTCTCTCTCTCTCTCTGGCAACCATTCAACATGTTTCTCCTTTTACATGGTGACAGGCGGGAGTCGCTTCCCCCCCCCCCCCCCCCCACCCTTCCCAGCTGTCGTAATGGTCCTAATAAAGTCTCCCCTCACGCGGTGCTCAAAAGAAAATGGGAAGCCATTTTTTCCAGTCTCCCCTCACGCGTCAACAGAAAATGGGAGGGCGGTTTTATTTTTAGAGGGAATTCACCATGGTAGATAGTGTTTGTTGTCGCTATAACGAGCTTTACGATGTATTCTTGTTATTTTGTGAAGTTATTTATTACCCTCCCTTCGAGTTTATGTGTCTGTTTGTTCCCAGATGTTGTTGCTTTGTACGGGATCCTTCTGACTGTATGTAAAGTGTGCCAGCCAGGAAGACACGGGGAGGAGGGGGATAAGTCATCTTCCTTCTCCATTTCAGCCACACACAATGCAACTGCCCTTTTTTTTCATTTTTCTTTCTTTTTCAGTTATTCCTTTAATTATATCATATTCTTATTATTATCTTCTTATCTTCAACTCTGTGACTGGACCAATATAATTCAGATCGATGCTAAAGAGACCTGTATAACCTTGTATATATACTGTTTATATTACAGATATTTATTACAATCGCCCTAAAATTAGCCCCCTAGCTTATTTCTCTTTAATATTAACCACTTTAATGCTAACCTAACTTAACTTAACCTAACCAAACCTAACCAAACCAAACCTAACCTAACCAAACCAAACCTAACCTAACCTAACCTAACCAAACCTAACCTAACCTAACCTAACCAAACCTAACCAAACCAAACCTAACCTAACCAAACCTAACCTAACCTAACCTAACCAAACCAAACCAAACCAAACCTAACCTAACCTAACCTAACCAAACCAAACCTAACCTAACCTAACCTAACCAAACCAAACCTAACCTAACCTAACGTGATCTAACCTTACCTTACCTTACCTTACCTTACCTTATCCCCTCCCCAGGTAGCATTAGGGTGTTCAATCATAAGGTTAATTAGGCTAAGGGAGAGGGGGGGGCTAATCTTCATGTGATCAATATATTAAGTGCTAAACACATAAAACAGTACACACGTAGCTGCTGACTGCTATATACCCCCACTGTGGCATAATAACAATGAGAAATGACAGATAAAATAACATGCTTGAAAAAGTTCTCGGCTATTGAATATAAACGTTGGTTCACTCACTCCCACACCAACACACAAACAAACAAACAACTCACCCGGCTGTCACAAACAACAGCTGGGTGGGTTGATGAGTTCAGTATTTTTTATTTTTTGTAATAAAGTCATTGATGTCGTGTGATTGATGGCGGCTCAGTGTTATCCGGAGGTGATGACCTTATCTTTCGTGAGAGAGAGAGAGATTATCCGGGGGTGATGACCTTATCTTTCGTGAGAGAGAGAGAGAAAGAGAGAGAAAGATTATCCGGGGGGTGATGACCGTATCTTTCGTGAGAGAGAAAGAGAGAGAAAGATTATCCGGGGGTGATGACCGTATCTTTCGTGAGAGAGAGAGAGAGATTATCCGGGGGTGATGACCGTATCTTTCGTGAGAGAGAGAGAGAAATGTTGGGTCATGCAGTCTGGTGATTAAACAAAATGCGCCATTATAAACAATTATAATTATATCTTCGTTATAATCTTTGTTATTTACAGTTTTCGTGTTGTTGTTGTTGTTGTGTCTTGTTGTTTATTGTGTGCGTTATCCCAGGAGTGTTCTGCTGACGATCAATTACATCATCTTACCTGTTAATCGTCTTACCTGTTGTCAGTCGTTATCCTCCCTGATTGGTGCCATCGTGGAGGTCAATTGCTTGCTCAGGATATTGTTAGTTGATTAGTATAATAATAATAACAATAATAATAATAATAATAATAATAATAATAATAATAATAATAATAATTCAGAGCGGCCTCGACACACTTCCTTGTGTTAGGATACAAGTGTGACAATTATTGGCTTAGTGGATGACGTGAAGATTAGGCACCCTAGCTTTATTTTACCTGTTGATTAAATGGCCTATGCTCCCAGCAGGGGTTAGGTTAAGTCAGGTCAGGTCAGGTCAGGTCAGGTTACGTTACATTACGTTGCATAAGTTAGGTTAGGTTAGGTTAGGTTACGTTACGTTTGGTTAGGGAGTTTAACCACCACGTGAAATAACTTGGGGTGTCTAATCTTAAGGTGATCTTAATTAACCCAACACGTGTCTTAACTGACCTGTCTGAATTCATTATATATTTTTCACTACCCAGGAATTATCTATTTTTTCAGGTGTGATTTAGCACAGGTAATGATTAATTAATTATTGGTCAGCCTCTTACGAGTGATAATTCTTAGATAATTTTGAGTTTTTTTTTATTTTCTTTCTTTCTTTCTTTCTTTCTTTCTTTCTTACCCACTGTGACTTATTTAAGAGCATGAAGTGAGCGACTGACATTCTCCCAGTAGCTAAAATAATATAAATGTTGTAGAAGGTCAGGATGAATGATATTAATTACGGGTCCAACCAAGTTATTATCCTCTTGTTTACAGTTTGAGTTCCCGGAAATTATATTGTTCGTTAAGCTTCGCCTTTGTGTGTGTGTGTGTGTGTGTGTGTGTGTGATGGCTGACACTTTACTACAGCTTCTCCAGCGATTTATTGAGTCGATAGATAACGAGGCGCTGTGTAATACTCTCTCTCCATCCACCATTTTCCTGACAGGCTAAAGCGCTCAGTGATTGGCGGGCTGTCGTCCTGACGTCACATGTATGATGCTCGCTAATTGGATGCTTGAAAAAAAAAAAAGTAACGTCGACGCCTAGAGAGCGACTTCAAATATTGTGACAATTTGATCATTACAAGACCCTCCTGCTGAGCCCTCTGCCACACGTCCAGAGATGGAGTTAAATAGCATGGGAATTGGAGTTCTCTTCAGATTGACGCACAAGAGATGACTATCAATCGCCATTTGACAGAGAGAGAGAGAGACAGTGAGAGACGCTAAAACTCGCTGGTTGACTTTACGGGACTGACACAAGACGGGATGATAGCTAATTATACTCCAGAAATGAGTTTTCAATCGAAGCTCCTGACAGTGGATATATTAAAACCTGTGCTAGATGACAATGACTTTATTAATCTTTCTCCCCGATAATGAGGGCTGGGAGGGCGGGAGTGTCTGTGGCAGCCCTCTAGGGAACAGCTGGGCCTTCAGGGACTGTCTAAAAAAGGGTTCGACTCCCTCAAATCCCTCTTTAATATTGTGTTTATGCCTCTTTAGGGATTGATTTTCGAGGCTGGAGGAGGGGGGGGGGGAGAGGTTGTTGGTAAGGAGGGATGAAGGATTTGGTGGACAGGAGGGAGTGTTGGCGAGGAGGGGGAAGGGAGTGTTTGTGTGGCGAGGAGGGGGGGGGGGGTGTTTGTGTGGCGAGGGGGAGGTTTGAGGCGTGGAAGGGAGATTGTTAGCTGAGAAAGGGAGGGGGTGTTGGTGTGGTTGGGGAGGATGCTGGTAGGGGAGATTGGCGGTGTTTGTGGGGAGGGGAAGGGAGAGAGTGTTGACGGGGAGGGGAAAAAGACTCATTTACTAAACGCCTCGCTAATCTGTGGTGTCAGATTCTCAAAAGTCCCCCATCCTCTCCCCTCATCCCCCATCCTCTCCCCTCATCCCCCCATCCTCCCCCCAGCTAAGGTTATAATACTCACAGTTGTAATTAATAATCTTATTCAGAAGCACAATCACAAGTAAAAGGTTTGGTCTTGGGTTCAGGTGTTCTAATTACTATACGACAGGTTAATTACAGGTGAAGGGGGTTACGAATACATTACAGATGACGTAATTCCCTCGTGTTGACAGAATCGTTAGGGTGGTACCTGAGTTACCTTATGAAATCGGTGCGAAAATGGAGTCGAAATTGCATTGAGACTTTACTGCCAGAGCTGAATGTTGTATGTTTTTTTCTGTTTAAGTGGAAGAATTAAACAGAAGGCACTTTGTGAGTGAGTGTGGTGGTGGTGGTAGTGGTGGTGTGGTGTGGTGTGGTGGTGGTGGTAGTGATGCTGTGGTGTGGTGTGGTGATTATGGGCGGGCAGTAGTGGTACTGTAGTGATGGTGGTGGTGGGGGTAGTGGTAGTAATGGTAGTCGTGATAATGGTTGTAGTGGTGATCGTAGTAAGGTCTTTTGGATAATTGAGTCCATATATTTATTCATTATTACGTATTACTTGTACACTCCGCCAAGTTGGATCATCATGTCTCCGTCAGTGAATAAGTGAATCGGACAGTTAAATAAATTCTATAGAATAATAATTTAATCGATATATTACGCAATATCATAGTGATAACGTAAAACTGTTTTAATTATTAATCAATGACGGGGTATTATTTTTGACGGCGGAGAAGTATTATTATTATTATCTTTGTAGGAGTCTTAGTGAGTCGGGTCAAAAATCACGTCGTCATCCCTTTGAAAGGTTCCAGTAATGATCCTTCAGATTTCACCCGAGTAATTAAAAGACGAGGTTGGGTGACGACGACGACGTGACTTGTAAAAAAAAAAAAAAACAGGAAAAAGAATGAAGGGGTTCGATGTTCAGGGAGTGTAATAACGAGGCCTTTAACACCCTGGGAATAAAAATACTCTTCCCGCCAAAAAATTGTACGAAGACACAATTCTAAATCAGAAACGAAAAACAACAACAAAACTTTCCGGAAAATTCATTGAGGAGGAAAAACACAAACGAAAAAATAAAAATAAAAATATGACCGAAAAATCAGATAAGAGAGAAATATATAAATAGATTTATATGTATACGAGTGATAACCAGTTAGGATTTTTGACGTCAATTGACAATCAAACAGCAATTTATCCCAGGTGTGATCGGTGGTAAAATCACCCTAAGTGGCGGGTGTGTAAGGGTGAGAGTGACTCGTCGCCTCCCTTCACTCGTCCTGACCCAACCAGACCAATTATACCAAGTGATTCTCAGTTTTTTTGACAGGAGGGCATTTTAGGACCTCTCCCCCTCCCCTCCTCCTTATCCTCTCACCTCTCGCCCCTCCCTCTCTGACACACGACTGCGAACACCGCCCTCCACTACCACCACCCCCTACTCCCGCCATCCACTACTATTAGTAGTAGATGGTGGTATCTACTACTAATAATGGTTGCCCCTCGTGTAACGAGGATGGCCGGCCCAACGGCCACCTTGGCGTGAATTTGTTTAAGGTGTAGAAGCTGTCGCCAACACAACAGCCACACCCTGAGTTAACGAGCTGCATGACCCAGTGTCAAGGAATAGTCCGAGGAGACCGGACAACTCGCCAACTGCACTGGCTAACCATTATCCCGGAACACGATCCGCAAATCGATAAACTGCTGGGTAGACAGAGGCAAACGGCGTAAAGAAACTTGCCCATAGTTTCACCCTGCCCGTTGATCGAACCCGGGTCCGCTCGCTTGCGAGGCGAGCATGCTGACCATTACACCAGTATCCGCTATTACCACCACCATCCCCTACTACCACCACCGTCCCTTACTACAAATACTACTACCACAACTACTACTACCACATCTGCTACTACTTCTACTACTACTACTACTACTACTACTACACTACTTTTTTTTGGCCTGCAGCCTCCCCCAATAGCCATACCTTCGCCACCATTTTATTACCTTAATATTAAGTATCCTAATACATAAGTAACTACCCTAGCTGTGTTGAGTTAGTTGAGCCGCAGATCTAGGCGGCATTCAGTGACTGTTGCCTCGTAGTCAATATCTGCAACTGTTGTCGGTTTTGGGGCCGATGCTCTCGTTCCCCTGAGGCAGAGCAAAGCCGACCAATGAGAGAGAAGGACAGTCGACATCTCAACCAGGCTGTAACATATCTTCTGGGCTGCTGCTTCTTTTTTGGATATCACCTCCGCGAGTCTGGCGTAGAAACATCTTCCACTTGGTCCCATCCCACCAGAGGTTGTGAACACCAGAGGAGTGAAGCTGCCTTGATCAACGTTCTGAATTCTCTCCCCGTATTCCTTATCTTGTCGTTCTCGCTCATCCTGTGTCCAGCATCGAGAGCTAAGTTACGGTGACATGCGGCCATGGGATAAAAAATCCTGATGACGAAGAAGGCTCGCTGTCCCGCGTCCAAAGTCCTCGAGCACTGACGTCCACACGGGCTTCGTTGGATGTGTTTGAAGTCCTGTGACGGAGGTTCTCACCGTCCAATGGAAGGAGGGTCGGTTCTACCCTGACATCACAAAAGATTTCCTTCAACATATTTGCAGTGAGATCCCTTACTTCGTCATGCCTCACGGATATGAAGCCCCCTTTCTTGCACACCATAGCGTGATCGATGTCATAGGAAGAGCCACACACGCTTTGGGAGGGCAAACCTTCTACTGGCCGACCGTACCTTAGAGCAATGGCATCTGTAAATTCTTGTTTATTAAGACTGAAACCATTTGCCCTTATCGGTAACGTACTACTACTACTACCCCTACCATCGTCGTTGCCACCACTATAACCCCCATACCACCACCACCACCCCCATACCACCACCACCACCATACTACCACCACCACCACCCCTTTACTACTACTACTACCAACACCCCTCTATTATTATCGTCACCACCACCATCGCTGTTACAACCACCATCCATCACCACCATCACCCCCACCCTACTAGCAATATTCTCCTGCTGTTAGGGATTTGTGAGATAGTATGAGTAGGACACAGAGAATGGGAGGAAGGGAGTGAATGAGATGAGGGTAATGGGTTGTGGTGGAGATGATGGGGATGGGGAGAAAGAAAATGGGGAAGATAAAGATGGTAATGGGGAGAAAATTGGAGAATGGTGTAGAGGACGGGAGAGAATGGGAAGGAGGAGACTGGGGGAAGAAACATGAGAAGGATAGGGACGAAAGAGGATGAAAATCGAGAAAATAAGGAAAGAAGGAAGAGAATTAGGGAAGATAGGGGAGTGAAGGGAGAGAAATGGGGAAGGTTTAGGGAGGGGTGGGGTGGGATGGGGTGGGGGGGGGACCATGGGAAGAAGGAGAGGAAGTTGTGGTTATGGAAAAGGCAGAACTGCACTTCCTCCCATCCCGGAAGGACTCCTTGTGAGGGACACTTTAAGACATCCTAAAATAAACATACATCCTTAAGACACCCGGAAATAGAGAGACACATCCTTAGGACACCCTGAAATAGAGAGACACATCCTTAGGACACCCTGAAATAGAGAGACACATCCTTAGGACACCCTGAAATAGAGAGACACATCCTTAGGACACCCTGAAATAGAGAGACACATCTTAGGACACCCTGAATTAGAAAGGCAGATTCTTAGGACACCCTGACACCCTGAAATAAGAGACACGGCGACAAAAAGGGACGCTCCTAGGACACCCTGAATAAATGAAAAACCTAACGACTTACTAAAGCGTCCAGCGTGGTGATGACCAATTGATTTCCGTCACATGTTAACCTTTTTGTCTCGCTGCCTTGTATAATTTTTTTTTTCTTGTCACCTCTCTCCCCCTCCCCTCTCCCCCTTCCCTTCTCCCCCTCCCCTCTCCCCCTTCCCTTCTCCCCCTCCCCCTAGAACGGTGATTATGGAAATTGTGGCCCCAGAGAGAGAATATGTTACCCCCCAACAAGGAAAGTATGTATTTTTTTCCCTTCGCTCCTTCCCCTTTCTTCTTCTTTCCATTTCCTTCACCCTTCCCCCTTTTCCCCTCCTCCCCTTTCCACTCCTTTATTTCCCTTCCATTTCCTCCCCTTTTCTCCTTCTTTTCTTAAACTGTGACGATACCTTTCTGCGATTATTTTGGTGGGGAGGGGAGGCGGGGAAGGAGGGGAGATGAAGTGGGGAGGGAGGGGAGATTAGATGGAGAGTGGAGGAAGGAGAAGTGAAGTGGGGAGGGGGGGAGGTGAGGTGGGAAGGGAGATGAGATGGGGAGGAAGGAGAAGGAAGGGGAAATGAGGTGGGGAGGGAGGGGAGGTGAAGTGGGAAAGGAGGTGAGATAGGGAGGGAGGGAGGAGAGGTGGGGAGGGAAGATGAGGATGGAAGGAGGGGAGATGAGGAGGGAGGGAGGTGAGGTGAGGTGGGGAGGAAGGCGAGATGAGGTGGGGAGGAGGAGAGATGAGATAGAGGGGAGGAAGGGAAGTTGGGGTGGGGAGGGGAGGTGGGGAGGGAGGAAAGGTGGGGTGGGGAAGGAAATTTCGCTTTCCGGTTTCTTCACTTTTCTGGGATTTTTACAAAGCCTTTAATAATTGGAGTTTTCGTTTCCTACTTTTTTCTTCTCTTCCTTCTTCTTCGTGCAGCCATTTCGCTAATTTTTCGTGATGGGTCAAACGAGGAGTCGGGTGGGGAGGTGAGGGGTGAGGGGGAAGTGGGGTGAGGTGTGAGGAGGGAATTGACTTTAAATTTTATTTTTTTACGGCGGACAGCAGCTAGTTTACTGTGCATCCCATACTCATCATGTGAGAGGTAGCTCAAAAAGTAGTACAGAGTAGAGGCCACAAAGGGTGTTTATTAGACTCCAGTGATCATGATATTATGACAATGAATGTTACAGAGTATTTCCAGTACATTGTTTGTTTATGTCGGTACATAGAATTTTTATTAGGTACTAGATGTGAAGTGTGGATACAGCCTTAGTATATCAGCTATCTTGTCATCAAAGAAGTGCTGTGCCATTGCCTACACAGTGTGCTTGGATCTATCTCTATAAGGTTCTATTTTTTCACAGTGTAAGACGTAGTGTTGGAGTGTGTGGCCATATGTCTGGCCACACACTTTACATTTAGTTTTGTTCACATCTGCCTGAGAGTCATACTGCCAGAGGTACTTATATCCTAACCTTAGTCTACCGGTTACAACATCTTGTAATCTATTGATCTTGTTACTTGCTCCATATACATGTTTCACTTGATACATCTCATCATGGTAAACAATGGATTGACTAGTGCCTGTTTGTACTAGCCTAATGGCTTCAAATTCATCAGAAAGTTCTTTTCTGAATAAAGTTTTTAAGGTTCTGTTTAACAGTCCTAGATTGTACTCAACATTGTCATTGTTGGACGCGAGTTTCTCTAAGGCATCAACTCTATCATGTTCACTAATGCCTAGGTGAGAGGTGATCCACAACAGCTTGAACCTGACACCCCCGTCAACAAGACACATATGCTTGTGTCTGGCTTCAGAGACAAGCTGGTGACAATCTGAGTTTAGCGTATCAAGAGCAAGTAGTGAGGATAAGGAGTCAGTGATGATGAGACTGTCAGTGGCTGTGTCTTCAACAAGTTTCAGGGCTGTGAGTCTGGCAAATAGTTCAGTCGGTAGAGTGGATGACCAGTTACTAATTCTAGCTCCTTTCTCTATTACATTACCGTTAGGCTGAGTCACAATGACAGCACTTCCAGCCCTCCCACAGACAGTGTTAAGAGGGCCGTCAGTGTAGATGGTCTGTGTGATGTTATTTTCAGTCTGCACGTTATGTATGTGGTCAGGAACTCTCACTTTGGGAGTGTGTTGGAGATAAGGATTATGTGTGGTCAGTCGTTTAGGCGGGTACTTGGGTGGCAGGGTGGCAGGAAGCGCTGTTGTGTCTTAACTTTGTACAGATTGTAGGAGGGAGGAAGTGGGGTAAAGTGTGTTTAGGGTGTTGGGTTGGGGAGGGAAGTGTGTTTGGGGTGGAGAGGAAGGGACGGGCTTTGGGGATGGGGAAGAGCTGTATTGGGGGTGGATAGGGAGGGAGGGTGTTGGCTCCCTACCACACAGCTCCAACACCGCTAAATTAACCAAAACTTTTCCAGGAGATTCGACGACCTCTCTCCCTCACCCCTCCCTCCCCACCTTACCTCACCTTCTTCCACCTCTAGCTAACTCCATTCTCCCTCAACCCCTCTTCCACATCCCCTTCACCCTACCACTCCCTCACCCTAAATCCCTCCCCCTTAACCCCATCCCTCCTTCACCCCTCCTTCACCCCACCACTCCTTCACTTCACATCCCCTTCACCTCACCACTCCTTCACTTCACCTCTCCTTCCCCTCACTACTCCTTCACCTCACCACTCCTTCACTTCACCTCTCCTTCCCCTCACTATTCCTTCACCTCACCACTCCTTCACCACTCCTTCACCTCTCCTTCCCCTCACTACTCCTTCACCTCACCACTCCTTCACTTCACCTCTCCTTCCCCTCACTATTCCTTCACCACTCCTTCACCCCTCCTTCACCTCACTACTCCTTCACCTCACCACTCCTTCACCACTCCTTCACCCCTCCTTCCCCTCACTACTCCTTCACCTCACCACTCCCTCCCTCACCACCAAAAAGAAAGAGAGAAAAAAAAAATAGAAGCAGACTAGAAACTTGGTATAATTTTTGTGAGGTGAAATTGGCAGGAAGTTTTACGAGGTTATAATGAAAGAAAATTGTTTATGGTTCAGTTTACCTTGACCGTTCTTGTTGTGACGTCACCATGAGCTTTGCGACGTCAGGTGTTGATGCTGGTGACTCATAGTGATTTTTGTAGGCGTCGTAGATGTGTGTGTGTGTGTGTGTGTGTGTGTGTGTGTGTGTGTTTTAAAACGTATATAATCATAGTATGTGGTTCATGTATGTTCACCATAGTCACATCACCACACTAGACACCTCCACTTTTAACCTATTGTCACTTTTGTGTCTTCAAGGTGTAATGTGGATGGCGGTGTGGGTAGAGGAAGGTGTGGATGGAAGTGGAGTTTATTTAAGATGGAATATGGGTTGAGTTACATATCTAAGACAGGGTGTGGGTGGAGGTGGATTCCTAAATAACAGTGTGGGTGGAAGAGCGGGGGATGAGGAGGGGGGTGTCAGGTGATGGAGGTGGGAGGTACTGGGTGTCTCCTGAGTGCCACTGACGGCTTGATGGTATCACCCCAGTGCCACTACGGTCGTACCCCCTTTCCCTCCCCCCCCCTAAGCTCCCATTCCCCCCATCACCACCCAGGGGGAAGGGGGATGAGGGAGAAAGGGAATGGGAGAGAAAATGTGGTAATGGGAGAAAGGAGAGGAGAAGGAAAAAGAGGAGGTGAAGGAAGAAGATTAGGTAAAGGAAGAAGGAAAATGAGGATGACAAGGAAGATGAGAAGAAGGAAGAAGAGGAGGAGGAGGAGGAGGGAGAAGGGAGGAATGGAGGGAAAGGTAAAAGAGGAGGAGAAGGAAGATGGGAAGAAGAAGGAAGATGGGAAGAAGAAGGAAGATGGGGAGAAGAAGGAAGAAAAGGGGGAGGAGGAAGAAGGGGAGAAGGAAAGAATGGAGGGAAAGATAAAAGAGGAGGAGAAGGAAGAAGAGGAAAAGAATGAAGAAAGTTAGGAAGGAGAAAGAATAGTGTGAGAGGAAGGAAAGGGGAGGAAAGTGAAGGAATGAAGGACAGAGAGGGGAGGAGAGGAGAGGTAAGAGAAAATAAGGAAGGAAAAATATTAAGAAAAAGGAAGAGAGAAAATTTTGCGAAAGAAAACCGAAGCGATAAAGAGAGATTAACAGTAAAAAAAATAATAATAATAGGAATTAATGTAAAGGAAGACATGAGTAAAAAGTTAAAGAAATAGTGACACAAGGAAAAAGGAAATTAGAATGATGATTAAAGGAGAGGGGAAGAAATAAAGGAAGGAAAGGGGTAAGAGAGAAAGATGGAGAGGAACAAGTGGCGAATAAGGAAGAGGCAAGAGGGTGAAAAGGAGAAGTGAAGGAGAGAGAGAGAGAGAATAGAAAATATAAATAAAACATTGAGATAAAAGGAGAAAATGATAAGGTAAATAAAGATTAGGAGAGAAGAAAAAGAAGGAGGAAGTAAATGAGGGGCATAAGAAAATAAAGAAGTGTAGAAGGTAAGGTAGGAGAGGAGGAGGAGGAGGCTGAAGAGACACAAGGAAATGGAAGATGAAAAGGGAGGAAATGAAAGAGAATAAGAGAGTGAGGAAGAGGAGGAAGGACATAAGAGAAAGAAGAGGAAAACAAGAGAGGAATCGGGGAAAAAGGAGGAAGGAAATAAAAGAGTGAAGGAAGAGAAGAAGGGAAGTGAAGGAAGAGAAGGAGGACGAGAGAAAGGAAGGAAACGAACTAAGAAAATAAAAGTGGAGAAATAGAAGAAGGAAGGAAGGAATGAAAGAGAAGAATCTGAGGAAGGAAATGAAGGAGAAGAGGAAGAGAGGAGAGGAGGAGGAGGAGGAGGAGGGAGGGGTGACGACCAAGATAAGATGCTACCATGAAAGTTCCATTTATTTAACTACTCCCGCTGGTGCTGCCTTCCACCTGAGGGAGGAGGAGATAATGAGGAAGAAGAAGAGGAGGAGGAATACCAGATAATGAAAAGGAGCAGGAGGTGGATGATGAGGAAGAGGGGGAGGAGGGGTGAGTTATGAAGGAGGAAGAGGAGAAGAAGGAGGATATAATAAAGAAGGGGAATAGGGAGAGAAGGAGGAAATAATAAAGAAGGGAAAGAGGAGAAGAAGAAGGAGGAAATAATAAGGATGGGGAAGAGGAAGAGGAGAAGAATGAGGAGGAGGAAGCGATGACGAGACAGAAGAAAACATATACAAGAGAAAGAGAGAGTGAGAGATGCTTGAAGGACTCGGAACCTTACCTTACCTTACCTTACCTTACCTTACCTAACCTTTTTTATTGAATAGGGAGAGACGATAGAGTCTTAAGAAATAGATTAATAACCGAAAATATCATAATAAATTAAAGAATAGAGAGAAATAAGAGATAAAGAATATGTTGATAGAAAAATAAGATGATATATTATAGAATTTATAAATATTAGGTCGAAATATTGATGCTTGGATTTCTCAAAGGATCTTACATTCAATTTATCATCTTAAGTGGTAATATAAGAACGTATCTGATGGACTCACATAAGCTCCAAGATAGTCGATGGATTCTCAAAGGTCCGTAAGTTGAATTTATTTTCCCTTAAGTGGGTGTGTAAGAGCGCTGTTGCCTCACGTAAACCACATGTACGAAAATGATCACCAAAAATGGTTTCGAAATTACGCTGAGATTCTACCTCAACTCGATGCGTTCTCTTAGTGGCCAGTTAAGGGAACAATTTAAAACTTACGCTTCTTTGAGAATGGTGGTTATGAGGCACAGGTAAGGGATGTGCTCAGGTAAGGTGATATTACACCAGGTAGTCGTGGCTTCTCACTCACCTGCACGTATTTGGTCAGATTACCTGTGTGTTCCTCTACTCCCTACCTGTACAGTATGTGGTGGGCAACAGGTCATAACTTCTTTATTACACACACACACACACTCTCTCTCTCTCTCTCTCTCTCTATCTCTCTCTCTCTCTCTCTCTCTCTCTCTCTCACACATACACACTGTACCGGCCTCAGGTAAAGACAGATGATTGATGGACCGGATGTTGGCTTTATACAGGTGTTTCCAGGTGTATGAGGGAGGCGTGGCTGTCATCCTCACACCAAGATGGGCGCGTGTTGCCTTGAGTCGTGAATCACCTTGAACATTGAGTAAATTATGTAGTATAGAGTTTGGTTGTGTAAGGTGGGAGATGCGACATTGGATTAAGTTCTGTTTGTGATAGTTTGTATAATTTTAACTTAATAAGGAGTAGTTATGGTGGTGAATTGGGTGGTTGATGCGTTAGTGAAGAAGGTGGTAGTTAAGGTGTTGAGATAAGTAGTTAAATTGATGAATTGGGTGGTTGATTCGTTAGTAAAGAGGGTGTGGTTAAGGTACTGAAGTGGGTAGTTCAGTCGTTGGTAGTCAATGGTGGTTAAGGTGTTGAAATAGGTAGTTAAGATGGTGAATTGGGTAGTTGAATCGTTAGTAAAGAAGGGGTCGCTAAGGTATTGAAGTGGGTAGTTAAATCATTAGTAAACAAGAGATGGTTAAATTGCTGATGAAGGTCGTTAAGAAAGTACGGTTAAAATTATGGAATTGGGTAGTTCAGTCGTTAGCAAACAATGAACGCTTAAACTCACTTTTGTAGATAGTTGAGTCTTTGGAGAACAAGGGCTCGTTTAGCTGTTGAAGTGGCGAGTCAAGTGGGTGTTGGAGTCGTTAGTGATCAATGACTCGTTGTCGGGGGGTGAGGTGAGTCAAGGTGAAAGTGACGTCATGCAGGTAGTTGTGTTGGCCCCATGGACAGTGCTACCCCTTGTTCTGTGACGTCAAGGCCCTCAGGCGGTGTGCAGGGGAGGACAAGGGGTAAGTGGTGTGTGTGTGTGTGTGTGTGTGTGTGTGTGTGTGTTACCAGCCACCACCACCAACCTGGATTAAGATTGATTTTTTATTTGTATGATGTTCTCTCATCACCATCTGTTTTCTTAACCACCTGTCTGGTTTAATATCTCCACCTGTCTCACTCTATTACCACCTACTGAACCACCTGTCTCACTTACCGTCACCTTTAAACCACCTGTCATACCTAAACCAATCTGTCTTATCCCCCCCAAAAAAAAATTCTTAACCTAAACCCACCGAGTTGACCCACCTTCACCATAAAAACCATCAAGACTTAAACCCATTACCACCCTTCTTGCCCACCACCACTGTCACCACCACTATCACCACCTTTATAAAACCATCACACTTATTCACCACCAACGTCACCACCACTATCACCACCACTATCATCTGGGTTTACCTGTGGTGGGGTGAGCAGTAGGTGATCAAGGCTGGGTGGGGGTGAGTTGATCAGTGATGCAGGTGAGGGCGGGTGTGGGGAGCGTGTGCCGGCTAGTAATGACCAGGTGTTTGGTGTACAGGTGATATTCTCTCCGTCTCTTGGCCTGTCCGCTGTCTACGTGTATGTCTTACCTGTCTGTTTGTGTGTGTGTGTGTGTGTGTGTGTGTTGTATCTTTATGTCTGGATCTATGTGCATGTCTGAGTTTTGGTGTACAGTATGTCTGTATGTCCGAGTTTGCGTGTATGTCTGTCTGTCTGTCTGTTTCCATGTCTATCTTTTTATCCGCCTCGTCTACATTGTGGGTTAGTCATGGTGGTTGACTATATTTCACCTACCATCGACCAGCACCATCGGTCATACCATTACTACCACTGACAATACCATTGCCGTCTACTATCCACAAGACTGTACCATTGACCCTACTACCATCATCGACCATATAACCTCACAACTACCACCATCAACCACATTACGACACAACTACCATCAACCATAATACTACTACCACCATCAACCATATAACCACACACACACTAATTACTTGTACTACTAATTTGCTGTCACTCGGAATCGAGTATGGCGATCATCCAGATATGATAAAATGATACGAGTTATTAAGGATGTCACCTTGGCTGGTGAGCTCTGAGGTGACTCGAGAGACGGATACGAGACCAGCAGGGTCGGTCACAGATTTTGCACGTGTGGAGGGCTACATCTAGTGCGGGAGGGGCTTCGGCAGCGTCTTTCCGGCATTGGCGCTTGTCTGCCTCGGTATGCAGTCGGGCTAACTCGAAAGTATTGACACCTTCTCGTGTGGCGCTCTTCCAAGCGTTACGATGTGGAGTAATCGTCTCCCAGGTGAGGGGGTTGATTTGGCAGTTTTTCAGGTTTGTCTTAAGTCTATCTTTATATCTTTTCAGTTGCCTGCCAGCATTATGTTTACTATTCGTTAGGTGACTTGGCAGTCTACTGTCGTCCATGCGAGTAACAGCGAGAATACTGGCATTTGTTCTCTTGTCTTCCCAGCGAACTCGGAGGATAGAACATAGACTACGTTGGTGAAAGTTTTCGAGTGCCTTGAGGTGTCTCCTGTATGTGACCTATGTCTCGCTGCCATATAGCAGGGTGGGGAGGACCACTGCTCGATATACGTGCAACTTTGTAGATAATTTCAGCTCCCTACAGCTGAAGACACGGGTATGCACATCTGATCCAATGTTGAATCTCTTCATCGATGTCTGTGGTGGTGGACAGGTGGGAGCCGAGATACTGAACTTGGGTAACATTAGAGAGGGTAGTGCCATTAAGCTGGATGGATGGTGGAGGTGTGTCTGAACCAGGGGCAGGCTGAAATAGAATCTGAGTCTTACGTACATTCACCTCGAGGCTGAAGTGTGCATACACATCTGCATAGGTGTTCAAGATCCCCCGTAAGTCGCGTTCAGTGTGGGCCACAAGGGTGAGGTCTTCTGCATACTGAACTTCAGTAATGGAAGCTGCCGACACCTTTGTTCCTGCCTGGATTCGTCTTATGTTGAAATGACCCTTCGTCCGGTACTGGATGTCCACCCCGCCGGCTAAATTGGTACTGGCACGAGTGAGGAAGGCAGCCAAGAAAATGGAAAAGAGTTGGTGCCAGTACACATCCTTGTTTTACCCCCGTTTGGATGGGGAGGAACTCAGACTGGGTGCACTGTGTAGGACACTGCTGTTTCTGCCATCGTGGAGTTGTCTCACAATGGCGATGAATTTTGGTGGGCAGCCAAAACGGCTGAGGGTCCACCAAAAGGCTTCCCTGTTGACCGAGTCGAAGGCCTTTGTTAGGTCGGTGAAGGCCATGTACTGGTCACGATGCTGTTCTCTGCACTTTTCCTGCATCTACATTCGCGCATCTTGTGTTGATCAGCAAGTTTTTGCATTTCACGTGCTTTATTTTTACACCAGTCATTCTTTAGTTTGTGAAGTTGGCGCTGGGCCGCCGCATTCTTCTTGCGGAAGGTATCAGCTTTGGTTGGAGTGTGAGGGTTGTTCTGCCAGTCAGTTAAACACCTACTTTCAACCATACAACTACACTACTACCACCATGCCACATACCACCACCACCATTCATTAACCATACAGCCAAACTACTACCACCATCAACCATACAATCACACTACTACCGCCAACGGCCATACATTCACACTGCTACCAGCATCAACCATATACCACACTGCTACCACCATCAACTACCATTATTACTCTGTCTCATAGCTACTACTACCAAGCCATATCACTTCCTGGTACACCCATAAAAACATCTTCCTGATTACCTGTGCACTCCCCTACCTGTAATAGATAGTCCCTTACCTGTCGAAGTGAGGCCACCGTCGCCCCTATATCACCTGTATTGACTCGTAAGGGCTGGTGGTAGTTAGTTAGGTGTGGTAGTGGGAAGTAGGGGTGTTAGGTGTGATTCTTCTTCATCTTCTACTTCCCCATTCTCTTTTTCTTCCTCTTCCTCCATTTACTCCCCATTTTACTTCCCCATTCTTCTTCCCCTTTCTCCTCCTCCTATTTTCCTTCATCCTTCTCCTTTCCTCCTCTTCCTCCTCTTCCCCCCCCCCTCACATTCCCGGAGGTCCACAATGACACCTATGGGAGCAGTTATTGGCGTAAGGGCCAACTGGCGCCTTCAGGTGATGTGAAGGGAGTAAGAGGAGAGGGAAGGGAGGGGGAGGGAGGAAAGGGGAGGGAGGAAGGGAGGGAAGGGAAGTTAGAGGGAGGGGAGGGGGAGGAGAGAAGGAGGTAGGGAAGGGGAGAGGGAGAAGGAGGGGGTGGGGGATGGAAGAGGAGGGGAGGGAAGATGGCGGGTTGCATATTGGTTTAGGTTATGTGTGTGTATTGTCAAAGTCAGTGAAGGGTGTGTGTGTATACTGAGGTAGCTGTCAGAGTCAGTGAGAGGTAGGAGGGGGGGGGAGTGGATGAAGCAGGAAGGGGAGAAAGTAGAAGGAGAGAACGGAAAGGAAGGAGGAACCGTAGAGGGGAAGAAAAGAAGGTTGTGAAAGGTATTGATGGAGGGAAACCGGAAGAGAGAGGTGGAAGGGGGTAGATGGGGGGGGTCACACTCGTAGGGTAGATGTACTTTGGAGGGAATAGGTCCCTGGGGGGCGGTAGAGGAACCTCCCTTGATGACTTCCCTGAGTGTAGGCCGGCTGGGGTCCTGCTTCGGGCGGGGTCCTACTTACAGGGTCTCCTGGGGTTTCGGGTTAGAGGTCTTACTATGGGCTGAGCATCGAGCAGTGGAGGGGAAGGGAGTCCTGCTGGGGAGGTCCGACTAGGTCCTCGGGGTCCTCTTAGGGCCAATGGAGCTCCTGTTTTGAGTACAAGAATGTGTGTGTGTGTGTGTGTGTGTAATAATAATAATAATAATAATTAACGATTTATTGAAAGAGCTTGGCAGCCAGAAGGCTGAAAATATACAGTTACATATTTGGGGAGTGGGTTACGAATTACAAATAATATACAAGTAACATAAGTGACACAAATAAGACATATAATAACTTAGATGGGGAAAAGCTCAAACTACAGTGTGTGTGTGTGTGGCACTGTTCAAAGTTTTTCGACCTTCATCTCTTACAATTAATGAACGGGTTTGTCTCCTTCACATAACACACGTTCACACGACCATCCCTTAAACATGATTGGCTGGCTTTCATGGTTCACTGGTTCCCTCATGAATGAAGATCTCCTATTGGTGGAATGTTTTGTGTCTTGTCATGTGGTAAAACGGTGGTTGCAGTTGTGTGTTTTGTTAGCAGGGCTCTCTCTCTCTCTCTCTCTCTCTCTCTCTGTGTAGCCAATAAATAATAGTAATTCGTGATTTAACGTCTTTTTTTTTCGTCTAATATTGACTTATGATACTTGATGATTTTTTTCCCTCCCATTAATTAATCTTTCCTCCCTCAGGTAAGTGTGAGTTAAGAGGTGAAGGAGGAGGCGGAGGAAGACCTGTTGTTCTGGTGACTTTATAAGAGACAGAGAGAGACAGAGAGATTGAATCCTCGGCTTAGCCTTCTACATGAATGCTGGAGAGAGAGAGAGAGAGAGAGAGAGAGAGAGAGAGAGAGAGAGAGAGAGAGAGAGAGAATAATAATTAAGCAGATAGAACGAAAAATACAGTAAAATAGGGAGAAGTGTGAAGTTGGATTAGGCAAAATTATAGTTGAAAAGAATAAAAGGAAATTGGTTGAGAAATAAGACAAGGGAAGCAAACGTATGTGTGTATGCATATCACAGCCTTAACGTACGCACGTGTCTCGGTGTGTGGGGGACAATGTGTGTGTGTACGTGTGTGTATGCATGTCAGAGCCGGGAAGTACGTACATAACTCATAGTGTGTGTTTGTGTGTGTGTGTGTGTGTGTGTGTGTGTGTGTGTGTGTGTGTGTGTGGAAGTAGAGACATATTTCATTGCTTGATATGTGTGTGTACGTGTAGTGTATGTATTCATTTTGTATGTGGGAGAAGTTACGTTCATGACCTCTAGCGTCTCAGAATCAAAGTCAAATAATGTTTCTAGTTGTTTACATTCTTCCAACAACAGAAGGTAAGTGAGGCTCCAGCTGGTGATGTCCTTCCTCCTCCGCATGGCAGATAGTGGACTCTTCCTTGTTTTGATGCTGACGAGCTGACTAAGTGAACTCCTAAACCCTCGTCAGTGAATAGAGTTGCGGTGACTGTACGAGAAAACACAATATACCTGACCAATGTGGTATTAACTATGAAAGGAAGGGGAATATAAAGCTTTCTTTGGTCATCAGGATAAAGAGAAGTGAAACATAACAACAGGTGAAGAGAACTTACTGGTATATTCATAGTTAATAGAAACTAATATTGAGGTATTGTTATTAGAAGTTTTTTTTATATAGATAGATTGCCCCCTCCTCCCTCAGGTCACTCACTCACTCCCCGGAGGACCCATAAAAGTACACTCCAACGCTGGCTGAAAACTGTGCACACGGGGAAACACATCACTGGTTTTCCCCTGTTCTTTGAGAGTGGATTTTTAGAGTCCCCCCAGACCTTCACACACTCCCCAGGGGCCTCCTCAGGTTCGGTAGAGATTGTCCCCCTCAAAAACTATACAGGAGTGACGGGACAAAGGAATCCGGGCACACCAGACAAATGTCGCCTTCATGGTGTACTACTGAAGGTCCGTGTCGTGAATTAAAAACATAATTCTGTTGGTGATGATAAAATCGACAGACGTTATTGTGGTGGAGGGGCGGAAGGAGGGGGGAAAGGGGGTTAGGTAGAGAAGGGGGGAGGGGGGGAGGGGTCACGGGAGGAGGCGCCAGAACTGAACCAACGTTGTGTTGTGGGTAAAGCCTCAGTTGAAATGTTTACACTGAAATGCTCTTTTTCTCCAAGTTACAAGATTTCCAGACACATATACGGACAAAAGAGAACCACACCACAATACCTTCTGGGGTTGTGGTTGGGGGAAAGAGGAGGGCGACGGCGGAGGGGAGGGTATGGGAGGGGAGGGTGTGCGATGGGAGGGGAGTGTATGGGAAAGGAGTGTTGTGGAAAAGGAGGAAAAGGGGTAATAAACAAGAAACTTTGTGTGTGGTGGTGCAGGAGACGCCGCCATAAGCTGTAGGGATCATCCGTTCAGTTTTGTTGTGTAATTCGTCCGTCTGTTTGTGGGCTGATTCTTTGTTGGTCTGCAGGATCTCTCTTCCCTTCAACAGCCTCCTCCTCCTCCTCCTCCTCCTCCTCCTCCTTTCCCATCTGTTCTTTTCCCTTCCACCCTTTATCTTCCCCTATTGTTACTCTTTTTCGTATCTTTTCTTCCTATTTCGTTCTCCCTTTTAACTTTTTTTTTTTCATCTCCCATTCGCCATGTCTCTCTCCCTTCGTACAGATTATATTTCACCCATGTTTTTCGTCCACCTGTGTATCGTCCACGGCGTTTAGTGGGCGTTCAACATTGTCAGCGTCGTTTAGTGGGCGTTCAGCACTGTCAGCGTCGTTTCGTGGGCGTTCAGCATTGTCCACGGTGTCCATTCCAACATCCATCATAGCGTTGCCCTCAGCATTGTGGCGGGAGTTAGAGGAACGTATTCAAATATTCATTAAAGTTACACGGCTGGCAATACGGTGGAGCTGGCCACACCACCTCAAGTTTTCACATTTGCTCGCTCCAAGTTGAGGTAATTCTGGTATATTATGCCGCCTTTCCTCACATCAGAATTGCATATGATGGCACTGAATTGTGGCTTTGTGGTGGTGGTGTGATGGTGTTTGATAGTGTGGTGGTGTGATGGTGTTTGATAGTATGGTGGTATGGTGGTGTAAGATTGTGTGGTGTATGGTTATGTGGTTGTGTTTGGTGGTGTAGCTGTGATTTTGTGGAGCCTGATGTCTTTCTGTGACGATTAAAATAATAAATCTAATAATAATAATAATAATAATAATAATAATAAACGCGTCAATATCACCATTAAGTCCAAACACCTTAAGCTATCAGATTACAATATGTCACCCAAGACCACACAACATACGGGTATCAGATCGTTGAGTCCCTTTGATCACATAAGACTTTACAATACAAACAAATAGTACGATGTAGAATTATGGGTTTGAAGGCACCAGACGCGAGGGGGTGGGTGGGTAGGGGGTGTGGGTGTTGGGGTGGATGTTGGGAGGTGGTGGTGGGTGGGGGGTGTGGATGTGTGTGTGTGTGAGGGTGTGGTTTTGTCTGGGGGTGGGTGTATGTATGTGGAGGGGGTGTTGGTGTGGGTCATGTGTGTGGTAGTGTGGGTGTAGGTTGATGAGGGTAGGGAGGGAAGGATGAGTGGGTGGGTAGAGTGGGTGGGTAGAGTGGGTGATTGGGTGAGCACCAGACACAGGACCTAACACCACTCACCCTCACATTGTCAACCATTTCCTGCGGAAGTTTAGGCCACATGGCTTATTTGTCCCAGGTCAGGCAGGTCACGCGGGGTCAATTGGGGTGTGACCGTAACGCGTGTGGCATCTGTTTCTTTTCACCTCACGGGGCAAATTATAAAAAAATAAATAATTTATTTTCACACTCTTATCACATTTTTCTATATGTAAAACTTTATTAATTTATCCAATTATTTGTTGTACCAAGTAAATTTTTCATCGATTAAAAGCGACAAATTAAATTGCATTAATTCTAGCTCGGTTTTGTAATTAATTCACTAATATAAATCAGGGTAATGCCACTCTGCCTATTAATTCGTCAAAGAAAAAAAAACTGACTTAAATCAGGGAAAGTCCAATCTGTTTAATTATTTACTAATTTAGGTACTAATTTTCCGCCCCAAAACGTTAAGTTCAGCTGAAATATATCCCCTCGCTGTCGCTTTCCTCCCTCTCTTCTTCCCCCCTCCTGCCTCCCTCCCCCACCTCTCCTTCCCTCTCACCGTGCCCTTTGACCTCTGGTGATGGTGTGTTAGTGTGAGACGAGTGTGACCTGACAGGTAAAGGGTATTGGGTCATTGAGACGAGGGGGGGATAGGGTTGGGGAGTGGGGGGGGGGGGGTTGGCGTTGACCGCGACAGCTGTTCTTATACGGCTAGTTAGAGATAGTTCTATCCTCCTCCCCTTCCTCTTCCTTCCCTTCCTCTTCCTCGTCATCGTCCTCTTTCTCCTCTTTTCCCCCCTTCCTCCTCCTCCTCCTCCTCCTCCTTTTCCTCCTTCTTCTCCCCTTCCTCCTCCTCCTTCTCCTTTTCCTCCTTCTCCCCTTCCTCCTCCTCCTTTTCCTCCTTCTTCTCCATTTCCTCCTCCTCCTTCTCCTTTTCCTCCTTCTTCTCCCCTTCCTTCTCCTCCTTGTTCGCAAAACAATATCATTATCTAATTATCTCCTTGTATAAAGATAGGTCGTCACACAGACACGCACAGACACGCACAAGTAAAAACAGACAGACACGTAAACAAGAGATATTGAGGCAGTCAGAAAGACAGATTGGCAGACGGACAGACGTTCAGACAGAACATTAATACTAGCAGAGAGACACTCAAACAGACATTAAGACTGACAGGAAGATACTGAAACAGACATTAAGACTGACAGGAAGATACTGAAACAGACATTAAGACTGACAGGAAGATACTGAAACAGACATTAAGACGGACATCAAACACACATTCAAGCTGACACTAAGACGAACAAACACTCGGAGAAGAAGAGGAGTTGGGCGAAGTAGAGAGGAATAACAATCACGATAAAGGAAAAAAGAAGAAGGAGAAGAAGAATATTTATGATCAGGTGTGTGAGTGTTTAGGACGGCGTTGGAATAGCCGTAGGAAGTGTTGTAACCTGTGTTAACACGACCAACAGGTGAGGTATGTGGGTGCAGGTATGTGGTTACAGGTGTGTGACTATAGGTATGTATATATATATGTACATGTGTGGGAGGATCTTGGATGCCGTCTCTGAGGGAGGTATACTGAGGGTGAGTGAGAGTCGTGGGCGTGTTTGGGCGTTCTCCTCGGTATGGTGATGTAGGTGATGGGTGCACAGTCGTCCACGCAGCCCGAGCAATGTTTACGACACCTGTATGTATGGTTGATCACCTGGGCCAGGGGGGGGAGGGGGGGTGCATTGGGGGGAGTTGTGGTATAGGGTGTAGTGAGGAAAAGGAGATGATGGGACAGGGAGGAGATGCTGGGAGCGTGAAGGGATAGAGAAAGGATGATGTGACAGGGAGAAGAGGATGGTAGGGTTGTGAAACAGGGAGGGGAGGGTGATGGAACAGGGAGAAGAGGGTGGGGGGTGATGGGACAGGGAGAAGAGCATGTGGGGGTGATGGAACAGGGAGAGGAGGATAATGGGATAGGGAGGAGATGATGGGGGTGATGGGACAGGGAGAAGAGGATGGGGGGCGATTGAATTGAATTTGAGTTGAATTGAAACAGTTTATTTAGCCAGAAGAACACAGATACAGAGTGGATAATAATAACAATATTAACATGGCTGAGCCAGTTGAGAACCTGAGCTCTCTTGTAGGCACCTGATATATACTATACATTTATCTCAAGGAACTATTTGTAACATTTAGTATCATCTGGAATAGTACAATAGCATGGTGGTAATAAGAACATCTCATAATGTTACCACGGTTATCACTTCAATATTTATTTATTTTATTTATTTATTTATTCATGTATTTATTTTATTATTATTATTTTATTTTTTACATTTATATTATAAGTTTATACATAAGTTACAGTGGAATTGAAAAACATAAATATAATGGTTGAAGCAGTACGACATGGGTTGTACAGTAATAAGGTTGAACAAGAGGACAGAGCTGTCAGGATTATGTCTAGTTGGCAAATATATTTATTGCAATGGTAATTTCTTATCTATTTACATGATAATTTCCGATAAAACGGTTTTGATGGTACAATAAAAGCAGGTACTGTAAATATAGTAGGTGTTACAAGAAATATTAATACTTAGACAAGAGATATTTTTCAAGAGATGATTTAAAGGAGGGGACAGGGGAAGAGAGAGAGAGAGAGAGAGAGAGAGAGAGAAAGAGTGTGTGGATCATGGAACGCGGGAAAGGAGAGGAATGAAGGATAATGGAATAGCGAATAATGAGAGGGGGGAGGAGAGGGAAGGAAGTTAATGGAACAGGGGATAGTGAAGGGGGGAAACGATAGGGAGGGAGGTAGGGTGATGGAACAGAGGAAGGTGATGAAAGTAAAGTACTGTGATAGGGGATAATGAGTTAGGAGGGAGAGTAATAAAGAGGGAGGAGATGGAAGAGAGGTGGGGTATAAAGGGAGAAATATGTAGGAGGGAGGCAGGACTGACCTTATGGGGAGAGGGGGAGGAAGGGTTGCGAGAAGAGGGGGGGGGGAGTTTGTGAGGAGGAGGGGAGGGAGGGTGTGGGGAAAAGGGGACAGATGGAGGGAGGGGTGTGGGGGTGAGGGGGAAGGAGGGGTGTAGGGAGAGGGAGCGAGGGATGTGGGGAGGAGGGGGAAGGAGGGGTGTGGGGAGAGGGGCGAGGGGGAAGGAGGGGTGTAGGGAGAGGGGTAAGGGGAGATTCTACACTGACCAAACAACTTAAGGTCGGATTTATGTTTATGGTGTCGTGGTGGGTGGCCTGGCTATGGGCGTGGGTGGCCTGGTCATGGGCGTGGGTGGCCTGGTCATGGGCGTGGGGTGCTATACGAGTTCCTAGTCATGGGGTGTGAGTATTTAGGGGGTGAAGAGGTCGTGGGCGTAGGTTGTGGGTGTTGTGGGGTGAGAAGGTCCTTGACGTGGGGTGCGGGCGTGGTGGGTGGTCTGGTCATGGGCGTAGGATGTAAGCATTAAGTGTGACGAAGGGGTTCTGAGCTAGAGGTGAAATAATAATAATAATAATAATAATACAAGCATTAATTTTAGTGCAACAGGATCTCGCTGTAGGTAAACAAACGTATTCTTAACACTGTACAGCCAATATAAACAGGTCAGCTTCGACTGTTACAACAAACTACAGTACACACGGATGAGTACTTCAGTCGTGTGTTTGTTTTATATTAAGATGTTCTGTGTATAGGTACTCTTGCTGCCCCTTTAGTGCATCCACTGGTGCTTCACTGTGTCCCAGATAATGGGGCTAATAACAATAGTTCAGTTATTCGATAAACTCGCTTTTTTTCACCCGAGGAATGGGACAATTATACAGTGCTGGGTGAGTGAGGCGTGTACAGCTGTGGCCTCACCACCCTGGGACGAGTTTACCTGTAAGCCTCTTATAGCGGGGCCGTCATGCCCTCACTGTTAGAAAGTCTCCTCTGAATATTTTTTTTATGTCATTGAAAGTCCTGCTTTTGAAGCCCTGCAACGACACAATTTGTAATCTACGCACCATGTCTTTCCCGGTGTGATCCTCCACACAGTTCAAGACCCCATGTGTGCTGTCCTCACCTGGCATGTGTCGCCTCCTCCCCGGCCCCCTATCAGTATCGTTAACACGCCCTGGGAAGGATTCCTTCACTGGCCATTAGCCAGTTTGGTGACATAAGAACATAAGAACATAAGAATGGAGGAAACTGCAGCGGGCCTATTGGCCCATACTGGGCAGTCCCGTTTACACCCAACCCTTATTGCTCATATGAGCATCCAACCTATGTTTGAAGCAATTCAGCGTATTCGAGTTAATGAGTGAGTGGGCTGTGAGCTGCTGCTCGTGTGTTCTACTTTGGCAACAGTTTAAATCTGACTCCGGTTTGACGGATATTATTTGCAACTGGACCATCATGAAGGCTGCCAGCAGTGAGCCACGCTGAAATGGTCTCACGCGCCGCACTCTTCACTACATCTTCCATAAAATCCCTCCAGCCAGCATCCTCCTGCCACTTTTTCTGAGTTGAATTAAACACCTGTCAACCTCAGTCTGCCGCACATTTAGTTAGTAAGTTGTAAACCTTTTGGCGAGGTAGTCAAGGTGCGTTGTGTTAGTATCTACTTGGCAGTAACGTTTGGTTCATCAGGTAGTGGTCGCAGTTCAGTTGTCAGCGACCTTACATTATCTTCTCTCCTCTCGGTCAGGGAAGTACCCCGCGGTTCTCTTGCTAGGTGTCTCTCACCCCGGGGAGGCGTAGCGGGGTGTCAGTAGTAAGGTCAGTGGTCAGTGTGAAATGATCTGACAAGATTTTGTAATGCGCAATGTTACTGACAGATGCAGCAGTTAATAAACATACTAATAGAAGAACATTACCCGACCACCTCCCGGATAAACAGTTCCAACTGACACCATTAAAGCCATATCAGCCGCCTCCCTGACACATGACACGAATCTCCTAAAACACACTAGTCAGGGTACACACATTGTCTTCTTAGGCATCATCAGTGAACGAGGTTGTCTTTTCTGGCTTCATCACCAGGTAGATAGACAATGACCAATAGCACTGAGACTCTTACACCATACGTCACACCCATAATGGAGTATCAGGAACGTCAGGTGTTGTGATGTGTCTACTAAGGCTTTATATTATGGTAGAGCAACACCTTATACTGTGTTCCTGTTCTTCACGTCATGATGTGTACAGAGAGGGAGTCAATATGTTATATAAGGTATTTGTTTTATCTCGTCCTTCACAGTAAAGTCGTCCGGGTCTCCCTTAAGACAACAAGCTGCTCCTTCACACAGATCCGGTATGTGTGGCTCACCGGACATAAGCCTTGAATGAGATTCTCAGCTTAGTCTCCATCACTAAACCTGTTGTTATTATTACTCAAGGTGATGTCCTCATGTATGTGAGGGTCATGACGAAGAGGTTCTGGGTGTGGGCGTGTGACAAAGAGGTGCTGTGTGCGAGGTGTGGGCGTGGGGGCGACGAAGAGGTTCTGGATGTAGGGTCCGGTGTGGGCGGGGGGGTGAAGTGGGAAGAGAGGTGACGAGGCTGGTAGAGGGATTCGTGGGATTGGGGTGGTCGAGCGGGGGTCGTGGGGTTGGGGTGGTCGAGCGGGGGTTGGGGTGGTCGAGCGGGGGTTGGGGTGGTCGAGCGGGGGTCGTGGGGTTGGGGTGGTCGAGCGGGGGTCATGGGGTTGGGGTGGTCGAGCGGGGGTCGTGGGGTTGGGGTGGTCGAGCGGGGGTCATGGGGTTGGGGTGGTCGAGCGGGGGTCATGGGGTTGGGGTGGTAGTGCGGGGCTCATGGGGTTGGGGATGGTCGTGAAGGGGGAGCGTGTTATACACAGCTCAAGTGTTTGATGGTAAGGACACTCGATCCCGTCCCTTTGGCACTATCGTTCGGCTGGCTGGCTCTGGTAGGCTGATTGGTTTCCGCAGGCAGGCAGGCACGGCGGGCCGGATGACAGGCAGGTCGGGAAGGCAAGTACAGTACATCAGGCAGTATGTAAGGCAGGCACGCCAGGCAGTTAAGTCATGCAAAAAGGGCAGTCAGTCAGGCTGATACCGATAGTTAGTCAAACACCCTGTCAAGCATTCAAACAAGCACGCAGAAAGGCAGACATACAGACAGAGTGAGGAGGGTGTGAGAGATGCGTATTGACTGGGTGCGACTGTAATGGAAGATTCGTGGCCCTGTGTATGAGTGTCAACAGGGAAGGGTGAGGGTGTGGAGGGAGGTGAGGGGGATTGTGAGGAGTGAGGGTGTGAGTGAAGATGAGAGAGAGAGAGGGAGAGGAGTGGTGAGTGTAGAAGTGAGAATGTGGGGGGAGGTGAGGGGAAAGAGTGAGTGGTGAGGAGGTGATGGTGAAGGGCTAAATGAGTGGGGTGGTAGGAAGAGTTAAGGATAGTAGTGAGGATGAGAGGTGAGGAATGATTGTGTTGTGAGAAACGGGGAGAGTATGATGCTGTAAATAAATGAGGTTAGTTAGAGGTAAGGGCAATGAGAGGTGAAGTTAGTGAGAGGTGAGGACAGTGAGAGGCAGCGGCTTGGGGAGAGAGGCAGAGGATGGCCGCTTACTCTTGTCAAAACACGACAAAATTAATGACCGCCGCATTATTAGTCAGGTCGGCTTGTTTCGGGGGGGGGGGGGGGTGTGTATGTCTGTGTGTAGTAACGTCTGAGGTGTATGTTGATGTTGTAGGCATGTGTGTGTGTGTGTGTGTATGCATAATTACTTAAAAAATATATATTATATAGATTTTACCTAAAGCTCCGTGACCACTCCCTCTTCTCCCGTGACGCCCCTTAACCCACCCCTCCCCTGTGACGCTCTGTGACGCGCCCTCAAGTCTTCCCGCCCCAGCAGATAATTATCCAACTCCGTGTGGGTGACATTTAGACAACTCGACGGAGAAAATGATAATGACGTCGCTCACATTTTTATTTTAGGTTTGTCAGCGGGGAAGAAACTCACTTGAATGTTTAAAGGCCAAGCATAGTCGTGTGTTTACAGGTCAGATGGGTCACTATCCTTATGGGCCATTGTCCTAGTGGGCCCTTATTCTATTGGGCCCTTGTTCTGGTGACCTATTATCCTAGTGGGCCCTTGTTCTGGTGACCCATTGTCCTAGTGGACCCTTGTTCTATTGGGCCCATGTTCTGGTGACCCATTTTCCTAATGGGCCCTTGTTCCAGTGGATCCTAATTCTAGTGACCCATTGTTCTAGTGGGCCCTTTATCTAGTGACTCATTGTTCTAGTGGGTCCTTGTTCTAGTGACCCATTGTTCTAGTGGGCCCTTGTTCTAGTGACCCATTGCTCTAGTGGGTCCTTGTTCTAGTGGGCCCTTGTTCTAGTGACCCATTGTTCTAGTGGGCCCTTGTTCTAGTGACCCATTGCTCTAGTGGGTCCTTGTTCTAGTGGGCCCATGTTCTAGTGACCCATTGCTCTAGTGGGTCCTTGTTCTAGTGACCCATTGCTCTATTGGGCCTTTGTTCTAGTGGGCTCTTTTTCTAGTGACCCATTGCTCTAGTGGGTCCTTGTTCTGGTGGCCCTTTGTTCCAGTGGATCCTTGTTCTAGTGGGCCTTTGTTCTAGTGGGCTCTTTTTCTAGTGACCCATTGCCCTAGTGGGTCCTTGTTCTAGTGGGCCCTTGTTCTATTGGGCCCTTGTTTTAGTGAGCCCTTGTTCTCGTGGGTCTTTGTTCTAGTGACCCATTGTTCTAGTGAGTCTTTGTTCTAGTGACCCATTGTTCTCGTGAGTCTTTGTTCTAGTGACCCATTGCCCTAGTGGGTCCTTGTTCTGGTGGTTCTTTGTTCTAGTGGTCCCCAGCCTAAGTTAACCAACTATAAGAATTGGGTTCCATTATTGGGTCTTACTGGAATTGGGGTTTGTTAGAGTTAGGACCCATTACAATAGAACCCAGTAGGATTTGGGTTATGGGATTGGAGCCTATTGTACCAGTCAGCTCTTAAGCGTGTATATTAAATGGCCTCTACCTGTGTTAATTATTTCATTACTTTATCATCGTACTTGGTCATAATTTTAAGTCAGGTTGGGTTAGGTTAGATTAGATTAAGTCAAGTCTGGTTAGGTTAGGGTTAGGTTAAGTCAAGTCTGGTTAGGTTAGGTTAGGTTAGGTTAAGCCGGGAACTAAAATAGATAAATAAATAGCTCATGGTCGTTGTTGTTGATTTATTTTGGGTTACGAAAAAGAAAAGACATTTAAAATCAGGTGCAAGTTTTTTCTCTCAGGTAAATCTGGTAATTATGACCCAGTTGCTCAGGTGGTTGCAGGGAGGAGGAGGGGGGGGGGGGGAGAAGAGCTACCTGCTGAGGCGAGTGAGGGAGAAAAGAACACGAGTTTAGTGTGGTGAGGGAGAGAGAGAGGGGAGTTGTTTGTTGGAGTGAGGGGAGGGGGACGCTGTTACCTGGGGGGAGAGGAGAGGGGCGTAACTTTCTGGGGTGAGGGAGGCAGTGGAAGTAAACTATAGCTGCTGGGGCAAAGGAGAGACGGACGTGAGTGTGTCAAGGGGGGAGGAGAGGGAAGCCATCTCTTGGGATAAGGTAGAGGGACGAGGGCAACTGTGTCCTGGTGTTTCCTGTAGGAGGGTAAGATGATCTGTCTGTTGTGATGCGTGGGAGAGAGAGAGAGAGAGAGAGAGAGAGAGAGAGAGAGAGAGAGAGAGAGAGAGAGAGACTGACTACCAGCTGCACGGGGAAGAGAAGAGGGACACTGAGCTTACCAGGGTTAAGAGAAGAGTTAACCTATTAGTGAGGAGGGAAGTACAGAGAACCTGTCTACTGGCATGGAGGGAAGGGGAGAGAAAATATGTAGGGTAGGTAGAGAGTGTAGAAGGTAGATGAAAAACGCATCTACTGGAGAGGGAACAAACAAGGGGAGGGAACAAACTACCCAGGGAGAAGTAAGTGGAGGGGAGGGTGGGTGGGGGGGGGGGGGAGGCTGGCTGTTGAGGTGACTAGGCGAGGAGGACGAGGATCTACCTACAGGAGGAACCCACAGGAGATTGTGTCACCTGTGTGCATGGTTACCTGCTTGCATGACTCGTAGACAGATACTCAGGTTATACAGGTGAACTCGTTTTGTCTCTGATGGTGACACCTGTGATATAGGTTGGACACGAGACAGACAGACAGACAGGCAGGCAGGTTGATAGATATAATGAATAAAACAGTAACTGGGAAGAAGAGGACAACTACCATTCTAAATATGAAGAAAAAGTAAGTAAAGTAATACAGTTAAATATTAATAAAGGAAAAAGGTAATGGAGAAAACGATAATAAAAGTTAATTAGAAGGAAGGGATAGGTTGATAGGACGACAGGTGAGGGGCAGTAGGAGACTAGAGCAGGTGAGGGGCAGGAGGAGACTAGAGCAGGTGAGGAGAGAAATAAAGGTGTGTGAAGGTAAGGTCTTGGAAGGTGTTATCTTCAACTGTTGTACATTGACGATAATTTGTTTGTTACAAGTAATTACCGTATGGGTGTTAATTATCTTTTAGTGAGACGTAATTATCATTCAGTGACAGACATAAGATAAAGTGCCACTCAGATTAATCCTAAATAGATGATTGGCAATTTAACCTGACCTGACCCAGCCAAGCCTGACCTAACCTGACCTGACTAAAGCAAATCAAACAAATCAAAATAGTCTATGTGGGATGACAGTGAACAGACATCCAACAGACATCCTCACATCAAACAGACATCTTAACAACACTCAACAATATACAAAATAATTATTAACAGGAATAATACTGAACCAATTTACATAAAATTGTACCAGTAGGTAGTAGGCAGCTACCAAACAGGGAGGAACTACCGCCTGGGAAGATATTGGAAGCATAATGTGTTGTCTAATGGTAGACCCTGCTGCCATATGGCATCATCAAATTTGTGACCAAGTCCCAGGTTGCTGATCTGACTTTCTGCCTCATTTACACACAATTGCAGGGTCTCAATTGCTTCTCTTACTTTGACAACACAACAAACATACTGTACAGTATATCGTTTCTCACTATTGATCTTTTTTTTATGGTTCTTTGTTATTATTATTATTAGTATTATATTTTTATTTTTTCCCAGTCCCTGATGTGGGTCAGTGACCTGTGCCCGGGCTGGCTAATCCCATAAAAAAAAATCAATGCATCATCACATCATCACACCATCACATCATCACACCACCACACCATCACATCATCACACCATTCTACCATCACATCATCACACCATCACATCACCACACCATTCTACCATCCATCACACCATCACATCACCACACCATCACATCATCACACCACACCACCACATCACCACACCATCAAATCATCGCACCATCACATCATCACACCATCACATCATCACACCACACCACCACACCATCACATCATCACACCATTCTACCATCACATCATCACACCATCACATCACCACACTATCACATCATCACACCACATCACCACACCATCAAATCATCGCACCATCACATCATCACATCATCACACAAGATTGAGACTTTACACCTGAACCTTTACCTTCAAGTCTTCTCCACCACAAACTTGGTCAGAACTCTAAACCGCACTGTGGAGTTTAGGAGTCGTGTTCACAGCCGGACCTTACTTTACAATTGAATATCTGGCAATCATTTATATAAGCCACTTGCACTCCTTGATGGAATTGTGCTGTTATCTGTGGGCTGGGTGTGGTGTTGGGGTATTGTGGGCTGGGTGGTGTGGTGTTTGGGGTATTGTGGGCTGGGTGTGGTGTTGGGGTATTGTGGGCTGGGTGTGGTGTTGGGGTATTGTGGGCTGGGTGTGGTGTTGGGGTATTGTGGGCTGGGTGGTGTGGTGTTGAGGCACTGTGGACTGGGTGGTGTGGTGTTGGGGTATTGTGGGCTGGGTGTGGTGTTGGGGTATTGTGGGCTGGGTGTGGTGTTGGGGTATTGTGGGCTGGGTGTGGTGTTGGGGTATTGTGGGCTGGGTGGTGTGGTGTTGGGGTATTGTGGGCTGGGTGGTGTGGTGTTGAGGCACTGTGGACTGGGTGGTGTGGTGTTGGGGTATTGTGGGCTGGGTGGTGTGGTGTTGAGGCACTGTGGACTGGGTGGTGTGGTGTTGAGGCACTGTGGGCTGGGTGTTGGTGTTGGGGTATTGTGGGCTGGGTGTGGTGTTGGGGCACTGTGGGCTGGGTGTGGTGTTGGGGCACTGTGGGCTGGGTGTGGTGTTGGGGTATTGTGGGCTGGGTGTGGTGTTGGGGCACTGTGGGCTGGGTTTGGTATTAGGGTATTGTGGGCTGGGTGGTGTGGTGTTGAGGCACTGTGGGCTGGGTGGTGTGGTGTTGAGGCACTGTGGGCTGGGTGGTGTGGTGTTGAGGCACTGTGGGCTGGGTGTGGTGTTGAGGTATTGTGGGCTGGGTGTGGTGTTGGGGCACTGTGGGCTGGGTGTGGTGTTGGGGCACTGTGGGCTGGGTGTGGTGTTGGGGTATTGTGGGCTGGGTGTGGTGTTGAGGCACTGTGGGCTGGGTGTGGTGTTGGGGCACTGTGGGGCATTGTCCAATCGTGGGATGTCTCGTCACTCTCTTTGTTTTACACGTAGATAACTTCACAGTGTTCTGACGACCCACACTCAATGCTGCCACCATCACGCTGTTGTACCATGTTGAAGAGGAGAAGAAAGAGAAATTACCTAGATATTCAAACACAACTTAGCCCAAATATTTGATAGATTAGTTAACTGTTGACGAGGTGAGATCCATGAGGGATATAATATACTTCATATCACTAATGACATTTAATGGTTGGTGGCGTATAATTATCAAGTAAATTACAACAGTAGTAAAGTATTGAGAAAAATGAACTGTAGTCATTATTAAGGTTAAAGTAGTGGTAGGTGTGTGTGTGTGTGTGTGTGTGTGTGTGTGTGTGTCATGGTTGAACTGAAACTAATACACCTCGGTTTTCTCTATCAAACAAAAATCACATTCTAAACCAGCGGGTGGTCAGCGCTCCCCCGCGGCCACCACCACCAGACTCCAATGAACTTACGTCATACCGCTCCGAGATCCTTATCGAGACGTGATGGTCAGTGGTTTATTTTGGTTCGTCGCTTGTTTGAGGCAGTGTGGTTCCGATGTTATTATTATTATTATTATTATTATTATTATTATTGAACCTTCTTATGACGTCATACTGGTTCGAACCAAAAATTCCGATATACGTTAGATAAGCTCCCGGTTTAAAGTGGTTCGGTAGTGAGTCGAAGTGACGTAAATTGCGTCCCATTGTTGTTGCTCTGCCACCCAACCCTCAGAGGAACCTTTGTGACGTCATATTGATTCAACCCTCAAGATCCGAATCCCAGGTTTGATGGCTAGAGCTTGAGAGTAATTCACCACCGATTCGAATCAATATGCACCGCTGTTCATTACCCACACACCCACACACACACACACACACATTCAATATTCATTTCAGCAGCGTCTTTAATCCTTTTCATGTATGACAGGGGTCGCTGCCTTCATCGTGAGCCGAGGCAGATGTTTATAGACCACGAGGGAGGGCGCGTGTGTGTCAAAGCCTTATAAGCATACACAGGAGGGGATCCAGTCGCTTGATATGTAAAGTATCACTTCCTAGGGTTCATCACACAGCCCAAACTACCTGTTGGCGACTCCATCCTCTTGCTTAAAGGAGAAGAAAAAAAGAAGCAGGAGAAAAGACTTATTGGAAAAGTAAGAGATATATATTTTGGAAGCCTATTTATTAGCCGACGTAAATGTGGTTATGTCTGTATTTACATTCATAGTAGTACGTGAAGTCTTCCCATACATCATGTGCCGCCCCTCACATCCATCACCTGCCTTATACAGATCCCCCCTCCCCCCTTTACACCCAACCTCAACACCCGCTACTTGGTATGGCATTTACCCAATCCTTCTCCTTCCCTCCTTCGCCTCCTTCCTCTCCCCCCACTTTCCCATCCCCCATCCTTTATCATCCGGTCCTATTCCCTCACATCCAACACTCCCCATCTCCCTAAAAACCACCCCTCATCTACCACCACCACCCCTCATCTACCACCACCCCTCATCTACCACCACCACCCCTCATCTACCACCACCACCCCTCATCCCCCCCATCCTGGGGTGTCCCTGCTTGGGATGCATTAAGGAGGGCGGGAGTCAGGGGTGCCGCCGTGGCCCCTTAACAACAAGCCATATATCCGCGTCTCCGCCACACTCCTCCGCCCCACAACTTTTATAGTGAAGAATTTGAGTTTTACGCCGTCGTAAATAATCTATGTTGTAGGAGTCGTCGCCCCGATACCCTCCCGCAGTAAACTCGCTGTCGGAGGTAGGACGGGACGGGACGGGACGGGACGGGACGGAACACTGGGGTTGTTTTTGTGGCACGACTTCGATACTTAATGAATATTGGGACTTTGGTCGTAAAAAAAATTTATAAGGTTTTGTCCTGGTTTTGTGGCGGACAGGTAATAACGAGGCCACCTGATGGGTCTAAACCTGTTGCATCATTGTTGAAAATAAACTTTAAAATAGATGTTTTATGATCCTTACAGGTGATGGCTCATTAACCTGATGTAAAATATTAAGTTAATTTTCTGTGATACTTTATGTTGAGGTGAGAGTTATTAGTATTGTTATCTTCATTATATATTATCATTATTATTATTATTATTATTATTATTGTTATTATTATTATTTGTTTTCACTCTTATTACTGTGTTTGTTGTTGTTTTTTGTTATCGCTGTAATTGTGATGATTAAGTGTTAGGAGAGTGTTAAGTGTGTGAGTGTGAGATGAGTGTGAGGTGAGTATGATTGTAAGTGTGAGGTTAATTAGTTTCTCCTATACTTACCTGTTGTTGCTGACCTAAGAGTGTCTACCTTTCCTTCTACCATGCCACCCACACCCACCCACACCGTCTCTGTAGTCATCCACCACCCACCTCCACCCCCAGCCACCCCTTCACCACCCACCTCTACCACCCATCACACCCCCCAACCACCCCTTCACCACCCACTAGCATATTTCCCGGCAGCTAGCCCCCGCCCCCTGACCTCCCTTATCAGGTTATCTCCCCCACGTGAACTTTATATCTCAAAAACTATCAGGGCGTGACACGGCTCCCAGATATACGGATATTGTGGGGGATTGGTTTTTGACCGGGGTGGTTGTGGTTATAAGGGGGGGGGGGGTGGTAGTTGTTGTTGTTGGAGATGGTGGTAGTTGATGATGTTAGGGAGATGGTGGTTATGATAGTAGTAGTAGTAGTGGGTGGTGAAGGTGTGGCTCTAAGGTGAGGTTGGAGGACACGTTTAAAAAAATAATAGTAGTAGTATTAGGATAGTTAATTTTAAGGTAATAAAATGGTGGCGAAGGTGTGGCTATTGGGGGAGACTGGAGGCCATTAAAAAATAGTAGTAATAGTAGGAGTAGTTATAAAAAAAGAGACCAAGAAAAATCAGCTTAAATGTGGTCGTTAACTCTACACAGCACCGGGAAGGAGGCGAGCAGCTCATGAGAAAGACAGGGCACATTTGAAGACGGATGATTTAAGCTGATGGAGGTTGTATGACATAGTGAAGCAGGAACTCCACTGAGTGATATTCCGGGATACAAATCAGTTTTAGTGGGTAAACGTTCTGCAAAATGGAATTGAAACAGTAAGGTCGTGCGTGGCCATCCCAGATGACCTCGTAGGCTGATTGAAGGTGGTAGTGGTGGTGGTAGTGTTTGTGGTAGTATTAGTGGTAGTGGTAGTCGTGGTGGTAGTGATGGTGGTGGTAGTAATGGGATGGTAGTGGTGGTGGTGGTAGTAGTAGTGGTGGTGGTAGTGGTGGTGGTAGTGGTGGTGGTGGTGGTGCTGGTGGTGGTGGTGGTAGTAATAGTAATGGGATGGGTGTAGTAGTGGTGGTGGTGGTAGTAGTAGTGGTGGTGGTGGTAGTAATAGTAATGGGATGGTAATAGTGGTGGTGGTGGTGGTGGTGGTGGTGGTGGTAGTGGTGGTGCTGGTGGTGGTGGTGGTAGTAATAGTAATGGGATGGGTGTAGTAGTGGTGGTGGTGGTAGTAATAGTAATGGGATGGTAATAGTGGTGGTGGTGGTGGTGGTGGTAGTAGTAATAGTAATGGGATGGGAGTAGTAGTAGTGGTGGTGGTAGTAGTAGTGGTGGTGGTGGTGGTAGTAGTAATAGTAATGGGATGGGAGTAGTAGTAGTGGTGGTGGTAGTAGTAGTGGTGGTAGTAGTAGTAGTAGTGGTAATAGTGGTGGTAGTGGTTGTGGTAGTGGTGGTGGTGCTGGTGATAGTGAGTGCAGTTCGCCACAACACACACTGGAGAAGTACTGTATGGATCAGGGAAAGTGAGGCGGTAGAACTGTCATGTATACAGTACAGTCACCCAAAAAAAAACTATCTTTACAAAATTGTGTTGAGAAAATATGACATAACGAACGAATGATTTTGACAACCCTACCGAGACAACAGGAATCACAGTGTTCATTTTGAAATTCATCGATCACTCCCAAGTTCAGATAGTTTTTTTTGAGTGACTGTACCATGTTGGGATGTTTTTATCGGTAAGGTTGATTTGGTTAATGACTTTATTTCTGCGCCTTATGGACAAGATAAGGTGCCCCAACACAACACCTGATTCATATATGGAAATTGAAGATCAGATAGTTAAAAAATGGGGTAAAATTGAGGATATATATTAAAAACGTGGGTTAAATAGTTATAAAAATAGGGGAATATGGTTGGAAAGGGAGTCTAGATAGGGAAAAGGGGGTTAAATAGGGGAAATGTTTTAATATAAGAAAGGGAGGGAGGGGGTTCTGTGGGGAAAGGAAGCAGGATGTAGGAGGTTCAGTTGAGAGGATGCTTGGAGTGTCTCTGATCAGGTAGGACTAAAGGTACTTTTGGAGGAGGATGAGGAGGACTCGAGTGTAAGAGAGGGACGAACGCTGAAGAACTTCCAGATACAGTGGTAGTAGCGGGAGGTGACGGTGGGGGCGTGTAGGGGTAGGAAAGGGGGGTGGGGAGAGGAGGAGGAAGGAAGCATGACAAAAAAGCTAACAAATCTAGGAAGAGGAGGAGGAGGAGGACCTGCTTGGAATGCATTAGGTGGTGTGGCCGGCGTCAACCCCGGCAGGAGAAACACGTCGCAGGAAGGAATACATTTGCGTGTATTGAAGTGGTGGAGGCGCAGAGGTCCTTGGTATGCTGGTGCCGGACGCTCTCAGATTGGATATTAGCTACTACAGTCCTCAGAGACATTCCCTCCTTGATAACTTTTACACGGCGCCTCCTACAGTGTGTGTGTGTGTGTGTGTGTGTGTGTGTGTGTGTGGAGAAGAGCAACATGACTGGACGACTTGTTTATGCTGAAATATAATAACATCAACATTACCAGTAAATACATCATGATAAGTCTTTGATGCTTTTCCCACATTTAATAACACTTTTTAGTATATTTTTTTACACTGAGTAGAGTTTCAAGATAACTATAGTGATCACTTATAACACTAGTGATGGCATAACATTTGGGATAACACTAAAGTCTCATATCTGTCATTACTTGTTGGTGAAGTAATCAGAACCATTTAGAGATGAAGGCCATTGACACCAAGAATAGTAAAGAATTTATTATCGGTGATGGTAACTATTGTTTTTCCTCGATGTTGTATTAAAAAAAAATAGTCGATGGTTTTTGACTGAAGTATTTTAGGTCTGGTTAGGTTAGGTTAGGTTATGGACAGCTGTAGGTTATGTTACTTGTGTCCTCCATAGCAATCAATATCTATCCCACTCAGACTCCTTCATCCTCCACGCTCTCCCCTCCTACTCCTCTCCTCTCCTCTCCTCTCTTCCTATCAATGCTGCAACTCTCCTCTCCAATACATCCCACCCATGCCCCCCTTCCCCCCTTCTTCCATCATCCCCTTCCCCCTCCATCATCTCATTTCCCATCCCACTATCCTCTCTCTCTCTCCAATCGTCTCCCCTCTGTCCCCTCTCAGATCAAACCTAAACAAAAAACTTAATGAGGGAGGAAAGTTTCATTATAATTACTAGTATTGTTCGGGCTTCAACTGCTTTATACGTAATGGCTGTAATGGTAACAAAAAAATCTGAAAACAAATTTGTGTTGTTTTTCTCACGTAAATCAGATTGCCGGTTTTTTTTTTTTATTAATCTGTTTACCCGAAGTTGATATTTTTTGTTGTTGGTGTAAGTGTGTGAGGCTGATTAGTGCAGGTGAGTGTCTACCTGAGACGAGGGGGGAGGGGGGTAAATGTTGGTCATGATACAAAGAGCAGGGAAAGAGGTACACGGAACAGATAGATACACGGAACAGATAAAGAGGTACGCGGAACAGATAAAGAGATACGCGGAACAAATAGAGTTACGTGGAACAGAGAAGGAGATACGCTGCGGAACACAAGTTTTGGCGGGTTTAGTAATCCCAGGTGGTAGAGGAAAAGTTGGAGGAGCCGCCTGTGAGAAGGTCCAAGCTGAGCCCCGGCGAGAAGAAGATCGTTTATGCTAAAGACCTGACAACTTAGCATCGCCAGGCAGCTCCCTAACACTCGCTTGCCAGGGGAAAATCTTCTCTTATCATCGCCAGGCAACACGTAACACTTGCTCGTCGAGGGAATATCTTCTCTTATCGCCAGGCAACACGTAACACTCACTCGTCGGGGAAATATCTTCTCTTATCGCCAGGAAACACGTAACACCTATCTACTTCTCGCCGCTGCCACTTTCAAAAAGGATTTAGGACAGACGCCGTAACTGTGAACGTATCGTTATAACACCGTGGCTAAACGTTCGCGCAAATCTCGTCATTTTGTCTCTCGCTCGAGGTCAGGAAGGTTACCTAGGATGCCAAAATTAGCTAGTTGTTCAAGTGTAAGGTCTCTATTAGCTACATCAAAGGCTGATTTATGGTCAATGGATGCCGAAGAAGATGGATGGCTGAGTTTGTGTGTATCGCTGTGAGGTCACCTGCATTTTCTCTTCCATATTGATTAAAAGTTTGTTTTTCTTTACAGGACAATTGTTTTTTGATAATAAACTATTTTATAATTAAACATATACTGCTTCTCTGTATTCTTAAAAAAAAAACATTTATTTTTTGACAGAGAGGAAGGCAATGGGAATCTGAAGGTTTTTCCTCAAAGTAGGATATAACATTAACTGCTGTAAAGCCAGTGACTCAAGAAACTCTCTCTCTCTCTCTCTCTCTCTCTCTCTCTCTCTCTCTCTCTCTCTCTCTCTCTCTCTCTCTCTCTCTCGGAATAATTTAACTTTCTTGTGTGGGATCCGAAGTTGGTATATCCTCAAAGGTTCGTACGAATAATCTTGGCCACTTTAACTTAGGGATCTGTAACTGCATCTACTTACAGTAAAGTCTTGGTGGCGCTTCGACGCTATTGTGGCTTTCCTGTTCCCTGTGTTGTAGCCTTGGTAAGCCACCTTAGTGTGTTTTAATAGGATCAGTTACAAAGGAAATTCTAACCTTATGTCTTGTATTAAATGGACCAGTTACGTACATTTCTCCAGCTTCAGTTAGAACGAAAATTCAACTTAAGAATTTTTATTGTAGAATCTATCTCTCTATCGTTGCTTAAGTGAGCCTGTTATATACGTTCTCACACTATCATTCCCGTGTGAAATTCAACGTAAGGGAGCTTTGAGGAGTCTTACCTTTAGCTGAAGGGAGGGAGGGAGGGAGAGAGAGGAGTGGAGGTGAGGCAGAAGAGAGGCACTTTACATGACAGAGTGAGGCAAAATGTTGGGGGTCGCCGGGCGTTGAGTGGCGGGAAGGTTCCAAAGACTTCAAGTGCGAAAAAGGAGGCTGTGAGTGGGAGGGAGAGATGTGCGTAATGGTGAGTTTTGTGCCGTGTGTAAATGGTGAAGTCTGGTTTAAGAAGGACTGCTGCTGGTGCTGGTGCCTAACCTTCTTGGTGAACCGTGAGAGTTTGGGTGTGTGTGAGAGTCAAAGAGTGTGGGGGGGGGGGGGGTGATTGAGAGAGTTCGGCAGTGTATGTGTGTGTTGTGATTTTTCTGTGAGTTTGTGTTGAGTTATCTAGTGAATTTGAGTATTGTGATGAATATATGAGTATTTGTGAGTTATTCTGTGTCCTCCGTTGGTCTCCTGTGAGTATCGTTATGACAGGAGATTATAGTTGTAGTGTTTGATGGACACTTGTAAAAATCTGGGAGCTCTTCTCTTTGTTTCCTCTTATAGTTTGTTGGATGGCTGGGTGGTGTGGTGGTGTGGTGGTGGTGGTGTTGATGGTGATGGTGTTGATAGTAATTAACAGTGATGGTGGTAGTAGCATAAGGGTGTTTAATCATCAGGTGAAATAAACAGAAAAAGGAGGATAACCATATCTTCAGGAAACACGAATAATGTTTACCTGGATAAATAATTTGGCTTTATTTACTCACCTTGACACCTATCTTACCTGACCTAACTGAAACTATCATTCACGTGGGGGGGGGGTAATTTTTTTTTTTTTTTATCAACTACAGAATAGCTTGGCCAATGTTTTGTAATGATTCACTCTTATATATTTAGTGAATAATATGTATTTATATATTAATTAGGTGAAGGTTATACATATTACCAAGACGTGACTTTCTTTCAACCACTTCGTCAGACTGTTGGGCCTAAGATGACTGACACCCTTCATTCACTCTCTCTCTCTCTCTCTCTCTCTCTCTCTCTCTCTCTCTCTCTCTCTCTCTCTCTCTCTCTCTCTCACAGTTCTTAGAGACTTAGAGGGTGTCTGGGGGAATCATCATATGCAAATTAGGAGATTTAGAAAATGCTTCGACGGTGTTTTTTATGGGTAAAATATTCACGCGTGTCTCGGAAGGTAGTCGACCACAGAAACCCAAGATTTATGACTGTCGACGAGGAGGAGGCAGCTGTGTGGGGGAGGAGGAGGAAGAGCCAGCTGTGTGGGGGAGGAGGAGGAGGAGGAGCCAGCTGTGTGGGGGAGGAGGAGGAGGCAGCTGTGTGGGGGAGGAGGCAGTTGTTTGGGGGAGGAGGAGCCAGCTGTGTGGGGAAGGTGGAGGAGGAGGAGGAGGAGGAGGCAGTTCTGTGGGGGAGGAGGAGCCAGCTGTGTGGGGGAGGTGGAGGAGGAGCAGGATGAGTCAGCTGTGTGGAGAAGGGGGAAGGGGGGGAAGGAGTAGTCAGCTGTGTGGAGAAGGAAGAGTCAGCTGTGTGGGGGAGAAGGAGGAGCCAGCCCTGTGGAGGAGGAGGAGGAATCAGCTGTGTGGGGGAGGACGAGGAGGAAGCAGCTGCTGCCTGGAGGAGGAGGAGGAGGCAGCTGTGTGGATGAATGGGGGAGGAGTCAGCTTTGTAGTGGAGGCGGAGGAGGAGGAAGCAGCTGCTTTGTGGAGGAGGAAGAGGAAGCAGCTGCTGTGTGGAGGAGTAGGAGGAGGAGGCAACCGTTTTATCGGAAATTATCATGTAAATAGATAAGAACTTATCATTGCAATAAACATATTTGCCAACGAGACATAATCCTGACAGCTCTGTCCTCTTGTTCAACCTTAATACTGTACAACCCATGTCGTACTGCTTCCCCATTCTACTTATGTTTTTCAATTCCACTGTAATTTATGTATAAAAAAATATTGAGGTGATAACCGTGGTAACATTATAAGATGTTCTTATTACCACCATGCTGTTGTACTATTCCAGACGAAACTAAATGTTACAAAATACTTCCTTGAGATAAATGTATAGTATATATCAGGTGCCTACAAGAGAGCTCAGGTTCTCAACTGGCTCAGCCATGTTAATATTGTTATTATTATCCACCCTGTATCTGTGTTCTTCTGGCTCAATAAACTGTTTCAATTCAATGGGTGGGGATCCAGGGTGGGTGTAGGGTGGTGTTTACTTCTTTTATTTTCTTCTTTTCCCTCTTCTCCTCATCCCTCCCTCCCACCCCTCTATGCCTATCTTCCTCCTCCCTACAACTTCCTTCCATTCCTCTATCCGTGTTTTCTCCTCTTCTTAGGTGTTCTCTTTTTCGTTCTCCTTCATGTCCTTCACCCTCCCTTTATCTTTCTTTTTCATTTCCCATCTTTCCCTTCCTTCCTTCCCTCCCTCATCCATCCCTCAGCACCATACCCGACACCTTCACCCCCCCTAGAGGGTCGACCCCTTGAACCTGAAGCTCTCACACCCTCCACCCACAATTATGCGGGAGAGTGGGTGGAGGAGAGGTCATGGGGAAGGTGGTGGAGAGGTCATGGGGAAGGTGGTGGAGGGGTCATGGGGAAGGTGGTGGAAGGGACATGAGGAAGGTGGTGGGGTCATGGGGAATGGGGAGGTGGTGGAGGGGTCATGGGGAAGGTGGTGGGGTCATGGGGAATGGGGAGGTGGTGGAGGGGTCATGGGGAATGGTGGAGGGGTCATGGGGAATGGTGGAGAGGTCATGGGGAAGGTGGTGGGGTCATGGGGAATGGGGAGATGGTAGAGGGGTCATGGGGAATGGTGGAGGGGTCATGGGGAATGGTGGAGGGGTCATGGGGAAGGTGGTGGAAGGGACATGAGGAAGGTGGTGGGGTCATGGGGAATGGGGAGGTGGTGGAGGGGTCATGGGTAGGTGGTGGGAGGGAGGGAAGGTTAGTGGTGGAGTGTTGAAGGAGGGAAAGTTGGTGGTGGAGTACTGAGGGAGGGAAGGTGTGGTGGAAAGTAAGTGGAGTGTTCCCTCTCTCTTCTCTCAGTCCTTTCAGGCACTACCTTACCCACTCCTCATATCTCTCTCTCTCCCTCCCTCCCTCTCTCCCTCCCTCTCTCCTCTCCCAGACCCATCATCATCAGCTGTCTACAATCCCTCACGTCTCGCTCACGTTCACTGACATTTCCCGTCTTGGTACTGCCTCCCTCCTCCCCTCTCTCTCTCTCTCTCTCTCTCTCTCTCTCTCTCTCTCTCTCTCTCTCTCTCTCTCTCTCTCTAACTCAATACATAAGCTACATAATAAGGTATTCGTGTTGTTTATACCTACATAATGTGACCCAAGCTATTGACAGTAAGTGAACCGCTGTTAGAGAGAGAGTGGTATATGTGTGTGTGTGTGTGTGTGTGTGTGTGTGTGTGTGTGTGTGTGTGTGTGTGTAGTCGTAATTCTCACCTAGGAGACCCCAAAACTGACTTTACTTAAAGCTTCATACACTTACTACTGAGCCCCAGCCAGTCGGCCATACACGAAGAATGTAAACAACAAACACAAACACGTCTTGTGGGGGTAATGAAGGGGAGAGGGTGAGGTGAGTGGTGAGGGAGACGTTGGTGGTGGGGGTAAGGGAGAGGATGGTGATGGGGGAGAGGAAGAGGCTGTTGGTGGTGGTGGTGGTGGTGGTGGTGGTCTGGGGATCACTGTACACGTCAGGTCACGGCAGATGAGACAGGTGTAATCAATCAGTGCCGGACAGTGTTTATCCACGGTACTCATACACTAAACCGTGTACTGCCCCCCCCCCTCCCCTCCCCTCTCACCACTACCACCCCTGTACCACTCACCACTCCTGTACCACCCACCACTGCGACCATCCTTGCACTACCCACCACCGCGACCACACCTGTACTACCTACGACTACTCCTGTACTACCCACCACTGCGACCACCCCTGTACCACCCACCACTACGACCACCCCTGTACCACCCACCACCACCCCTGTACCACCCACCACTACGACCACCCCTGTACCACCCACCACTACGACCACCCCTGTACCACCCACCATTACTACTACCTCAACCTTACCTGTACCATCCACACCCAATGGTCGTCAAATTTTAGGGGGAGATGCTACCATGTGTGGGGAGATGCGACCATGTGTGGGGAGATGTTACCATGTGTGGGGAGATGTTACCATGTGTGGGGAGGTGCTACCATGTGTGGGGAGATGCTACCTTGTGTGGGGAGATGTTACCATGTGTAGGGAGATGCTACCATGTGTGGGGAGGTGTTACCATGTGTGGGGAGATGTTTCCATGTGTGGGGAGATGTTACCATCCATGAGGAGGTGCTACCACGTGTGAGATGGTGCTGCCGTGTGTTTGTTTGTCTTGTTTGTTTACAGTTGTGGCACCGACCAGTGGCGGGGTGAGGGTGTTTGGTTGGGATCCCTGGGTGTTTGGTGATGAGGAGGTGAAGCATGAAACGTGAGGGTAAGAGGGGAGGTGTGAGGGGAAGGTGTGAGGGGATGGATGGGTGTGATGTTGAGAAGGTAAGGTGTAAAGGGAGGGCAAGTGTGAGGGGAAAGAAGGGGAGATGTGAGGGAAAGGAAGGAAAGAAGGGTGGGGTGCTGGTAAGGGAGTTTAAGGTGTGAGGGCAGGGTAGGGGAAGTGTGAGGGCAGGGAAGAGGAGGTGTGAGGGTGAGGTACATTAGAGCAGCTGTAGAACACATAAGGAACGGGTTATGGCCAGGTAAATGGTGGTCCAATCACACGCCTCTGAGGGGAGAGTGAGAGAAGAAGAGGGGAGGAGATATGGAGGAGGAGATAAGACGAAGGGGGAAGGTTAGAAGAGGAGATGGAGAGGAAGGGGACTGGAAAAGGAGAAGAGGGGGTTAGAGGAGGAAGAGGAGGAGGAAGGTGTGTGTGTGTGTGTGTGTGTGTGTGTGTGTGTGTGTTTAGGGGGAAAAAGATATAAAAGTATTTGTGTTTGTTTCTGGGATGTGAGGTTGATGGTGGCGTAGGGGCGGGCTGGTTGTTTGTGGTTGATGGTGGTTGTGTAGGTAAATGGTTGTTGTTGTGGTTGATAGTTATTGTTGTTGTGTAGGTGAGAGTTTATTGTCACCTTTCCCTCACAACCTCTCGCTTCTCCCCTCACAACCTCTCGCTTCTCCCCTCACAACCTCTCACTTCTCCCCTCACAACCTCTCACTTCTACCCTCACAATTTCTCACTTCTACCCTCACAACCTCTCACTTTTCCCCTCACAACCTCTCACTTCTCCCCTCACAACCCCTCACTTCTCCCCTCACAACCTCTCACTTCTCCCCTCACAACCTCTCACTTCTCCCCTCACAACCTCTCACTTTTCCCCTCACATTCCTCCCCACTGATCCTCGGCTGCGAAACAAAGAACATCCATCAGTTTGATCAGTAGAGTCTGGTTCTCGTCTCAGCGGTTCTGGTCCGTTTCCCTGGGTGGTTCTCTGTCCATCGGTTCATTGTGTCTGATAATGAACAGCGAAAACAAGTTGAAATGGAATAAATAGTTCAGTTAGTTTTAATTTCTCCTCTTCCTCCTCCTTCTTTTCTTCCTCCTCCTCCTCCTTATTTTCTTCCGCCTCCTCCTCCTCCTTCCTCTCTTTCGTCTCTTTGATATATTAGGAAGAAAATATTGGAAGCAGTATCGTTCTCTTTGGTGTGTTGAAGTTGGTTGACTGGCCTAATGAGTATTCTTCCTTTGTTGGTATGGGGCGAGGCGAGGCTGAAGACGGTCTTGGAGAGAGTGTTGGTGGGGGATGAAGGTGGGGGATGTGGGAGGGGTGTGGTGGAGTGGGGAGTGGTGGGGGTGTGGGGAGTGGTGGGGGTGTGGAGGAGTGGTGGAGAGTGGTGGGAGTGGGGAGTGGTGAGGGGTGTGGAGGAGTGGTGGGGGTGTGTGGAGGAGTATGGGGGGGTGTGGGGGTGTGGAGTTGCGGGGCAATAGCTGATCATTACAAATAAGATTACCCACTAAGGACATCAGCTGATCGATGTAAACAAGGCAGGTGTGCTGTCGTATTCTGATTATTATTGGTAACAGAAGTGCGCGGTAATGAGATGAACTTGTAAACAAAAAACAGGTATACGTCAGCTCATCGATGTAAACAAAACAAAACTACGTGGTCATAACATTAGCTGACCAGTGTAAACAAAACCACGTGGTCATATCAGTTGACCAGTGTAAACAAAATCACGTGGTCATATCAGTTGACCATTGTAAACAAAACCACGTGGTCGTATCAGTTGACCATTGTAAACAAAACCACGTGGTCATATCAGTTGACCATTGTAAACAAAAGACCCTATCCACTAGTAAAGAGGCAGTAGAAGGTGAGGTACGCAGCAGAAGGGAGGAAGGGAGGGAGGGGCATGTAAGTTAGAGAGAGTAGGAGAAAGTGGAGGGAAAGTAGTACTCTAAGCTGGCCAGATGTGGTTACTGGACATGAGTGTTGAGGATCCTAAAGCGGAGAAATTGAAATACGAGAGCAAGAGAAAGTAAGTCCATATTATAATAGAAAGTATCATGAATTACTTTCCTTTATATAATGAGGAAAGTTAAGATTCAATTGTAGTCGAAAATACCTTAAATGTCTGTAAGCTTGACTAGATGAGCTAAAGGAAGAGTAAGAAAGCTTGACTAGGAGAAAGGAAGAGTTTGTAAGCTTGACCAGGAGAGAGAAAGGAACAGTTTGTAAGCTTGACTAGAAGAGAGAGAGGAAGAGTATGAAAGCTTGACCAGGAGAGAGAAAGGAAGAGTTTGTAAGCTTGACCAGAAGAGAGAAAGGAACAGTTTTTAAGCTTGACTAGAAGAGAGAAAGCAGCATGGTGTAAGTGGGAGAAAGCTTTGGGGTTAAAAGCTGGTGTTAAGGGCACACTCGGCCACCACCCGGACAAAACTATTTACCTTGGACCACAGACGGACTTTTCACCCCGGGAATTCGTCGGGTTAAGCCATTTGTTGTCGTTACGTGCTCGTGTTTTTCTTACTGTTTTTCTTTGTTACCTATGTCACATTGTATGGAATGTTTAGTGTTTTATTTATGTCTTTTGTCTTTATAACTGTTTTATTTTGTCTTTATTCGTCCTATGTTTTTTTATTTTCTTTGTTTATGTCGACGTTGATTTTTTTTTCCCTGGAGGTGTTTGTGACGTTAGTTGTTTTGTTTTGTTTTTCTTTATTGTCATATTGTCTTGTATACCAATTTTGTCTTTATTTGTCTTAAAACATTTTACTTATTTTATTTACACAGTCATGGCCGTTGAACTCTTACTACGTACAGCTTTTATTGTCTTGAAATGTATTCTATTAATTATTCGGTATTTATTTATTTTTAACTTGCACCATTATCTACCATTGTGTCTCCTGAAGTTTTATAATATATCTTTTACTGATGCGTCAGTCCTTAAATCTTGAAGTCATACTCTGCTTACAGTTACAGCACTACTAAGGAAAATAATCACCTGTCACACCTGGGATAATATTCTGAAAGGTAATAGCGTTGAATTTTCCTTTACCTGATTCACTGAAGCTGCAACAGGAGTCAGATTTATCAAAGGTTTGTAAGTTATTTTTTTCCCTCAAATATACGAACGCATTTAACTGAAACTCTTTTAAGATACGACACAAGAGGTAAATTTTCAAAAGATCTATACAGGTATGTTGCTGTTTCTGCGAACTGGTGATGTAAGGAGGCAGCCAATTGGCTCACGGACGTTACGATACAAAGGAGGTTTCTCAAAGACTCGCACGTTTATGTTCCCCCTGAACTAACAATGTAAGATCACTCACTCTAGAATACGACGCAAGTAATGGATTCCGAGAACTTCCTTCGGTCATCTCAACCACTTCAGAAAATTCTATGAAAACTGTATCGTAAGTAATTGTGTTTTATGATCCTCAGTAAAGAGTAAATGCCCCGTAAATCTCAACATTCTCAGAAAAATTATCTGGAAATCCGTTAACTTTTAACACAGTAAACACCCGTCGCCATGTTGGCCTTCCCGCAGATGCCGTGGTCAGGTGTGGCACTGTACTGTAAAGGGTGAGGTTCCCGCACACATCACGTTAATTCAGGGTTAAATAACGTCGCGTTCGACATTTGACTGACCATGTGATACGGAACTAGACTCCTCCTCCTCCTCCTACTACTACTAATACACCCAAGTTCATCTTCTCATTCGACTTCCTTCTTGGCCATGCTCAGTGTCGTGAACTCGTAACAATAGTTTTAAATTACAAAAATTTTGATTTAGGCGCGAAATAGGTAAATATTGGTTTGGAAATAGAGTAGTGGACGAGTGGAACAAGTTCCCAAATATCATCATTAACTCGAATAGGCTGGATAGCTTCAAACATAGGTTGGATGGATATATGAGCGATTGGGTTGGGTGTATATGGGACTGCCCAGTATGGGCCAATAGGCCCGCTGCAGTTTCCTCCATTCTTATGTTCTTACAACATAATCTGTAACATTGTTTGCTTGGTTGTCTGTCTTTCTGTCTACTTCTTCATCCATCGTCTTTGTTTGCAGTTTTGACGAAATTTACTTATTGATCTGTTTAGATCTCCCATGTTTACAGTGTTTGTGTTTTGTAGAAGTTGTTTGTAAGGTCTTGGCCGTGGGTTTATCTTCCCTTTTGCTTGTAGGTACACATTAGTTGTTTACACCAGTGAGGAAGATTGCGGTGTTGTTTACTGTCTTGCCGTACATTGTTTGCATAGTTATGACCCTGACGTATAATGATGATTGTTTGTTTGTTTGTTTGTTTGTAATGAGACATAACCACACGTTCCTGCTCTCACATCTACCACCTGGTTCATTACGTGGTGAGGTGCGTTTCTATGTGTGTGTGTGGGGGGGGGGGGGGGGGTGGACGTGCGTGACCTGCGGCCTTACTGAGGGATTTGTGTGGTCCTCATCTACTGTACCTTACCCCCTCCTCCACTCACCCTCCCCCCTCCCCCACCACTACCACCACCACGAGAGAGAAAACTAGAGAGAAGCAAAACAACAACTCAAAGTTTACACTGGGGCGAGTTTATTTATTTATTTATTTTATTTTTAAATAACTGAGTATTTTATATTTTTTCCTGTTTGTTCATAATGGATTACAAGGCTATATACAGAGGATTATATACGAATATGGGTATATATATATATTTTTTTTTTCAAATTTATAAATGCTTTTTTTATTTTTATTTATTATTTATTTGTATTTTTAATTTATTATTATTGTATTTTATTTTATTTTTTAATATTGTTATTATTAGTATGTTTTTTTTTGGGGGGGGGGGGGGAGGGGGGTACTGAGAGTTACTGTATTGACAACTTTACGTTTTTCTTTCGTATTTTATTTTGGGGGATTTTTTTTTTATTCTTCAGTTTAGCAATAGTATATTTTAAAATGTATTTACTGAGGACTGTAACTTACTTATTTTTGTAGTTAAGGCTTCTACGCCCTTGACTCATCAGGCTTCTACGCCCTTAACTCATGAGACATAAAAAGGCAAGCATAAACTTAGCATGCTTCCCTGTTGGGTGCTGTAAACGCTTCTGCGCTTCACCTTACACAAGGGTGTAAGGGGGTGCCCAATAAAAAAAATCTCGCCCAAAGTGTTCATGACTTGAATGTTTTTAAGTTCAACATTGGACAGACCAAGGTCACGGTCAACATTTTTTTTCTTACATGCCTCATTGGCCAGTCTATCAGCACGGTCATGATAACTAATTCCAACATGGGACGGAATCCACACAAATTCAATACGAAAGTTGTTCTCATTGTCAGTTATCACATTTCTTTTAATATCACAGACAACTTTAGACATAGAACCTGACGGATTGTTAATTTATTTCAAAGCACTTTGACAGTCACAGAATATCACCCCACCTCCATTTTCTTTAAGGTAGTCTGTAGCAAAGTAGATTCCCATTAGTTCAGTTTGTGTTGTGCTGGCCCAGTTGTTCAGCCTTTGCTTGTTTGACACTATCATCTCCTTTTCTTTATATATTACAATTGCACAGCCTGTTCTACCTGTGTTTGTCTGCACAGAACCATCAGTAAAAGCATAACATTCACTTGATTTAATACTCTCTATGTGTCTGTTAATAGTTTCTAGTGTGACACATCTCACCACATAGGTGTTTAACATTTGCGAACTACCAACAGGAGTGTCATTAATAGGAACTGATATATCCAGCCAAGGAGGAATGGCATTAATAGGTTCGTCTGGGGTGATTGGGACATTCAGTTTCAGGAGATCTGCAACACTTTAATGAAGCCACGCCCCAAAGAGAGTCTTTTGTGGAAGGTTGGCGAGATGGTCGGGATTACTTAGATAGAACATCAACTCAGTTTGAGCTGTAGTTTGGGGACCATTGTTCTTCAAAAGTTTGACACAAAACATGGTATTAAGTAGAGCTATCCTCTCAGATAGGGAGTGCAGTCCGAGCTCTTTCCTAATGTTTACAATTCTGGTGCATTTTGGGTATCCTAGAATGATGCGTATGGCTTCATTTTGTACTACATTAAGGCTGTTTAGTTGTTTAGAGGGAATGGTTACAAGATGGAGAGCATGATAGTCAACTACAGATCGAATGAAGTGAAGATAGAAAGAAGGTCGAGTGAGGGGCGGACTCACCTCAGACGGGTGTGAAGATGAGCTTTAGGATAAGTAGTTGTGGTCATTTAGCGCTTTAGTGCGAGGAAAGGGAGAAAGGGGCGTGGGAGAGGAGGGGAGGGAGAGTAGGTGTGGGAGAGGAGGGAGGGATAGTGGGCGTGGGAGAGTAGGTGTGGGAGAGGAGGGAGGGATATTGGGCGTGGGAGAGTAGGTAGGGAGAGTAGGTGTGGGAGAGGAGGGAGGGATAGTGGGCGTGGGAGAGTAGGTAGGGAGAGTAGGTGTGGGAGAGGAGGGAGGGATAGTGGGCGTGGGAGAGTAGGTGTGGGAGAGGAGGGAGGGATAGTGGGCGTGGGAGAGTAGGTGTGGGAGAGTAGGTGTGGGAGTGGAGGGAGGGATAGTGGGCGTGGGAGAGTAGGTAGGGAGAGTAGGTGTGGGAGAGGAGGGAGGGATAGTGGGCGTGGACATGAAAGATAACATACGAACTGGATGTCTGGAGAGAGAGAGAGAGAGAGAGAGAGAGAGAGAGAGAGAGAGAGAGAGAGAGAGAGAGAGAGAGAGACTTAAAAAAAAGGAAGATTTATGAAAAAGAGAAAGAAATAAATTCAAACAGAATGACACACACACACACACACACACACACACACACACACACACACACACACCTCTGTATACCTCAGTGTGATAATCGCTAATCACCCCCTCCCTCCCTCCCTCGTTACACACCTGGCCAGCTGCTCACAGGTAAACGCCATGCCATTAATCCATTCCCTCGCTCGCTCGTGTAAGTTACCATGACACTGAAAGACTCCAGCTCAGTGAAAGGTGCTCATTCTATACCTGGTGGAGGGAGGTATATTGTTGGTGGTGGAGGGAGGTATATTGTTGGTGGTGGAGGGAGGTATATTGTTGGTGGTGGAGGGAGGTATATTGTTGGTGGTGGAGGGAGGTATATTGTTGGTGGTGGAGGGAGGTATATTGTTGGTGGTGGAGGGAGGTATATTGTTGGTGGTGGAGGGAGGTATATTGTTGGTGGTGGAGGGAGGTATATTGTTGGTGGTGGATGGAGGTATATTGTTGGTGGTGGAGGGAGGTATATTGTTGGTGGTGGATGGAGGTATATTGTTGGTGGTGGAGGGAGGTATATTGTTGGTGGTGGAGGGAGGTATATTGTTGGTAGTGGAGGGAGGTATATTGTTGGTGGTGGAGGGAGGTATATTGTTGGTGGTGGAGGGAGGTATATTGCTGGTGGTGGAGGGAGGTATATTGTTGGTGGTGGAGGGAGGTATATTGCTGGTGGTGGAGGGAGGTATATTGTTGGTGGTGGAGGGAGGTATATTGTTGGTAGTGGAGGGAGGTATATTGTTGGTGGTGGAGGGAGGTATATTGTTGGTGGTGGAGGGAGGTATATTGTTGGTGGTGGAGGGAGGTATATTGTTGGTGGTGGAGGGAGGTATATTGTTGGTGGTGGAGGGAGGTATATTGTTGGTGGTGGAGGGAGGTATATTGCTGGTGGTGGAGGGAGGTATATTGTTGGTGGTGGAGGGAGGTATATTGTTGGTGGTGGAGGGAGGTATATTGTTGGTGGTGGAGGGAGGTATATTGTTGGTGGTGGAGGGAGGTATATTGTTGGTAGTGGAGGGAGGTATATTGTTGGTGGTGGAGGGAGGTATATTGTTGGTGGTGGAGGGAGGTATATTGTTGGTGGTGGAGGGAGGTATATTGTTGGTGGTGGAGGGAGGTATATTGTTGGTGGTGGAGGGAGGTATATTGTTGGTGGTGGAGGGAGGTATATTGTTGGTGGTGGAGGGAGGTATATTGTTGGTGGTGGAGGAGGTATATTGTTGGTGGTGGAGGGAGGTATATTGTTGGTGGTGGAGGGAGGTATATTGTTGGTGGTGGAGGGAGGTATATTGTTGGTGGTGGAGGGAGGTATATTGTTGGTGGTGGAGGGAGGTATATTGTTGGTGGTGGAGGGAGGTATATTGTTGGTGGTGGAGGGAGGTATATTGTTGGTGGTGGAGGGAGGTATATTGCTGGTGGTGGAGGGAGGTATATTGTTGGTGGTGGAGGGAGGTATATTGTTGGTGGTGGAGGGAGGTATATTGTTGGTGGTGGAGGGAGGTATATTGTTGGTGGTGGAGGGAGGTATATTGTTGGTGGTGGAGGGAGGTAGACATACATACATACATTCATGAAAACTCAATCAACCTCTCTCTCTCTCTCTCTCTCTCTCTCTCTCTCTCTCTCTCTCTCTCTCTCTCTCTCTCTCTCTCTCTCTCTCTCCCCAGCTACTGTACACGGGTGTTAAGTCATGTCCCCCCCCCGACTGTTTCACACCTCCTCACATATTAGGATTTTTTTTTTTAGGTTAAAGAAACTCGGAAGAGGAAGCCGAATCCCTCAGCCTCCCTCACTAATGCTTTTATGATGAGTGTGGTTTGTGGCCTCCCTCCGCTTTTCCCCCTTACTTTCTTCCCTTCTTCCCTCCCACTTCCTGATATACCTCCCTCTTTTCTTCCCTTCCTCCCTTCCTCTATCCCTCCTCCATCCCTTCGTGTCCCCTCTTCTTTTCCTCTTTAACTCCCTTCTATTCCCCCACCCCCCTCCTCCTTACCTCACTCCTGACCTTCTCCGTAGTGGAACATTATACCAGAACCGTAAGTTGAATTGGATTACCTTAATGCAGTTATTTGACCAGAGTTTTACAAACATAAATTGTACAGTAGGAATAATACTGATGCGCAGGAGGGTTGGTAGAGCTGCAGCTGTCTTGATATATGATTTAAGTAAAGGAAATAGTGTTTGTAAATAATATGTTGGGTAGAAGTAACATTTATATATGATAAAAAAAATATCTCTCGCCCTCTTAAGTCTGTGTGTATGTTTCTCTCATTTCCTCCCCCCTTCCTCCCCCCCTCACTCTCTGGTCATGATGGCACCAGCTGGTATAAGGCTCGCCAGGGTCTTTACTGCGGTTAAGGGACCGTTGGCCCTCTCTTAGTGCCATTGTGGGGAGGGGGAGCAGGCGGCACTCAGAGCCTTGGCACTCGTGGTTGTTGTGGTGCTCTTCATCCTCCTTCTCAACTTCTCTCTCCTCCTCTCTTTCTCTTCTTCTTTTTCCTCTTCTTTTCTTTTTCTTCTCCACCTCTTCCTCTTATTGTCGCTGTGGTGATGGGAGGGGAGGCTAGCACTCGTGGTTGAAGTGGGTGGTGGGTTACCTCTCCTCTTCCTCTTTCCCTTACTTGAATCCTTCTTCCTCTTCCTTTAGTTCTTCCCTCTCTCTTTTATACTTCATACTTTACCTCTTCCTCCTTTTATCCTTCATACTCTACCTCGTACTCCTCCTCCTTTTCACAGGATCTAGCAGAAGACACTCCAACAGTAGCAGATTTTAAGGCACTTGAGTCAGTACTCGAGCACCAGCCCACACACTCAGCACCCTCACCCTCAAAGGCTCCTGCGTTAAATATTCATCCTTACCGGAGATGTGAGGACGGTTCTCACTGACGCACTCTGATAACTACCACACAGCAGCTCAGATCTCCATTCCTTGATGAGAACTATGAACACTGAATTGACTAAAGTCAAGACCTGGGTAATACGTAATAAACTGACCTCAAACCTCGAAAAAAAAAAACTACACGATCTTTCACGGAAGGAAAAACTTACTCCCAGATTTGGACCCCCTGTACCTTGGTAATACAGTCCTTAAACGCGAACAAAATACTAAATTCCTCGGAGTTATTGTTGATGAGAAACTTAGCTGGAGAAACCACATACAAGCAATTCACAGTAAAGTCAATAAACAGTGCGGTATCATGTATCACACTCATCAGTCACTCACTCTTACAGCAATGAAAGAAATATTATGATCTTGCTTACCAACACCCTGATACAGTCACACACTATGGGGGGCCTCTGGCTCTTCAAAAACACAGCCCCTGATTACTGCACAAAAGAGAGTTGTGCGGACAATGACCTACTTTAAAAAAAATATGATCACACTAACGAATAATTTGCTAAATTGAAAATTATAAAATTCGAGGATATTAACACTTACTGCTGTGCCCTATTTGTTTACACATCTGTCAATCACTTCCTTGACAATAAATATTTCCAGTTCCAGAATAATCAGAGATACAACTTAAGACACCCAGACCTACTAAGACCACCCCCCCCCCCATGCGCTCATCTCAGTCCCAGACCTCCATAAAATATCACGGTGTGAAGGTGTGGAACAACTTAGCCCCACCCATCCGAGCAAAGACTACGCTCCCTTCCTTTAAATCATCCGTTAAAAAATATCTATTGTCTAAGTATTAATAGTTTTTGTAATACCTACTTTATATTCCTGCTTTTATTGTTCTACCAAAACCGTTTTATCAGAAATTATCACGTGGATAGATAGAAATTACCATTACAATAAATATATTTGCCAACTTGACATGATACCGGCAGCTCTGTCCTCTTGTTCCACCTTAATACAACCTATGTTCTACTGCTTCCCTCCCTTATCATATTTATGTATATCAACTCCACTGTAAAGTATGTTATATACTAATAATATAATGTAAAAATAAAATAAATATAAAAATAAATAAATATCGAAGTGATAACCGTGGTAACATTCTGATATGTTCTTATTACCACCATGCTATGTGTACGATTCCAGGTGATCCTAAATGTTACTTAGTACTTCCTTGAGATAAATGTACACAGTATATATCAGGTGCCTACAAGAGAGCTCAGGCTCTTACTGGCTCATCCATGATAATATTATTTTTTTTCGACTCTATCTATGTTCTTCTGGCAAAATAGACTGTTTCATTATCAATATTTCAATACAAAGATAAGAGATAAAAATTGCCTCGAAATTCCACTTGAGACTATACTGTAAGACCACGAGGATGAGAATCAAGATGGCGAGATATCTACACCTGTGACTATACCGGAATGAAATAGCTTCTCTCGTCACATATTGCGGAAAAAAAAGATAAATTGTGTTTTCTCAGAATCTTGGACCAAAATCTTATGTTTACGAGAAGTGTAAATGTCTTGGCCTCTGGTAGTTAAAATAATATCTACACGCTAAGGGTGGTGCTTACTGATGGAGTGATCGCGTGCGTGTCTGTCTGTATGCGTGCAGGGAAGGGTGTGTGTGTGTGTGTGTGTTGGGGGAGGTGGGGGTGTTTGGGGAAGGGGCGTGTGCATGTTTGTGAGAGAAGTAATATTATTTTCTTTGTGGTAGTTGTGAGGGAGTGTGGTAATGGTATATAAACGAGATGGCTACTCCTTCCTCTTTTGAAAGCTAAATCCTCCATCATGGTAAGAATTAGAGACGGAATACACACACACACACACACACACACACACACACTAATTATATCATGTTGTTTACCTGTATCATAAAGGTTAAGTAGGAAGTATTAGGTGGTGACGACATATTAACCTCCAGCTGTTATAACAAACAACTACGTCTTCCCTGGTGATAATAACTACCACCAACGCTCATAAATGTTATAGTTTATTACATCCGGGTCGCGGGGAACATTATAACCTCTTGCTCTACCACCAATTAAAGGAGAGTTATTTATCTGGTTATTTTGCCATTCAGATAAGGTGTGTGTGTGTGTGTGTGTGTGTGTGTGTGTGTGTGTGTGTGTGTGTGTGTGTGTGTGTGTGTGTGTGTGTGTGTTTTTTAAGGGTCGCGCTGTACGGTGTCAGATATATTACTGTTATTTATATTCTTAGCCAGCCAGAAGTCACGCTTGAACCAGAATACGGGAGAGACAGCTTGAAGGAGAGAGGTAGAGGTGGAGGATAACGCCAGACACTGTTGTTTGCTCGTACTGACGTAGTGTTTTCTTATGATACATTTCACTGCTGTATGGAGGGGAACTAAAACGCCAGACGATGTTGATTGCCTGTGCTGGAGATGTGTTTTTTATGGTACTGGCGTAAGATTGACGTAAAGAGTCCGACGGCAAAATCTAGAAGACGGGGGTCGAGGTGGGGGTGAGGGTAGAGTGTGTGAGGGTAGAGTGTGTGAGGGGGGGTGAGAAGACATCGTGGGTGAGAGGGATGAGGTGATATTCTATGTGGGAGAGGAATAAGAGAGGTGTGTGGGGGGGGGGGGTAAGTAAGAGAGAGAGAGAGGGGGGAGGCGCCGTAGGGATCTTAAAACTCTGAGCCACAACAAAAGCAAAACTTCATGGAATGTGGCCGCGAATAATGGGGATGGCGGAGGAGCAGCGCCCAGATAGACACAGCGACTGCTGCAGCAAGCACAGCATGAAGGGCGGCCAGTGTGCACAGCAGGAAGGGCGGCCAGTGAGCACAGCAGAAAGGGCGGCCAGTGAGCACAGCAGGAAGGGCGGCCAGTGAGCACAGCAGAAAGGGCGGCCAGTGAGCACAGCAGGAAGGGCGGCCAGTGTGCACAGCAGGAAGGGCGGCCTGTGAGCACAGCAGAAAGGGCGTCCAGTGAGCACAGCAGGAAGGGCGGCCATTGAGCACAGCAGGAAGGGCGGCCAGCGAGGAAAACAGGAAGAGCAGCAGAAAAACAGTTACATCGGCCAGAGGTAGCGGCACTAATCCCTTATTCAGTAGGAACAGCATTACAGCAAGCACAGCAGGTTGTGGCAGCAACCAGCACAACACAGCACAGCACGAACCCTATAGTGGTAACAGCCCCGAGGAAGTAAACAAACACAGCCTCAGGCCACACTTCCTGCCGACTGTGACTTAAAATAGTTCAGAACGGGAGTGAAGTTATTTATCCAACCCTGACGCGGAACCTAGCCTAACCTAACCTAATTTAAGCTGACTCGATTAGATTGATCTAACACCTACCCTATCCTAACCTATCCTGTCCTAACCTATCCTAACCTATCCTAACCTAACCTAACCTAACCTATCCTATCCTAACCTAACCTAACCTTACTTAACATAACCTAACCTTGTGTTAATGGAGAAATTCGTCGTCGTCATCAACATCAGGAGTCATCTCTCACACACCCAGATATGAAGGACTTTTTTTTTAGTTATTTCCCAAACTCCCCAGAGAGTGTTTACATCACCCAAGCACCTCACCTCGAGTGTGTTGTTTGACTGGACTCGGTAAAGTGGCACTTAACAAACACGTGTCTTCATTTAAGGGTTTGCTATGATGATCATCGCCAGGTAGCATTAATATTATTATTATTATTATTATTATTATTATTATTACGACTACTATATTATTATTATTATTAGTAGTAGTAGTATTATCATTAGTATTATCAATATTATGGTCGTTATTAGTATCTTCATTATTGCCATTATAATTATTATTATATTCATATTTTTTTTATTGCATCGTCGTTTAGGGAAAATATAATTTCAGTTTTGTGTCGACCACTTGGCCCAGCCGTATTATTTATTATTTTATTGTCAAGATTATTATATTATTTACTATCATTATTATTCACACTATGAGATTTGTTATTATGGGGTCAGTCATATCAGAGGTTCATTGTTGAGATTAGACTATGAATAAGATAATAATAATTAACGGTTTATTGAAAGAGCAATAGCAGCCGGAAGGCTGAAAATATACAGTTACATAATTGGGGAATGGGTCTCTTGATTGACAAATAATATACAAGTAACATAAATGATACAAGTATGATATATAATAACTAGGTGGGGAGAAGCTCAAACTACAGGGCATTTGAACATAGTGACAGTGCAAAAGGTAAGATTGACTGGGAGTGAATACACTTGTTGATTACAAGTTATTGAATTCTTACAATGGTTGGGACTGGGGGTGTGTGTGTGTGTGTGTGAAGCAGTTTGTTTAGCCAGAATAATACAGATACAGAATGAAGACTAACAACAACATCATGTGTGAGCTTATAGTAAGAGCCAGGACACTCTTAGACTCACCCTGTATATTACATTTTTTTTTTTTTTTTTTTACTACGGGATTAGCTCACCAGGGCACAGGACAATGACCCACATTAGGGCCTGGAGGCGAAATAATAATACTAATAATAATAATTTATAAAGCAAAAATAGAAAAAATATTAAAAAAAATATAAGATAATATATATATATATATATATATATATATATATATATATATATATATATATATATATATATATTTATATATATATATATATATATATATATATATATATTATTTTTTTTTTTTTTTTTTTTTTTTAATATTAAGAGTGAGAAACAATATATGTATGTTGTGTTGTCAAAGTAAGAGAAACAATTGAAACCCTGCAATTGTGTGTAAATGAGGCAGAATGTCAGATTGTCAACCTGAGACTTAGTCACAATTTTCGTGATGCCATATGGCAGCAGGGTCTACCATTAGACAACACATTATGCTTCCAATATCTTCCCAGGCGGTAGTACCTCCCAGTTTGGTAGCTGCCAACCCTACTTAACGTTGTGTTCCTGGGCTAAAGAAATCACCTGAGTATCCAATTGAACATGTATGCCATAATTCAGGTGTGTTGGGAAGGTGTACACCTGTGTTTCTTCACCTATTGCAAGACTTGACACTGATTCTAGAGAATTAACGTGCTGTAAACTTCTCTGTACCGTATTTACTCATACACACAGGTATAAGTATTGTATTAAGTTAAATCCCCGATAAGATAGTTAAGATGGGAGATGTCTTCAGGTATTTGTATTTTTGGGACTTATATGTTAGTTGCACTCACCTCAAAGAGTTCTTTTACCGTTCGTGATGACGTTTACGGTTATGTGGCAATAATGATAAATAGATATATAACCTCAATATAATAGTATACAGATCGATGTTTCTTAAGAGGAAGAATACCAATATGAGTGATAAGGCTTTAGAAATAAAACGTATACAAGGAAATTTGTGTAATTCATGATTATCACACACCAGGAAGCTTCTTCACGCAGGGACACTGGCGCCGCTACACTTGTTCTCGGTAAATCACACAATGGTTCAAAGTGTTGACACAGACCTTCAGGAGTGATAATATGTGGAGGGTGATTCTTGCATTGTTTTTGCATCTCTTTTTTCATCTTTATGTTAGTCTTTCTATTACTTCTTTATCTCTGAAAGAGAGGAGAAGAACCCGCATATCTCACCTCAGCTACACTGTCAGCTGTAGTGACCAGGACGGCCATACTACACACTCCCTCACCTCAAGCTGACCACACATGAGATATTGGAGTTATTCTTGCTCTTCCTGTTGTTCTCGTTCTCTCTCATTCTTCTTCATTTCTGTTTCTTTCGGTTTTTCTCCCTATAACGCCTTCTGTGCCCCCAAATGGCCAAGAGAAAAGGTAACACGAATAAACTTAAATACCTGATAAATATCACTGGACATGGTACAGGTTGGAATATTGTACAAAATATGAGATAAAAACAAAAACTTAGTTGGAAGTTTACTGCAGTCAACAAGTCTGGGACAGTGGTGAACCGTCGGTCACAACCACAAGTTGATCAAACGTGGAAGAAAACTATAACTATGACAACGACAACGACCAGGGCTCCTCCAACAGTTGGCGAAAATTATGATTATAATAATAAAAGTTCCGATGTGTTTGTGAGTGTGTGTTGGACTGCTCACTGGCAGCGTGTATGTTGGGTGTTGCACTGGCGGGGGACGTTGAAAATCGTGAACCCCAAACACATCTCCTCAGAGAGGAACTTAACTTTGTGGTAACAACCCAACCCACACTGGCCCGTACCACCCCTCTATGATATGACAACACAAGTGTCATCATACCATATTTGGTGAAGAAGTGATCCCAGGGAGGCTTGTTGAGGATCCTACTAGCCTATAAAAATCAGTGATATATATGTACTATTTCCCCAGTCACCCTCAGTTATAATTAACCGAGTAATATCTTCGCAATCAAAGGGAACACCAAGGTGCTGGTATCGAAACTCAATATCGGGACGTCTATATTTTTTTCTTCCGTCCTCCAGCGCCTCTAGCGGACGCTATGAAAGTCGCCACAAGTTTCCAGTTTTGTCTTTTTTTCCTGTAGTTTCCGCCAATTATCTGTGGGAGCTCTTGAAGTTTTCCGTCCGTGTCATAGCTTTCCGATATACTGCAGCTCCTGTACTCCGCCATATCCTGGGCCCAGACTACCCGAGGCTGGCTCGTTGAATTTTCCTTATGTTAGGACTATAAGAACACATACCTTGGACTCACTTATGCTGGGAGACGTGCAGTAGATGGTGAGCGCCCAAGAGCAACTAAATACTGCAGAGGTTCTTCTACCGTAAGTACAGTCACCCACAAAAGTCCTGTCGCTTCTCCCGAACCACGAACCCCGAGATTCAGACTCGTGAAGCCTAAGCATTTATGGACAGAATAATGTATCAGTCTACTTCTTCGGGTTCACGCGTCTGAATCTCGGGGTTCGTGAACAACAGGAGAGGAGACAGGACTTTGTAGGTGACTGTACATACATGTTCTTCCTTGTTCAGCTAGACAGGCAGAAATCGTTGACAATTCGCTGTATGTTGGAGACAGGTTTAAGGTCATTGTTATCCCTTTACGACAGAAATGAGGGAGAAAATAATCACCACGAAGTCGTTTGGTCTTCTGCCGATATGAGGAGCCAATTTTGTAGTTGAAGTCCTCGGTCAAATGGGTCAACAATATTTTCCCGATAGTCATTAATTAACCTGGACGTCGCTGTTCTTTCCCTTGGGTGGTGGTGGTGGTTGTTGTTGGTTTTTGTTGTTGTTCTATTTCCTTGTTGCTTCTTTCGATTTTTTTTTTACGTGGGGGAAGAAATCACAGCTTTTAAAAGTTCGAGGAACAATGTGAGTATTGTTAGCGGCGCTGGACTCGTATTGCGCCATCTGTCAGCGGCGGCGGAGGCGTGGACGTCACTACCAGCCATCACCGTGTTGTAGCCGAGGCAGTATTGGTCGTCACCCGCCGACAGTATTTTATTGTAAAACATTTAGGATTATTGTGGCTTTTGTTCTTTAACGTCGTCTTAACTCGCCACATCGAGCCTCTCTTTCTCCCGTCTGCTACGAAACAAAATCTACGCACATGGGGGCGCGACGTGACCTCATTGATTCTTTATCTTGATGTAGGTAAACTAAAAGTCCTTCCCACTGTAAGATTTAGTTATATTTACCTCAGGTTATCTTTATTTAGGTGCTGTTCGATGCCTTAGGGATGAAAAAAATATAGGGAAAAAAAAACAATTGACGTCACTGATGATAAGAACCAGTTAGCTCGTGTCATGCCCTCATACACGTGGATTCTACCAACAATTAATCACCTCACGACGTATCCTCTTTAAGTGCGTGATGTCATGTAATTTGCCGGCGAACAAGAACCAATCAGCACACATCAGACCCACAGAGTATGTGAATTCTACTACGACACGCTCGCTCTCCTCACCAACTTCCTAAGCCTTCTGAAATCCTTGATAAATATTCAGCCACTGAACTGATCACTTGATTCGTAAATTCGCTGAAGTTTAAAAATCACATTTTCTTAAAGTTGCCGTAACTTTATAAACCAACCAATTACGTCAGTACCTCAGATTTCACCATAATTTCCAAACAACAAAGTTTCAGCAATACCTTGTTTGAGTGAGTTGACGATACACTTCCATATCATTTAACGATAACCTTTAAAAGTCAAGTTCCTGTCCCGTAAGTTAACTCTATACGTACACCGAAGCCGTCACTCAGTCGTCACAAATACTATACAGCACAAATTTCAAATCATAGGTCACATTCCTGGTCACTTGAGAGAATTGTAAGTACTGAAGGTAAGGCAGAATAATATAGAGGTTGGATCAGGTTCAGAGCAGTACTGGAGGGGGGTGGGGGGGTGGGGATCTCGCACTTCCAGGGGCCTCGCGTTCTCCTCGTTAGTAATTATACAGTTCAAACGCAACATAAACCAGTACAAGAAAGCTGTGCTGATTGGGATTATTTTAGTGAAAGAATAAAATCTCATGAGTCACCAAATAAACACTTGTTCAACCTAACCAAATGGATGGAAGTGAAAAGAAGGTTGTGTCAATAACTACCATCAATAACACTTCTCGTAACTACCATCAATAACACTTCTCTTAACTACCATCAATAACACTTCACGTAACTACCATCAATAACACTTCTCTTAACTACCATCAATAACACTTCTCGTAACTACCATCAATAACACTTCTCGTAACTACCATCAATAACACTTCTCGTAACTACCATCAATAACGCTTCACGTAACTACCATCAATAACACATCACGTAACTTTCATCAATAACACTTCACGTAACTACCATCAATAACACATCACGTAACTTTCATCAATAACACTTCACGTAACTACCATCAATAACACCTCTCGTAACTACCATCAATAACACTTCACGTAACTACCATCAATAACACTTCTCTTACCTACCATCAATAACACATCACGTAACTACCATCAATAACACTTCACATAACTACCATCAATAACACTTCACATAACTACCACAATAACACTTCACGTTGCTACCATTAATAACACTTCACTTCCCTACTAACGATAACATACTACTTACCTTAACAACCACATAACAACCAATTTGTCCCAACTACTTAATGTTAACAACACCTCACCTGTCCACCAATAATGGCAGTTCATCAATTATTTAACTATCACTGTAACTTAACAACTCACTCTACTTAACTACCACCAATCACAATCCATTGCCTTAACCATCACCCTAACTTAACAACCCACTCCACCTAACTACCACCAATCCCTTAACCATCACCCTAACTTAACAACCCACTCCACCTAACTACCACCATTCCCTTAACTATCACCCTAACTACCTTCACCACTTACACTAACAACAACCCTCCTCCTCACTGAAATTACCAAATAACAATCCATTGCCTCTAACAACCAGCTACGCAGCCCTTAACTACCCTCAGCGGCACTCCACTTCCCTCGGCTCCCACCCCAAGAGTCGTAACTACCCACCATAACAGTCCACTTGAGTTAACCAGCAAGAATGACAGCATGGGGGGGGGGGGGGGAACTAACGAGGTGGTGACAGCTTCAACAGTCCCCTAACTCTCATAACGACGACGCCGACTGTAATGGACTGATTCAGGTGGCACTATAGACTACCGAGTGTTGGCTCTCTCTCTCTCTCTCTCTCTCTCTCTCTCTCTCTCTCTCTCTCTGAATACTGCAATATAAATACCAGTAAATTATTTAGAGACTTTAGTACAGGTAGCTACAGTAATATTAATTAGGTAACATTAAGGTACAGGTACAGGTACAGGTACAGGAATATAATCAAGGTCAGTATAATGAGGTAATGTCAAGGTATAATGACAGTACAGTCATCGTGGCTACAGTCCTCAGTGTACACCAGGAAGTCATTATTTTTTTGGTATACACATATATATAGTACGTGTACACAAATATACACATATACGTACAGATACACATGCATATACACCAAGAAGTCAATAATTTTTGTTATATATAGTACACACACACACACACACACACATACACATACATACACATAAACGTACATACCTATACAGTACACATACACATACATGTGATACATATAACCATAGTTTACTTAACTCTAATGAGAAATGTACCAGTATTAGATTATGAAGTAAATGTTTAATTATTTTTCTCCTTTTCAGGTAAGTTTTATACTGAAGTACTTACCTGGACATGACCTGGCTACCTGTGGGTGAGAGAAGGCGACGATCTGGTGCCTGTAGGAGATGGAGGAAGAGTTTGTATACTGTAGAGAGTTTGTGTTAATGCTTAGACAATCCTCCACCACCACCACCACCACCTCTTCCTCCTGCTCCTCCTCCACCACCACCACCACCACCACCACCCACCCCCACCACCACCACCACCACCCCCTCTTCCACCTCTTCCTCCTCCAGCCCCAGATCAAAGTACCTCTCCCCCCCCCTCACTCTTCACCAGATTTTATTTAGGCCTTCAAAAAAGAAAAAGTTGTTTGTCGTCCACTCTAGCAAATAAGATTTATAAGTGAACGGTGCTTAAACATCCTTAGATGTTGGTACACTGAGATAAAAACAACAATGGCAGCCTCTCGTTCCTATATATATATAGTTTGAAGTCTTGGGTAGGATTCTCAGAGGTTCCTACAACAAAACTCCTCCTCCTCCTCCTCCTCCTCCTCCTCCTCCTCCTCTCCTCCTCCTCCTCCCCTCCTCCTCCTCCTCCTCCTCCTCCTCCTCCTCCTCCTCCCTCCTCCTCCTCCTCCTCCTCCTCCTCCTCCTCCTCCTCCTCCTCCACCTCCTTCTCCTCCTCTTTATCTCAAATTACGAGAATATAAAAGATGGATAAGATGGCGTCGATTGTATTATTATTTAGATTATGTCTTGACAAGATGAGTTCCTCTCTCCCCTTCCCCTCCTCACCCCCTCCTACTTCACCTCCCCTCCACCCTCCTTCTACCCACTTCTATCCCCCCTCCTCCCCTCCTACTACCCCTCTTTCCTTCCCCTCAACCACTCATCCCTCCTCCTCCCCCCTCCCCCCCCCCCCTTCCCCTCCAACGTACAGGATCAAATACAGCGTCAGAGTTTATGAGAATCAGGGGAACAAAGAGGTAGAACAAGTAGGGCTCGGAACAGCAGGAGTCAGCAGAGGAGGAGGGAAAAAAAAAGCAGTTATTTGATTTTCGTCCTGCATGCGATAGGAAGCTGGACCCCCCAAAAAAATTGTCGGTGTGACCCGTGGACAAACTTGGCTGTGATCTGTTGATATATTAAGTTTAGGGAGACAGGGAGGAGTAGAGAAGGAGGGGAGAAGGAAGAGAGGAGGAGATGGGGGAAGGAGAAGGTGACAGAAAGAAAAGATGGAGAAGGGAGAAGGGCGGGAAAAGGAGAGAGAGAGAGAGAGAGAGAGAGAGAGAGAAGAGAGAGAGAGAGAGAGAGAGAGTAGACATGGTGTTCTCTTTGCTTGGACGTACAATACAGTAAGTGTGACTGAGTGAGTCTGTGTGTCAGGTTCATCAACGTAACAATAAAGTGAAGATTTATTTCCGTTGCTAATTGATTGTTATGGTTCATAGCGTAAGTGGTGGAGGCGAGGGAAGATGGTTAACGTGAAGATCAGCCACCCCAGCTTATTTCACCTATTGATTAACCACCCTCTAACCTAACCTAACCTAACCTAACCACCCTCTAACCTAACCTAACCTAACTACCCTTAAGCTAACTTAACCGAATTCAAACCTAACCGACCTCACTTTACCTTTGGATTAACCACCCTTAACCTAACTTAACCTCCCCCCCCCCCATGAGGACGAACTAAGGATCTCTCAGGTAAAGTCTCAGGTAATCACATACCCAGTTAAGGAGCTACATTGTATTTCGTTTATTCACTTGGACAATTGAAGCTCGTAGGTAGTTTTTGCGATGGAGAGACTAGTTTATTGTGCACCTCATATCTAGGCCTTCTTATAAGATAAATATACAGAAGTTAAGCGTTTAAAAATTATCACCTATATAAAATAAGATGGTCATTATTGAATTATTTTCGTAAGGTAATTCAGTACATATTGCTGAAGGCGGTGACCATCATCATGTCTGGATTTAACCTAACCTTAACCCTAACCCTAACCTAACCTTAACCCTAACCTTAACCTAACCTAACCTAACCTAACCTCTGACACTGTGCACACTCACCTCCTACTGATTTACAATAGCGAGACAAGTATCAACAAACACCAAGGCTCTCTCCACTACATCAGTTTCTCTTCTGTTTATCATTTTCAGTTTCTCTCAGTCAACTTCCTCAGGCTCGAGGGGGGTGTGTGGCCAGTCCCCCCTCCCCCCACCACCACTTAACACACCTTATAATTACATGTAAAACCGAGATATTAAGATGCTTTCTCCTTGTGGCAGACCTGGGCATTTACGTAGCACATGTGGCGGGGTAGAGGCTCCTGGCCGCCAGTAATTACGCCACTAAGTGTAAACTGTTTGTGCCATTAACTCGAGCGGAAAATTCCCATGATGTAGAAACTGTTTACTTCGTGGTGAGTGTAAGTCTCTTGTTGTGTTTGGAGGGGTGGGGGGGTGTACTGCTGTGTGTGGAGGGGTAGGGGGTGTACTGCTGTGTGTGGAGGGGTGGGGGTGTACTGCTGTGTGTGGAGGGGGGTGTACTGCTGTGTGTGGAGGGGTGGGGGGTGTACTGCTGTGGGTGGAGGGGTGGGGGTGTACTGCTGTGTGTGGAAGGATGGGGGGGTGTACTGCTGTGTGTGGAGGGGTGGGGGTGTACTGCTGTGTGTGGAGGGGTGGGGGTGTACTGCTGTGTGTGGAGGGGTGGGGGGTGTACTGTTTTGTGTGGAGGGGTGGGGGTGTACTGCTGTGTGTGGAGGGGTGGGGGGTGTACTGCTGTGTGTGGAGGGGTGGGGGTGTACTGCTGTGTGTGGAGGGGTGGGGGTGTACTGCTGTGTGTGGAGGGGTGGGGGTGTACTGCTGTGTGTGGAGGGGTGGGGGTGTACTGCTGTGTGTGGAAGGGTGAGGTGTACTGCTGTGTGTGGAGGGTTGGGGGTGTACTGCTGTGTGTGGAGAGGTGGGGGTGTACTGCTATGTGTGGAGGGGTGGAGGGGGTAAGTGTTCTGCTGTGTGTGGGTTGGAGGAGGTAAGTGTTCTGCTGTGTGTGGGGTGGAGGAGGTAAGTGTTCTGCTGTGTGTAGGGTGGAGGAGGGGTAAGTGTTCTGCTGTGTGTGGGGTGGAGGGGGTGAGTGTTCTGCTGTGTGTGGGGTGGAGGGGGTAAGTGTTTTTCTGTGTGTGGGGTGGAAGGGGGTAAGTGTTCTGCTGTGAATGGGGTGGGGGGAGGGGGTGAATGAACCTGGTGGCTTTAACTGGTAGGGATGGTCGAGTTACCGTCTCGGGCCACACCGAACAACAGGTTAATCTGGCTGTCTTGATGGATGGGTCAGGGTTTCTTTCTCTGGTCTCCTTATTTTACGGTGAGATGGAGATGAACACACACACACACACACACACACACACACACACACACTACTACCACCACTACTTTGCTGTCACGCGGAATCGAGTATAACGTTCATCCAGCTATGATACAATGATATGAGTTATTAAGGATGTCACCTAGGTTGGTGAGTTTTAAGGTGACGAAAGAGACCGATACGGGACCGGCAGAGTCGTTCACATGAGTTGCACATGTGGATGGCTCTATCTAGTGCGGGAGGGACGGCGGCAGTAGTGACACCTTCTCGTGTGGTGATCCTCCAAGCGTTACGGTGTGGAGAGTCGATTTGGCACTTTTTCAGGTTTGTCTTAAGACTATCCTTGAACCTTTTCAGTTGCCAGCCAGCGTTACGTGTACTATTCGTGAGATGACTGTAAAGTAGTTGGTTTGGCAGTCTACACACACATACCTACTGTACATACCATTACTGGTCATTCATTCGGCGATATTGGATTATTATATTTTTTTTTCCTTTGTATGGAATTCTGCTGTATGTGACACTAAACGATAACATTTTCTTCCATGCCAAAGATCTGATTGTAGTACTCGAGTTAGGCAAAGGTGTGTTCCTTAATATAGTTAGAAATGTTATCTCTCTCTCTCTCTCTCTCTCTCTCTCTCTCTCTCTCTCTCTCTCTCTCTCTCTCTCTCTCCTCTCACTGTCACCCCCATCTCATTCCTCGACCCCTTACGCTCTCAAACTTTCTCCCTGTCAATTAATATGATGCATTTCTTTGTGTACGAACCTCTGTCCTGCATGGTAGTGAACAGTGACATTACCCACATGAATCTGACCTCTATATATATATAGCTGTTAATGACTATGTTGTATTTCTTTGTGTATGAACCTCTGTCCTGCGTGGCAGTGAGAAGTGATACCACCCTCACTGTCAAGACCTGACTGAATTACTCAGAATAGGCAAACTGTACTACAAGCTTTGTCAATAAATTTGTTAAACTAAAAAAACTCCCTCCCATTCCGTCACCCCCCTCCCTCCCTCCTCCCTCCCTCCCTCCCTCCCTCCCTCCCTCCCTCCCTCCCTCCCTCCCCCTCCCTCCCTCCCCCCTCCCTCCCTCCTTGTCTTTGTGTCAGGCTCTCGACACCTACATAATGAGACGTCGTGACATGCTTCACTTATTAACACACACACACACACACACACACACACACACACACACACACAGAGTAGGGGAGAAAATTAATAGTGAGGTGGTAAGAGGGAGGGGGGAGAGGTGAGGGAAGAGGGGGAAGGAAGAAGAAAGAAGGTAAATGTGAGGGATGGTGAAGGGCGGGAGAGGGAGGGTGAGATGAGGGTGAAGGAAGAGTTAACAGAGAAAGAGAATTGAGAAGTGGTGAGAGGAGAGTTGAGAGAAAAGGGGGGTGATGGAGTGGTGAGGGGAGGGGGAGAGAGGATGAGAGGAGAGGTGAGGGAGAAAGAGAGAGGATGAGAGGAGAGGTGAGGGAGAGAGAGAGAGGATGAGAGAAGAGGTGAGGGGGAGAGAGAGAGGTGAGGGGGAGAGAGAGAGGATGAGAGGAGAGGTGAGGGAGAGAGAGAGAGAGGATGAGAGGAGAGGTGAGGGAGAGAGGAGAGGTGAGGGAGAGAGAGAGAGAGGATGAGAGGAGAGGTGAGGGGGAGAGAGAGAGGTGAAGGGGAGAGAGAGAGGATGAGAGGAGAGGTGAGGGAGAGAGAGAGAGAGGATGAGAGGAGAGGTGAGGGGGAGAAGAGGTTATTGTGTTAAGACGTGATAGATGAGGTCGTATGTTGTCTCGGGTCACACTTTTGTCCAGGGTCAGACCACTCCAAGTCCACTTACTGTCGTGGGGCCAACTTCTGTAGGTCCTAGAGTCTGAGTTTTGTAGTTCCTAGGGTCTATTTTTTGTAGTTCCAAGGGTCTGGGTTTTGTAGGTCTTTGGGTTTGGGTTTTGTGGGTCTTAGGGTCTGGGTTTTGTGGGTCTTACGGCCTGGGTTTTGTGGGTTTTAGGGTTTGTGTTTTGTAGTTTTTAGGGACTATTTTTTGTAGTTCTTTGGGTCTGGGTTTTGTAGTTCTTAGGGTCTGGGTTCTGTGGGTTGCTAGGGTCTGGATTTTGTAGGTTTTGGGTCTGGTTTGAGGGCCAACTTTTGTAGTTCCTGGGGTCTTTTTTGTCAGATTTAGGGGCATGATTTTGTAGGTCCTAGGTAGGTTCTGAGGTCAAGTCTTAGTTATTAGGGGGCCCAGTCCTAAGAGTTTTGGGACCCTAATACCGATTTTTTATGCCTCAAACTTAACATTCTTGCCCCTATACTGGACACTCTTGCCCCTATACTGGTCATTCTTGCCCCTATACTGGACACTCTTGCCCCTATACTGGACATTCTTGCCCCTATACTGGACACTCTTGCCCCTATACTGGACATTCTTGCCCCTATACTGGACATTCTTGCCCCTATACTTGACATTCTTGCCCCTATACTGAACATTCTTGCCCCTATACTGGACACTCTTGCCCCTATACTGGTCATTCTTGCCCCTATACTGGACACTCTTGCTCCTATACTGGACACTCTGGCCCCTATACTGGACATTCTTGCCCCTATACTTGACACTCTTGCCCCTATACTGGACACTCTTGCCCCTATACTGGACACTCTTGCCCCTATACTGGTCATTCTTGCCCCTATACTGGACACTCTTGCTCCTATACTGGACACTCTTGCCCCTATACTGGACATTCTTGCCCCTATACTTGACATTCTTGCCCCTATACTAGACATTCTTGCCCCTATACTTGACACTCTTGCCCCTATACTGGTCATTCTTGCCCCTATACTGGACATTCTTGCCCCTATACTAGACATTCTTGCCCCTATACTTGACATTCTTGCCCCTATACTGAACATTCTTGCCCCTATACTGGACACTCTTGCCCCTATACTGGTCATTCTTGCCCCTATACTGGACACTCTTGCTCCTATACTGGACACTCTTGCCCCTATACTGGACATTCTTGCCCCTATACTTGACATTCTTGCCCCTATACTGGTCATTCTTGCCCCTATACTGGACATTCTTGCCCCTATACTAGACATTCTTGCCCCTATACTAGACATTCTTGCCCCTATACTGGACATTCTTGCCCCTATACTGAACATTCTTGCCCCTATACTGAACATTCTTGCCCCTATACTAGACATTCTTGCCCCTATACTGGACACTCTTTCCCCCTATACTGAACATTCTTGCCCCTATACTAGACATTCTTGCCCCTATACTGGACACTCTTTCCCCTATACTTGACATTCTTGCCCCTATACTAGACATTCTTGCCCCTATACTAGACATTCTTGCCCCTATACTGGACATTCTTGCCCCTATACTGGACATTCTTGCCCCTATACTGGACATTCTTGCCCCTATACTGGACACTCTTTCCCCCTATACTGGACATTCTTGCCCCTATACTGGACCTTTGTGTTTCCAGTCTTAACTCTTGTGACCCAAATATAGATCCAGGTAGGATAAGATCTTTGGAGCTTCTATCAAACAGTAAACTTGAATTTTATAACTACAAAAAAAAAATCCTATTCTCACTTTCTTACTTTTATTTTTCACGGAGGAATTCATTCTCTAATATCCATATGAGAATTTGTTTCAACTTTTTTTATTGTTTTTTTTTTTTCCAGTTGATGTTTGAGGGTAAAAGAAAAGTGAAAAGTTTTTTCCTGTTTACGAGGGAAATAAAAGAAAGGCCTCACTTTATTACTTTGTCATATTTTTTTCCTATGATGTAGTAGGGTTTAACTTCCCAGATAGAGTTCTTTGCTTCCCAGGTTCCCCAGATATAGTTCTTAGCTCCTCAGATGTAATCCTTAGCTCCCCAGATATAATTATTGACTCATTAGACTCCCCAGATCTAGTTATTATCTCCCCAGACTCCCCATATACAGTTCTTATTTCCCCTGACACCCAGATATAGTTCTTTGCTCCCCAGGTTCCCCAGATATAGTTCTTTGCTCCCCAGGTTCCCCAGATATAGTTCTTTGCTCCCCAGGTTCCCCCAGTTATAGCTCGTAGCTCCCCTGATGTAACGAGCCCAGAAAAATTAAAATATTATTTGTTTTCGTATACCGAGTGATTGAGTGAGTTTTTAGTTTTAGTTAAACAAATTTATTGACAAAGCTTGTAGTACAGTTTGCCTATTCTGAGTAATTCAGTCAGGTCTTGACACTGAGGGTGGTATCACTTCTCACTGCCACGCAGGACAGAGGTTCATACACAAAGAAATACATCATATTCATTAACAGTATATATAGGTTCACATACATTGGAGTCAGGGAGGGAGGGAGGGAGGGAGGGAGGGAGGGAGGAAGGTAGGTCAGTCCTATCCCCCTGACCTAGGCCTAAACGTCCACCAGTATAAGGGAAGACAGTGATCATGTGGAGAAGTAGAGGGTAGGAAGGTTTTATTGTGGATGGAAAGTTAAATGGAAAGCTCTCTCTCTCTCTCTCTCTCTCTCTCTCTCTCTCTCTCTCTCTCTCTCGGGGATTTAACATGCGTTTGTTTTTCTTCAGAATTTTTTTTCGAGGACTTTTTGAGATTTTTTTTAGGATTGTGATTTTTTTCGAATTTTTTCGATGAAATTTTTAGTTTGTTTTCATATATTTCGATTTATTTATTTTTATTTTAAGTGGGAAATTGAGATTTATTTTTTTGTATTTTGTCCCAAATTTTTGTTTCTGTCAAATACCTTTATTTTTCAGAGTAATTTTTGCTGTTTTGTAATTTTTAAGTAATTTTTATTTGTATTTATCATTTACTTAATATAAAAGGTGTTCCCTGTGTTGATGTTTCTTACATAAGTTTTTGGAGCAAGTTTACCTGATATCACTTAGTGTGTAATAAATAGTTTGGGGTGATTTATCTCCTTGGAGTTTATTACCATTTGTTTCTGGGTTATTCCTCAGTGTTGTCTTTAGTGGAGGAAGTGTGAGGGTGGAAGAGGAGGTGGGAGGGGGAAGTGGAGGAGGAGGAGGAGGAGGTGTGGGGGCCGAAGGAGTAAGACCATGTATGAGGACAAGAGAAGGAGGTGTGAGGATAAGAGAAATAGGAGGGGGAGAAGGTTGTGAAGTCAGGAGGAGGGAGAGGAGGAAGAGGTGTGAGGGCAGGAGGAGGGAGAGGAGGAGGAGGAGGTGTGAGGACAAGGAGCTCCCCTCTACCCTCGGATTGTGGAGGTCGTCACAGAGGGGAAATATTCAAGACAGATGACGACATTTTTGTTTTTAGAGGAGAACGAATTTCTGTGTTGACCACGGCTTTGAGGGGTGAGGGGAGAGGGGGTGATGGAGGGCAGGGAGGGGAGTCAGGGGGTGGTGGAGGGCAGGGAGGGGAGTCAGGGGGTGGTGGAGGGCAGGGAGGGGAGTCAGGGGGTGGTGGAGGGCAGGGAGGGGAGTCAGGGGGTGATGGAGGGCAGGGTGGGGAGTCAGGGGGTGATGGAGGGCAGGAGGTGAGAGAGGAATAAAGGAGGTCAGGGAAGCGAGTGAGGGATGGAGGAGGGGTGACAGAGGTCAGGAAGGGAAGTGAGGGATGAGAGATGGGCTAAAGGGGGGGATGAGGGGGGGTTATAAAATGGTGAAAGGAGGGTGAAGGAGGGGAGTGAGAGAGGGAAATGAGGGCTAAATGAGGGGGAGAGGGATTAAGGAGTGAATATATGTAGGGAGGGATGGGAGAGGGTAGTAAAGGGGATGAGGGAGGGGAGTATACCAGAGGGGAGGTATAGTTATCATCCCTGCTCCATCTCCTTCCTTCCTTCCTTCCTTCCTTCCTTCCTTCGTTTCTTCCTTTCTTCTTTCCTTCCTTTCTCTCTTTCTTCCTTTCTTTATCTATGAAATGAAATGAAATGTATTGGTAAGGGGGAAGTGCAGGGGGGGGTAAGGGGAAGGAGGAGAGTAGGGGAGGTAATGGGCCAGGTGTAGAGAAGTAAAGGGGAGAGGTGACGAGGTAAAGGGCGGGAGGTTGAGAAGTGAGGAGGTAAGGAGTGAGAGCTGGTTAGCTAAGGGGGATAGGAAGTGGGGAGATAAGGGTGATGGCAGGTTTGGTAAGAGGTGGGGAGGTAAGGGGCAGGAGGTGGGGAGGAGATAGGGAGACAAAAAGGTGGGGGAAAGGAGGAGATTGGGAGGTAAGGGGTGAGGACAGGGTAGGTATGGGGAGGGGAGGGGAGGGGAGGGGAGGTAGGTGTTGTAGCCCGGGTGAGTCAGGAAAGTCATTTTCGGGTAGGTGGAGGCGGGAGGCTGCCACTGTATTTGTCCACCAATAACTTAGCCAGTTTTTGCCTCCCGGGCCGCTGATGGTGGCGCGTTATTGAGCAGCGCCTCCACGCTCTTATGGCTATATTGTGGTATACAGTGTGACTCTATTGTGATATAGAACTATAGTGATAACGTAGAGTTATAGAGTCATATCACTTGATATAGGAATATTAATATTATAATTATTTTTATTATTATTATTATCATTATTATTATTATTATTATTATTATTATTATTATTATTATTATTATTATTATTATTATTATTATTATTATTATTGTTGTTGTTGTTGATAGTAGTGTTGTTGTTGTTGTTGTAAAGACATAAAAGAGAATTAGACAGAGACAAAATAGATACATTACGTTAAGAATAAAGACATACATACATACATACATAACATAATTCACAACAACAGCTAAGAATATCAGACAAGAATCACTAAACATAAGACACTTAAGAACACAAACCTCCTTAAAATACCAGAGTTAATTAAAAGACATTGGAATCCAGCTTAAAGACATTGATACCCCAGCTTAAAGACATTGGTACCCCAGCTTAAAGACATTGGTACCCCAGCTTAAAGACATTGGTACCCCAGCTTAAAGACATTGGTACCCCAGCTTAAAGACATTGGTACCCCAGCTTAAAGACATTGGTACCCCAGCTTAAAGACATTGGTACCCCAGCTTAAAGACATTGGTACCCCAGCTTAAAGATATTGGTACCCCAGCTTAAAGATATTGGTACCCCAGCTTAAAGACATTGAAGGCGTTGGTATGGGAAGCAGGAAGTAACGTTGATGTTGTTGTGACAGGTAAGGGTCGTGTGAGGTAGATTGAAGGTGAGATACAGGTGAGGGGAGGATTGTGTGTGAGGGTCCAGGTGAGGGGAAGTGAGAGGTGGATGTGTGAGGTTGATTAAAGGTGAGATACAGGTGAGGGGAGGGTTGTGTGTGAGGGTCCAGGTGAGGGGAAGTGAGAGGTGGATGTGTGAGGTTGATTGAAGGTGAGATACAGGTGAGGGGAAGTGAGAGGTTGATTAAAGGTGAGTCGTGAGGGTTGAGTGAGGGGAGGAGAGAGGTGAGGTTGATGCCAGGAGAAGAGGATAACAGGTGAGGATAATTAATGTGAAAGACCAGGTGGAGGTGAAGTGGAAGGTCAGAAGTCTCCGGTCATATACCCCCCCCCTCCCTTCTTCCTTCCCCATCGCCCCCCTCCATCCATCACCCCACCTTTCACCCCCTCCTCCTCCTCCTCGTCTCCCATCACCCCTTCACCCATCATCCCCCTTCACCCATCATCCCCCTTCACCCATCATCCCCCTTCACCCATCACCCCCCTCCTCCTCTCCCATCACCCCCCCCCCAGCTGGTCAATAAATGAAGAGTGACTCTCCGGCACAGCTTGTCCCCCAGAATCAATCACAACTTAATGGCTGGCCTGTGTATACCTGTGTGTGTGTGTGTGTGTGTGTGTGTGTGTGTGTGTGAGGTCACGTGGTAGTATGGCGTGGTGAAATTGGAGTGCTTGCAGACAGACAGACACACACACAAAAAAAAATGTCATATGTACTCTCTCTCTCTCTCTCTCTCTCTCTCTCTCTCTCTCTCTCTCTCTCTCTCTCTCTCTCTCTCTCAGTACGGAAAATACACACACACACACACACACACACCATCGAAATAACATAGTGAATGGAGTGATAAGACAATAAATGAAAGACTGAGATATGAGACCAATATTACACACCGAAATATAATTCAAATGAGTGAATATATGGAGAAAAAGGAGGCATACTCATATCTCTTACAGGAGAGACCGAAGGCATAATTTATCACTTAATATCTTACTGTGAAACGGCATACTATCTCTTACGGGAGCTTAAAGACATTACTATCTCTCAATGTCTCTTATTTACGAAGAAACAACATGGAGAGACACCAGCCATAACACCTTAACACCGAGAGACAAATCTAACACAAACGACCCTCACCAATTCCCTCTTTAATAAGTGCCAATTAACCCGAAATCCAGCGATCCCATTTCATTCTATTTTTGGTGTAATTGGGACAGAACTGGCTGTTGGCCCATTTAATAGGGTATAGTGTTACGCTCTTGGCTTAATTGCATCACAGTCGTTATAATAGGTGGAGTTATTTCATCCCCTAATTATCCTATCACGTTCGTCTCGTAGTGTGTGTGTGTGTGTGTGTGTGTGTGTGTGTGTCTGTGTGTGTGTGTGTGTGTGTGTGTGTGTGTGTGTGTGTGTGTGTGTATGTTTTGATCAAATTGTGTCTGTGTCTAGGTGTGTCTTATATCTGTCTGTCTGACTGTCTGCCTGTCTGTCTGTTAATGACGGTAAAGTCACAACACTTTATGTATACACAGGTCCATCACATACGTACACATTTCCAACACTTTACGTACACAGGTCAAGTTCTCTACGTACACAGGTCAAGGTCACACGGTTTGAAGGTGGAAGGTCAATTAATTATCTATGTCCGGAAACATATTCCGATGAAGCTTGTCTGTAATATATATATATGAACACTGGTCTATCTACGGGTCACAATACTGAGCTTACAAGGGGAGAAGGTCGTGTTAAGGTGGAGAGGAAGATGTTGTGTAAGTACGGGTCACATTACAGTTTTATAATTTCTGTATTTTCTTATCATCATCATCATCATTATCATCATCATTATCATCATCATCATCATCATCATCATTATTATTATTATATTATTCTGCTCCTTAAAGTTTTATGTCTGTATTTATTTTCTTGTCTGTTATCTTGTTATTTGTTATCGTATTGTCTGTTATCCAGTGTCATACCACTTGTTATCCCGTGTCATGCCACCTGTTATCCCGTGTCATGCCACCTGTTATCCCGTGTCATGCCACCTGTTATCCCGTGTCATGCCACCTGTTATCCCGTGTCATATCACCTGTTATCCCGTGTCATATCACCTGTTATCCCGTGTCATGCCACCTGTTACCTCGTGTCATGCCACCTGTTATCCCGTGTCATGCCACCTGTTATCCCGTGTCATGCCACCTGTTACCTCGTGTCATATGGTGCCGTGTCCTAAGGATTTGTGCCGTATGGGGTGTCAGTGTTTAGCTTGTTAGCGTCAGGGGCTCCCCACACCTGTAACTTCACCTTAATGGCCTCACACCTCAGGCTCAGGACATGTTGGTAGCCTCATTAACCTGTTTATAGAAGATAATGTGGGATAATATGATAACAAAGATGGAGGAATATTGATAATGAAGAAAGAAGAAAAGAGATGGATGATGATGATGACGATGATGATGATGATATGTTAATAGTAATAATGAAAACAATGAAAATACTATTGATAAGTTAATTATTGTTATTATTATTATTATTAGTAGTAGTAGTAGTAGTAGTAGTAGTAGTTGTAGGAACGAGAACGACAAGAGAAGGGCATATGGGGAGAGAATTCAAAACGTTGATCAAGGCAGCTTCACTCCTCTAGTGTTCACAACCTCTGGTGGGATGGGCCCAAGTGCAAGATGTTTCTACGTCAGACTCGCGGAGTTGATCTCCGAACAGAAGCAGCAGCCCAGAAGTTATGTTACAGCCTGGATGAGATGTCGACTGTCCTTCTCTGTCCTTCGGTCGGCTTTGCTCTGCCTCAGGGGAACGAGAGCTTCTGCCCCAACTCCGACAACTGCTGCAGATATTGACTAGGAGGCTACAGTCACTGAGTGCCGCATAGATCTGCGGCTCAACTAATTTAACACAGATAGGATAGCTTTTTATGTATTAGGATATTTAATATTAAGGTAATTAAATGGTGGTGAAGGTGTGGCTATTGGGAGAGGCTGGAGGCCACGTTAAAAAAAAAAAAGTAGGAGTAGTAATAGTAATAATAGTAGTAGTAGAAGAAGTAGTAGTTGATGCTGTTGTTGGTGTTGTGAGAGAGAGAGAGAGAGAGAGAGAGAGAGAGAGAGAGAGAGAGAGAGAGAGAGTGTCACTGCTTTCGTGTAAACTGTCAAAACAGGAGAGCGAGCACTTTCCACCCCTGGCACTATTGGGACCAAGACTCCAGGGGTGTTATTTTCTTCAGTGAGTTATTGTATTTCAGTCCAGCTGTCACCTACCTTCATTACAGGTAAATTAATTAATTAGTCCTTTTGTGTTGGCCGCTCATATGTCGGATCGGGAGATTTAGGTCGGCTACTTGAGTAATTGATGACCCCTCCCCTCTGTCACTCCCAAGACGCCCCCATCCCCACTAGTGGAGTACCCCAAGGCTCAGTACTTGGACCATTACTATTTATTATATATATAAACGACATAGATATAGGCGTAGACAGCAACATGAGTAAATTTGCTGGTGATACTAAAATAGGGCGTGTAATTAAATCTGACGAGGACTCCGCAAAACTACAGAAAGATCTAAATAAATTTTTCGCGTGGTCATAAAAATGGCAGATGAAATTTGATGTAGACAAATGTAAAGTACTTAGTCTAGTAGATGTAAACAGAGAAACCAGATATTAGATAAACAATTTTGTTATAGAGAAATTCGACTGTGGGAAAGATTTAGGAGTAATGATAAGTAGGAATCTTAAACCAAGACAACAATGTGTATTTGCTCGAAACAATGCCAACAAAGTACTTGGGTTCATACAAAGGAGTTCTGGTGGCCCGGACCCCCTTTTCATCAGAAAATTACAAAAAAATTCTTTAATACAGTATTGTACTCGGGTGCTTTTGTAGAGTAAAAAGTAATTACTATTGACCTCATTATATATCCTAGTATTAAGTGTAAATGGCTTCAATATGGCCTAAAATGCCCAGTATGGGCCAATAGGCCCACTGCAGTTTCCTCCATTCTTATGTTCTTATGTACCCCTTACTTTGCCAACCTCCCCCTCCTCCACCCCTCTCCACCTCCCCCTCCCCCACCCCTCTCCACCTCCCCCTCCCCCACCCCTCTCAACCTCCCCCACCCCTACCAACCCCTTACCATCTCCTGGCGCCCCTAACCCCCCACCTCATCCCCTCTCCCCTATCCCACCTTAATCCGTGTTATGGAGAGATTGGTATGTATTTTTACCCAGGTGAAGATAATAGAATGGTTCAATGTTCAGCTTTAGGGTTCATGTTCAGGTTTAGTTTTAAGGCTTAGGTTTAGGTTCAATGTTCAGGGTTCGGGTTCAGGGTACAGATTTAAGGTTGAAGGTTTATGTTTAGGTTAGGTTTAGAGTTCAGGCTTAGGTTCAGGGTTCATGCTTAGGTTTAAGGTTTAGTGTTCATGCTTAGGTTGAGTTTCAGGGTCTAGATTTAGCTTCATGGTTCAGGGTTCATGTTTAAGTTCAAGGTTTAGGTTTCAGGTTCAGGTTCAAGTTCGGTTTTAGGTTCGGGGTTCAGTTTATAGGTTTGGTTTTAGGTTCAGGGATTATTTTTAGTGATCATGTTGAGGTTCAGCTTTAGATTCAAGGTTTAGGGTTCAAGTTTAGGTTGAGGATTCAGGTTTAGGTTCAAGGTTCAATTTCAGGGTTCAAAAATAGGTTAAATTTTCAAATATAATGTTTTTCGTTACATTGATTTTGTTGTTTTAGCTGCCATCACCTGGTATCTAGTCAAGGTAGAGTCTAGGGTAATTTTGACGCCATATTGAATGTTATTTCTCTCTAAGGAAAAGGAGATAACAGTAGGAGATATAAACAGGTAATATTAACCCCTTGAGTACAATGACTTGATTACAATGACTTAATCCTTTGAGTACGACGACTTAACCCCTTAACTACGATGAATTAAATACTTGAAAATAATATCGTCGGATTCGAGGAAAAGGTCCTAGGGTAAATTCAACGTACTCAAGGGATTAAGTTATCGTACTCATGGGGTTAAGTCATTGTACTCAAGGGGTTAGGGTAGGAGGGCTAGGAGAAGGTAGAGATAGATGGGGGGGAAGGGGGGAGGGGGTAGATGAATGAAATTAAAAACTGTTGTCAACCCAAAAATTAATTGATATGAAGGGCCGTGGTCGCCACCCCTCAGACGTGAACATGACACCTGGATTAATTAATTAATTAACAGAAGCCTTTTAATTATTTCACCTTACCTCGGCCACAAAATGAGAGTTTCCTATATTTAGAGAGAGTTATATATTGCATTGACCTCTCTTACTTAAAACTATTTAATCATCATCAATCATCATCATCATCATCATCATCATCAATCATCATCATCATCATCATCATCATCACAATTGCTTTTAATGATGTACTAGTTGGGTGAAGTTCTTTGTAAGTAGAGGTAACTGTTTATAGCGTTGAGGAAAAACTCACTCACCACCACACACCTGGGAGTGTTTGGGTTCACCTGAAAATTAGACACCCTAGCTTATTTAATTTGAAGATTAAACACCCTGATGCTACTTGTCGATGTTAGGCTAGGTTAATTCAGGTTAAGTTAGGTTAGGTTAAGTTTACGTTGCATTGGGATTAGTTAGGTTAGGCTAGTTTAGTTTATTTAGGTTAAGTGAGATTAGCGTTAGGGTGTTTAATCTTCAGGTGAAATAAGCTTGGGTGTTTAATCTTCAGGTGAAATAAGCTTGGGTGTTTAATCTTCAGGTGAAATAAGCTTGGGTGCCTAATCTTCAGGTGAAATAAGCTTGGGTGCCTAATCTTCAGGTGAAATAAGCTTGGGTGCCTAATCTTCAGGTGATCATGTGTTGTAATGTTTGTATATGATTTTGTTGGCAATAAGTTCCTGATATTTTTCCAAGTGAGGATTAACAAGGCAATAGAACTTATGAAGACCATCAATATAACAGTTTATTTACCTCACTATACCTGTAATATCTCACCATACCTGTAATACCTCACCATACCTGTAATACCTCACCATACCTGTAATATTTCACCATACCTGTAATACCTTACCTTGATCCTAGGTGATGTTCTATAGAGGTTCTTAGTGTACATGTTAAAATAGAGAAGGAGACAGTGTTACCCCTTGATGCATCCCACCATTGAGAAGTGAACCATAAATAGTGATTATTATCGTTTTGTTTACTCAATCACACCTGCAGTTTCTCACACCCACCTTCACATACCGCACCTTGAATCACTGTCACTACCACACCTTGGCTCTTACACTTACTCACACTCACTCTCTCCCACACCTTAACTTTCCCTCACTCACTCTCCCACACCTTAACTCTCACCCACTCTCTCTCCCACACCTTAACTCTCCCTTACTCACTCTCCCACACCTTAACTCTCACCCACTCTCTCTCCCACACCTTAACTCTCCCTCACTCACTCTCCCACACCTTAACTCTCACCCACTCTCTCTCCCACACCTTAACTCTCCCTCACTCACTCTCCCTCACCATACAACCAAACATCCTGGTAATACCAATATTTTATTATATAATAAAGATGGGAGGGAGTGAGGCATGCGTCATCGCCCGCTAATAAAAAACGGAAGGCGGATGTCGGAGGGAGTAATAAAAAACGGGAGGCGGGTGTGTGAGGGGGGACTATTAGAGAGAGTGTGAAGGACTAGAATCGTGGTGATGAGACAGGGAGGCGAGGGGTGGCATCCTCAGCTGCTGGCCGCTGGTGGTGATAGTTTAGTGGATCAGGAGGCAGGGTGGTATGAGAGAGAGAGAGATTATTTCACCTAATGATTGAACATCCTTATGCTACCTTGGTGGGTTAGGTTAGATTAGTTTAAATTAGGTTAGGTTAAGATTAATTTTGACTTGGTTAGGTTAGCGTTGAATAAATGTTATGTAGTATTATTTTAAGTTTAACGTTAGGTTAGGATAAATTAATATTGGATTAGGTTTGGTTAGCGTTAGTGTGGTTAATCCAAGACGAAATATGCTAAAGGGTTGGGAGGGGGGGGGGGTAGTGAATCTTCAGGAGATCCCTAAAATTAATAACTAAGTCAGGTTATAGAGAGGAAGGTGAGTACTGAAGCTCATACTCCGCCCGCTAACACAAACCATCAGGTGCATCGTGAGTTTTATCGGAAGTTTATGGAGTTGGTAGAAAAAAAGGAGATTCTCATAACTCTGCGATAAAAGAAATAGTGAGAGGTGAGGAGGTGGTGAGGGAAGAGGTAGGGGTGAGGGAAGAGGTAGGGTTGAGGGAAGAGGTAGGGGTGAGGGAAGAGGTAGGGGTGAGGGAAGAGGTAGGGGTGGTAGGGGGTGAGGAGGGAATGAAGGGTGGATGGAGTAAGGGAAAAGGTGGGGATGTAGGGGTGAAGGAGGGTAAGGATGGGGTGGAATGAGGAGAAGGTGAAGTAGCGGGCGTGGAAAGAAGGGGAGTGAGGGAAAGGGTGTGATACGAAGTTTGTGGGAGGAAATGGGAGAGAAGGATGAGAGAAGAAAGGAAAGAGAGAGTGTGTTGGAGAAAGGGAAGAAGGGAGGGGGGGGGTGTTGGAGTGGTGAGGGAATGAGGATGAGGGATGGAAAAAGAAGTGAGGAAATGAGAAGGGTGGTGGAGGAGGGAGTGAGATGATGAGGGAGTGAGGGGATGAGGAGGGGGATTAGGAGGAGGAGGATAAGTGTGGGATGTCTTGAACGGATCAGAAGTAATTCACGACATAATAATCTACTGATCCAGAAAGCTTGTAGCAACAGGAGGTCTCTGGATCAGTTGCACTCTTAGCTGATCCGTTGTACGTTCAGTGGATGAGCCGTACGTTCAGTGGATGAGTCTTACGTACATTCGATTAGTTATACGTTTAGTGGATTAGTTTTACGTTCAGTTGATCAGTCTTACGTTCAGTGGATGAGTCTTACGTTCAGTGGATTAGTCTTACGTTCAGTGAATTAGTTTTACGTTCAGTGGATTAGTCTTACTTTCAGTGGATGAGTCTTACGTTCAGTGGATGAGTTTTACTCCGTTTACCTTAATTTACACCAAATTTTACCTGTTGCCCCTAATTAATACCAATTTTCCTCACTTCACCTTAGTTCATTTTAATATTCACCAATAAAACCACATTAGTTTACCTCACTATAACCTATATTTAGTTTACCTTCAAGTAGAGAATGGTTTACTTAAATACAACCCATGATTAGTATGCATTAATACACCTTTACCAATATTACGAATTATTTCCGTATATTTCAACATTTAGTTTACCTGAGTTTACCTTCACTGTACCTCATAATTAGTTTACATCCACTAACCTATATACGCCCCAACGTTTAGTTTACCTGAGTTTACCTTCACTGTACCTCATAATTAGTTTACCTCAGTTCACCTCAGTTTACCTACATATACCCCATGTATAGTTTACCCCAGTTTTAACACACCCCGTTTATGGTTTACGTGTGGGGTGAGGGGCGGGGCTGAGAGGGGAAGGGTGGGGTGGGTCTGGGGGATAGGGGAGGAGGGAAGGGGTGGGGGTGGGGGCTGGGGTGAGGGAGGAGTGGGGGTGGAGGGGAGGGGAGTGGTGGGGTTAGGAAGGGGAGGGGAGGGATGGGGTGGTATGTGTGGGCTGCCGTGTTTCCAATTAGGGGCTGGTGGTGGGCTTATCCCTGAGGCTGATGTTGTTTATGTTGGCTACCCGGGGTAATATTGCTGCCCAGCCTAACCCAGTAACCCCAGTCTTGCTCTGTGGGGGGAGGGGGATTATTGGGGAGAAGGGGGGGATTAGGTAGGAGAAGGAGTGGATGTTAAGAGGGATTAGGGAGGAGAAGGAGGGGATTAGGGAGGAGGAGGAGGAGGAAGAGGGGTGTTAAGAGGGATTAGGGGGTTTATGGAGGAGGAAAAAGGATTTGGGAGGAATAGGAGGATTTATTAGGAGGGATTAGGACGTATACAGATGTTGATTAGGGATACAGGGAGGGAGATTAGGAATATAAGGGAGGGGAGATGAGGGAAAGGGAGAGAGAAGGAGAAAGGGATGAGAGAAGGGTGAGGTGTAAGAGAAAAGAAGTTAGGATAAGGAAGAAAGTGAGATAAGAAAGAGGGGAGGAAGAGAAGAGAAGAGGAGGAGGAGGAGGAAGAAGAAGAAAAATAAGACACTGAAATAAGGAAGAGGCTAATAAGGTGAATGGGGTAGACAAGAGGAAATGAGAAGGAATAAAATAGAGGAAGGGGAAATGAAGGAAATTAATTAAGTGAGAAGAGGGGAATAGGGAATAAAGAGGGGAGGTGAGGAAGTCAGAGAGGGTAAGGGGAGAAGGAGAAAGGGCAGATAAAAAAAAATAAGAGATGGATATTAGGAAGAGAGATGAAATGTAGGAAGATAGAGGCAGAGAGAAGAGACAGGCAGAAACGGGAGGAGGTAGATAGTGGAAGATGAAGGAGGAAGAAGAAGAGAAGGAGAGACATAAATAAGAATAAAATGTAGAATAGAGAATAAGCAAAATAATATACAGAGATATACACAGTGAAAAAGAAGAAGAAGAAGAATCCTTGACTGAATTCCACGTGACAAGAAAAGACACAGAATAAGTGATGATGATGATGATGATAATGACGACTTTGATGATTGGCGATGACGATGATTATAATGGTGATGATGATGATGATGATTGGTAATGATGATTATAATGATGGTGATAATATTGATGATGCCGATTTTCTTAATGATGCTAATGACGACAACAATGATGATGATAATGACAATGATGATAATGAAGAATAACCACAGTATATTAGTATAAAAGTTGGAACACAGGCTAGAAACTTAATCGATATATAGTGAAGTGTAAAAAAAAAATTAGATTTCCATTCAAAAATCAAGACAAGAATGCATTAAAATTTGCATGTTAATGAAAGGGGGTTGGTGAGAGTTAGACTAAATCACCCAGACACAGCCAATTACAAGGCAGTATGAGAGAGAGAGCTGCTTTAAGAATAGTTAAAAGAGCAACCAATAGGAAGAGAGAGAGAGAGAGAGAGAGGAAAATCAACAAAATGGAATAGAAAAAATATATATGAAAAAAGCAAAAAAAAAATGTTACTGTGTATTGTTATTTTTCCCCCCTTTCATTTTTCTATTTTTTTTTCATTTGTTCTTCTCTCGTAACATAGAGTAACAGGAGATGCGGTCAGCTAACATTCGACTACAGGGTGTGAACATAAAAACATCACCTAGAGTAGAGTAAATATGATTCAGTCATTTCAAAGAACAATTATGGCGTAAATCAAACATAAATTGCTCTCTTTTTTTTAATTGTTGTGCCATTATTTAAGGTAGGTGGTAAACTTTAGAACACCAGCTTAAAGACGTGTGTGTGTGTGTGTGTGTGTGTGTGTGTGTGTGTGTGTGTGTGTGTGTGTGTAATAATAATAATAATAATTAACGGTTTATTGAACAAGTTCTGCAGCCCGAAGGCTGAAAATATACATTGGACATAAATGACTTATTACATACATTGGTGGTTTAACAAAAGCCTTCATTAGAGAAAGGTGAAGGAACATACAGTGAACATACAGATTAATGGAGGTGTTGAACAGCAAACACGTAGTGTAGTAACTCCCTCCCAGATGGTGTTAGGAGGGACCTCACGTGGTGTAGTAGTTCCCTCACAGATGGTGTTATGAGGGGCCACACGTGGTGTAGTAATTCCCTCACAGATGGTGTTATGCGGGGCCTCACGTGGTGTCGTAATTCCCTCACAGATGGTGTTATGAGGGGCCTCACGTGGTGTAGTAATTCCCTCACAGATGGTGTTATGAGGGGCCTCACGTGGTGTAGTAATTCCCTCACAGATGGTGTTATGAGGGGCCTCACGTGGTGTAGTAATTCCCTCACAGATGGTGTTATGAGGGGCCTCACGTGGTGTAGTAATTCCCTCACAGATGGTGTTATGAGGGGCCTCACGTGGTGTAGTAATTCCCTCACAGATGGTGTTATGAGGGGCCTCACGTGGTGTAGTAATTCCCTCACAGATGGTGTTATGGGGGGGCCTCACGTGGTGTAGTAATTCCCTCACAGGCGGTGTTCTATGAGTGAGGTGTGGTCCCAGGCCTTCCTATGGTAGACGGATTAACACATCACTGGTTGTTGGGTCGGGCCGTTATCACTGGGTACCTGGGACCTCACTGTGTGAAGGTCAACTTGGGTACCACTGTTACTGTTGAGTTGTTCTCACTGACTTAAGCACTGTTCACCACTGTTCACCACTGTTCACCTCTGTTTAACACTGGTTCCATTCCTTTCCTAAATGAAATAGTAACTTCTGGCGAGAACTTGTTGATATTCCTGTTGGGAGGAGGGTTCAGGGGAGGGAGTTGGTATGGGCCAACTTAACAGTTGACCTGGCTGCTCCGAGAGGAGCGCCAGGTACGTCTTGACCCTTCGGTGGTCAAGGATGTGTGTGTGTGTGTGTGTGTGTGTCTAAACTCAACAGACAGCTCTACTATCAGGGTACCATAACTGTTTATCTCTGTATTTCGTAATATAATTTGTTATTTCTTTTTAAACTTATTTCTCCGTCTGTAATGTTGTGGTTTAAACTGTGTCAGGATGTTGTTCCCTTGGTGGTCGACCTTGGTGTTTGTCGATCCTGAGGGTTTAAGGCATCGTGTTTATGTGTGGCGCTCTATCTCACAGTAATGTATGTGTGTTCTGTGTATGTGTGTTCTGTGTATGTGTGTTGTGTTTGTCAGAGGTATTATTATTAGTAGTAGTAGTATTGTTATTAGTTGAATTGAATTGAATTGAAACAGTTTATTTAGCCAGAAAAACACAGTTACAGAGTGGATAATAATAACAAAATTAACATGGTTGAGCCAGTTGAGAACCTGAGCTCTCCTGTAGGCACCTGATATATACTGTACATTTATCTCAAGGAAGTATTATGTAACATTTAGTATCATCTGGAATAGTACACATAGCATGGTGGTAATAAGAACATCTCATAATGTTACCACGGTTATCACTTCAATTTTTATTAATTTTATTTATTTATTTATTTTTTATTTATATTATAAGTTTATACATAAGTTACAGTGGAATTGAAAAATATAAGTATAATGGTTGAAGCAGTACAACTTAGGTTGTACAGTATTAAGGTTGAGCAAGAGGACAGAGCTGTCAGGATTATGTCTAGTTGGCAAATATATTTATTGCAATGGTATTTTCTTATCTATTTACATGATAATTTCCGATAAAACGGTTTGATGGTACAATAAGAGCCGGTATATATATTATTTGTTACTATCATTGTTATTATTGTTGTTGTTACTCCTCGACTTGCGTCACCATCTGCTCATATTTCTAGTCGACCTCAGACATAAATTATGACCACTTGTCACATGCTTGACCTAAAGTTCACTCGTATTTGATCCCCAACGCTGACATCCGTAACATTGAACTCCCAGATTTGACCTCTCACGTGATCTTTGAAGCGTCTAAATGGCCTTTGACCCAAGTAATCTCTTTCTACCTGATATTATACCCCTCTCATAACCTTTCACCTGTACTTGACCCACACCCAGGGCTGTTTGATTTAAATCAAGTTGATTCAAATCATGATTTAAATCAAAAGATTTTTTTAAATCAATGATTTAAACCACAGTTTGTTTGCTACTTGCTAAATGTAAAAGAAAGGAAGTAAAAATTAAACATTTGCTTTTCACTATATTGTTATTAACTAATCAGCCAAAGAAATAACTATTTGTTTTGTAACTTAAACAACAACACCAGTTTAAGATCAGTAACATCACTTGGCTACTTTACATGTATTATTATACTGTACTTCTTCTACCGTGTAGGAGCCTTAGTGTTAAAGGCGCTGATAACTTGTTTTAGGTTTACTTCACAGTTGTAAATAGTAAAACAAAGCAAAACCAACTAAACCACAACATTTTGGATACAACAAACAATTAATATTTATAAAAATCATATTCTATTGTCTCTTAGCCGTCGCTACATCACCCACTACTAACAACAAGTTCTGGTTTAATTAATCATCACCATCACCATGACCAGTGTCTGTGTTCAAAGACCTATAAAGAAAGACAAGTTTTGCTGTTTTTCCTGTACCCAGGCGGCTCCTTGGTTACCAATGAACAAGTCCACAGGAGAAGACTGGGAACAGCTCTCAGTCAACAAGGGAAAAAATCCGTTTTAAATCAAGTAAATCTGATTAAAAAAAATTAACAAACCTGCCCACCCCTATTAACCTTCCGTATGACTAATGACGCTGTTTGACCCTAGCCCTGACTACCTCCTACGTGACCTAATAACTGTAGCTGGGTTAAGTTTCTTGCAGTGAGTGTTGGTGAAGTTCAGTATCAGTTGTGAAACTCTTTCTCTCGAGCAAAACTTTTTTCATAACTTTTGAAGAAATGAGCTTTGATGGGGGTGGTGGGCGTCATTGAACGTGGGCGTGGGTGTTGTTGTCTTACGTGGGGGCGTGGATGGGTGTGGGTGTTATTTCCTTGGTCTTTTGGGAGCGTGAGTAGGCGTGGATGTTTGCCTTACGGAGGGGCGTGGTTGTTATCGTACGTGAACATGGATCTTAACGTGGGCGTGGTTCTTGTTGTCTTAACGTGGGCGTGGTTCTTGTTGTCTTAACGTGGGCGCCAAGAAGTTAATACCACAGAATTGGGGGGAGGGGGGGGGGGGGTTATACATGGCACCTCCAGTACCAACGATATGACTAGGCACTACTGGCACCATAAATAACCCACTGTGGCCTGTTGGGTAATTATCACACCTGCTCAACACCATCCGGATATAGGGGCGTTCGTCATAGGACCACTAATACGACCAATGCGTAAACACCACAGACTATGACCACTAGGGCTTCTTGTGGGACCTTAGAGGAGGGCCATGAGCCGTGGAGAGGGGCGGGCTAGGCCATGGTCGGAGGCTCAGGGTCCCTTGAGCAAATATGGTCTCTCGGGTAGTGTGTTTGAGCAGCAGGGGGTGAAGGGGGGGGGGGGAATTGGATGTCCAGTGATATCCCGTTTCTCTTGCTGGTGGCCACCCTGCTGCTGCTGTTTGCTGGCCGTCCTGCTTCTGCTCTCTGCTGTTGCAACCATAGGCTGTCTGCTGTGGTTTCCATAGGCTCTCTATTATGATTTCCATAGGCTACTGTAGACTGTCTGCAGTGGTTTTCATGGGCTGTCGGCTAGCTCACACAGACTGTCAATGACTTTTGTACTGTTTGGTTGTCACGAGATATCTGTAGCATATTTTGGCTATCTGCTATGTATTGGCTAACACAAACTATCTTTGGCGTCTTTTGGCTGTCTGTTGAGTATATCTGACAGTCTCCCGAGCTCTCTGCGGCGTCCATTTGCTATGTATGGCGTCTGTTTACTGTCAGGATCCGTCTCTCTTCAGCGTCTTATAACTCACAGGATATAAACTTACATCGCGGGCTGTGTGATGACTTTACGAGTTGTTTATTTGAGAAGGGCGAGGTGACGTCACGCCCAGTAATGAGGAGAAAACATGGTGAATTTGGGGGGATAGGAATGCTGGGGTGGGGCTGGGTGTGACGGACGGACGGATAGGACTAGTGTGTAACGGACGGACGGATAGGACTAGTGTGTAACGGACGGACGGATAGGACTAGTGTGTGACGGACGGACGGATAGGACTAGTGTGTGACGGATGGACGGACGGATAGGACTAGTGTGTGACGGACGGACGGACGGATAGGACTAGTGTGTGACGGACGGACGGACAGATAGGTCTAGTGTGTGACGGACGGATGGACGGATAGGACTAGTGTGTGACGGACGGACGGATAGGACTAGTGTGTGACGGACGGACGGATAGGACTAGTGTGTGACGGACGGACGGACAGATAGGTCTAGTGTGTGACGGACGGACGGACAGATAGGACTAGTGTGTGACGGACGGACGGACAGATAGGTCTAGTGTGTGACGGACGGACGGACAGATATGACTAGTGTGTGACGGACGGACGGACGGATAGGACTAGTGTGTGACGGACGGACGGACGGATAGGACTAGTGTGTGACGGACGGACAGATAGGTCTAGTGTGTGACGGACGGACGGACGGATAGGACTAGTGTGTGACGGACGGATGGACGGATAGGACTAGTGTGTGACGGACGGACGGACAGATAGGACCAGAATGTATAGGACAGGACAGAACCAGAATGAGACAAACAGACGGACAGACAACAAGGAAACTGTCCACCGACCGGAAGTATCCATAAATAATCACCTCAACCACCAACACCAGAATTAAAATATTAAAGTTAAAAAATAAATAAATGATACTAATAAAGAATAAAAATAAGATAAAAATTATGTATATGATGAAATGGCCGGACAGTCCTCAACAATATAAATCATGTCAGGTAAAACTACATGTAAATTTCACAACCAATGAGAGAATTTAGGGTTCTGGGGGCTAGGTCAGGTCAGGTCAGGTCAGGTTAGGTCAGGTTAGGTTAGGTTAGGTCACGTTAGGTTAGGTTAACATTGTCTCTGTGTGATTATGTCATGGTGAACGTTCTTTTATTTGTCTTAAGTGTGAAGGTTAGACGCTCCCTTACACCTGCAGGTACAAGGAAGACTTTCTATGTGAACCTGAGGAATGATCAAGAGGAGAATGATGCGAGATAAGTGTAAGAGAATGACACACACACACACACACACACACACACATACACACATACATATAACAGGTGATGTGTACGTCATGACTGTGGGAAGAATATGAGTGAGTGATGATTGGATATTGACTTACAAAAATATCCCTCACGTGAAAAACACAAACAACAACATTATTAAATAGTTCAGTAAAGGCGGGTGTTGTGTTGAGTTATTAATAGTAAATACAATCGATAAAACAAATAAAAAACGATAAATTATCTCATTTTCTTTCCTGTAGATTCTCACATTTCAGTATAACTATATTTACGTATATATTTACAAGTGCTACGTAATGTAAATAATAACTTAATGTTCCTGTTCCTTATAAATTCTCTTTTCATTGTCCCATTTACCGTGTTCCGTACCGTGTTCCGTACCGTGTTCCGTAATAAAAGCATCATATCAGTGTCGTTTTGTGTGTACAGTAATATTTCCATTAATTCCTTACTTCTTTTCTCTCTCTTCCGATAATATTGTTTCATGAATCACCGAGAGATGCGTTGTGTAGGTCATTGTTGTGGTGGGTCTTTGAGAGAGATTTATCATTGTTAATATTCGTATAATCTTGGCGGAACACGACTGATTTATGACGGAGGTACAGTGTGTGTGTGTGTGTGTGTGTGTGTGTGTGTGTGTGTGTGATTTCAGACTGGTTTAGGGATGGTGGGGGGGAGGTATTTGAGGGAGGTAGGAAGGAGGAAGGTAAGGAGGAGGTTAAGGGAGGTGGGGGGAAAATACGATTAGGGAAGTAGGGAGATCAGGAAGATGATGATGATGGAAGTGGGGAGATAGCTGAAGTAGAGAGGAGAAGAGGGATAAGGAGGAGAGAGAGGACGCGATAAGTTGTGAAATAGGAAGGAGTTTGGGAAGGAGGAAGGAGGAGGGGTAGGGGGGTTAAAGAGAGTTGGATAAGTTGTGGGTTAGGAAGGAGATTGAGGAGGAAGAGAAGGACGAGGAGTTTAAGGAAGGCAAGGAACAAAGAGAGAGAGAGAGAGAGAGAGAGAGAGAGAGAGAGAGAGAGAGAGAGAGACGTGCACTGCCATGATCTTTAATACACCACTAACGGCTTAACATTATTTATGGCTTATTACCAATATGCTCTTATCTGTACCTTAAAAATGGCATCAGATCGAAGGTAAACCATTTCTCTTAAGACAGGTATATACCCCCAACCTACCCCTACTCCACAACCTCCCCCCCACCCCACAACCCCCAACCTACCCCACAACCCCCAACCTACCCCACCAACCCCCCTCTGCACCCACCCCCCACCTACCCCCCACCAACCCCCACTAAAAAAAGAATATATTAATTTGTTTCTGATACATAAATTACATATTACTGTAGAGGTTCGTTATAAAAGGGTCTTATAGTGGTATAGTGGTCATGGTGTTCACAGTATGGGGGCTGGAGGAGGAGGAGGAGGAGGAAGAGGAAAGATGTATAATAACGTTGAAACGATGGGTAAAGATGATAAGAAGCAGAATATGAAGAAATATAGATAGAAACTTATCAGAATGAAGGAAATTACTACTACTACTACTACTACTACTACTACTACTACTAATAATAATAATAATAATAATAATAATAATAATAATAATAATAATAATAATAAATTCTAAACAAAAACAATCCGAAGAGTAGAAGGAGGAACAGAAGAAGAAGAAGAAGAAGCTGATGCTGTGAAGGGAAATGAAAGACATGGAAGAGGGGAAGAAGCTGGAATGAAGAAACAAGAAGTAGCATGGAAGTAATAAACTAGTGATGGCCAGATGGGAAGGGAGGGAAAAAATAGGAAAGGAGACGGAATTTCAAGAAGGAGAGGCAAGTGGAGAAGAAGTTTTAGGAGAGAGAGAGAGATAAGTATTAAAGTGAAGAGGAAGAATAGGAGGGGAAATGAATAGGGTAATAAGGAAGGGAGGTGATGATAGAGGGAGAAAGAAGAGGAAGAAAATGGAACGAGGAAAGACTTACAAGTGGAATGGTTAAAGAAAAGGAAGAAGGAAGAGAAGGGGTAGGAAGGGAGGGTTGGGGAAAGGAAGTAATGCAAGAAAAAGGAGGTAGTAAGGGGGAGGTAGTTAAGGGAAAGGGGGGGTAATAAGGGGAAGTAGGAAACGGAGGTAGTAAGGGGGAGGAAAAAGAGGAGGTAGTAAGGGGGGATGGGACAGGAAGGAGGAAAGGGAGGTAGTAAGGGGGAGGAGGGTAAGGGGTAGTAAGGTGGACGAAGGGGGGGTACTAAGGGGAGAGGGGAGGGGTAGTAAGGGGGGGTACTAAGGGGAGAGGGGAGGGGTAGTAAGGGGAAGGGGGGGTTAAAGAGATAAGAGGTTTTAAGCTCAGGTGTTTAAAGTCTTTATCAGTGTTAACATTTTCTCCAGGAACTTGTTATCTTCTGTCGCCCCCTACTGCTAATGTCTTCCTCCCTCCCTCCCTCCCTCCTTTCTTTCTTCTCTAGTCCTCCCTCCCTCCCTCCCTCCTTTCTTCTTTCTTCTCTAGTCCTCCCTCCCTCCCTCCCTCCTTTCTTCTTTAGTCCTCCCTCCCTCCCTTCTTTCTTCTTTAGTCCTCCCCTCCCACCCTCCCTCCTTTCTTCTTTAGTCCTCCCTCCCACCTTCCTTCCTTTCTCCTCTAGTCCTCCCTCCCCCCATCCGTTTTCTTCCTTCTCCTTCCTCCCTCCTTACCTTCCTCCTTACCTCCCTCGTCCTTACCTTGCTTATGCCTGTTTTATTTTGGGCGTTTTTTTTTTTAATTAGTCTATGTATTGCGCCCTTATTATTATTATTATTATTATTATTATTATTATTATTATTATTATTATTATTATTGGTGGAGGCAAATGGATTAAAGTTTCATTGATGTGTGTGTGTGTGTGTGTGTGTGTGTGTGTGTGTGTAGGTTAATAACAATACAGGTGTTATATGCAGGTAATAACAGTGTGTTTACCTCCCACAGGTGAGTGTTGACAGAGGCCCCCAGCCGTCGTGGTCATCTACGAGACAGGTTTGGTATATCTCTCTCTCTCTCTCTCCCTTATCTCTCTCCCTTCTCTCTCTTTCGCTCTCTATTCACTCCCTTTCTCTCTTATTCATATGTCTTTTCATCTCTTTCTCACGTGCCTTTCCTTTCCCTTTTTATCCTTTCTCTTTCTTTGTCTCTTTTCCTTCTTCCCTTTCTTTATTTTTTCACTTTCTTTGCTCGCTTTATCTCTTTTCCCTTTTACACCTTCTCTCTTTCTCTCTTGAATATCTCTCTCTTCTCTGTCTCTCTGATTCTCCTTTCCTGTTTCCCATCCCTCTATCCACCCTTTCCACCTTTCCTCTTCTTATCTTCCTCCTCTCCTCTTTCTCCTATCCCTTCCCCACGTCCCTCCTTCCCTTTCTCCGTCTTTTGTATCAATTCCTCTCACTGCCCTCTTCTCATCCCTCTCTTTCTCTTTTCCCTCTCCATCTGTTCCATATCTTCCTTTCCCTCTCCTACCCCTCCTCGTTCCTCTCTCGCTCTCTTCATCTGTTCCTCAGAGTGAAGGGGAGGAAGGCGGGGAGGAAGCGGGGGTGGTAAGTAGAGGAGGGGAGAAGGAGGGGAGATGGAGTGGGGGGAGAGGAGATGGAGGGAAGGGAGGGGAGTTAAAGTGAATGAAGAAAAAGGGAAAACAAATTAGCGTAGGTAGAGTGAACAGAGGTAGGGAAGAAGAAAGGGTAGGTGGAAGGGACGTGTGTGTGTGGGAGGGAGACAAATAGAATGAGATGAGAGGAAATATATAAGGATGAGTGAGAAGGATAGATGAAGTGAGGGAAAGTAAGAAGAAATAATGTTATATTTTTTTTGGGGGGGGGGTGAGAGAAGGTAAAATCTGAACAAAGAAAATGTGACAATATTATACTATTTCTCAAGTATAAAAAAAAAATTAGTTTTCAAATACTTTATACAATAGATATTCAATCAAACACATACCTTAATATTGTTTATATACACCAATGAAAACTATACATAGGATAATCTTACTGTGTAGATGGGTCACAGCCTCCCCCCTCCCCCCCTCCCCCCCTCCATAGAATAAAACTACGTGAGGGGCGGGGCTGGGAGGGGCGGGAAGGGAAGGGCGGGGGGGGGGGGGGAGCATGGCAGTTTACATGGTGTTAAAATATCCTCAGACAGCTTGAAATAAGAAAACTAAGGAAGGTTTACATCGGTTCTAGTTGGTTTACATCGGTTTGTTGTTGTGTGTGGTGTCATGATGCGATTTTGTTTTGGTTGGTTTCTTGGGAGGGAGGGTTAGTAGAGAACGGTTTTTAGAGCGGTTTCGAACAGGTTTTTAAGTCGATTTAAGGAAGTTTGGGTGCGGTATTGAATGGGTGTTGATCAGTTTAGTGGGGTTGGTTGTAGAGCGGCTGTTGTAGATCAATATAAAACGGTTTTCACACACGATTCAGAACGGATTTTGATTTGGGTAGAGAGCGGTTATAAGCGGGTACAGGGAGATCATGGGCGGTTACAGAGCTATCATGAACGGGTACAGAGCGGTTATGGGCGGGTATAGAGCTGTCGTGGGTGAGTACAGAACGATTGTGGACGGGTACAGAGAGGTCATGGGCGGGTACAGAGCGGTCGTGGGCGGGTACAGAGCGGTCATGAGCGGGTACAGAGCTGTAGTGGGCAGATACAGTGCGGTCGTGGGCGGGTACAGAGCGAATGTAGGCGGGTTGAGAGTGATGGTGGGCGGGTACAGAGCGGTCGTGGGCGGGTACAGAGCGAATGTAGGCGGGTTGAGAGTGATGGTGGGCGGGTACAGAGCGGTCGTGGGCGGGTGCAGAGTGGTCGTGGGCGGGTACAGAGTGGTCGTGGGCGGGTACAGAGCGGTTGTGAGCAGATACAAAGCGGTTATGGGCGGGTACAGAGCGGTTGTGAGCAGATACAAAGCGGTTATGGGCGGGTACAGAGCGGTTGTGAGCAGATACAAAGCGGTTGTGAATGGGTACAGAGCGGTCATGGGCCGGTACAGAGGGGTCATGGGCCTGTACAGAGGGGTCATGGGAGGGTACAGAGTGGTCATGGGAGGGTACAGAGCGGTCGTGGGCGGGTACAGGGCACTCATGGGCGAATATAGAGTGATCATAAGCGGGTACAGTGCGATCATGGGCGGGTACAGAGCGGTTGTGGGCGGATTGAGTCTCCGGGCAGTGAAGGCGTGTGATGGCGCGCGAGAGAGAGTGAGAGAGAGCACTATGTAAACAAGAGAGGCCGCCCACTCCTCACCACCTCAACTGACATACAACAAACAAACAAACAAACAACGCGCTTTGCCTGAGTGATGGCTGCCGGGGGGGAGGGGGGGGAGGTAGACGGTGAGGAGGGTGTCCGTCTGTCTGTCTGTTTACCCCCGCACTGCACGCTGAGAGACCAGACCGGGAGGGGAACTTATCTCCTTTGGATCCTTTTTCTTGTGTGACTAAAGTGTTTTGGGAACCACTTTTGTTGTGGCACTTTCCTTCCTTGCTGAGTTGAGTGCTTTTGGAGGCACTCCCATTGAGGTACATCTTTATAGTAAAGCACTTTCTCTCTATCATACTTTCGAAATGTTCTTTAAAGTGACCTGACCTGACCTGATCCAACCTAACCTAACCATTAATAATAAGACTGTAGGATTAATTGAGATTGTGCCCCCCATTAGATAAGGATTAGACCTCGAATCTCCATTGAAATTACGACTGGAACTCCCACCGTCAATCACCACAAGATGCAGAGGGGCGAGAAGGAAGAAAGAAACACTAATGTGTAAGAAAGACTATTGGGTCGGGCTGGGAGTCCTAACCACTGCGTCAAGGAATTTCACTTAGGAAGGTCGTCCAGGGGTCTGACGGACGTATTGCTTTGGAGACGCCCGTAAAAGCTCCTGCTTGCCGGGTGCTTTAGCTTCCCTGTTTATTGACAACTTGTTGCTTGCTTGAGTCTTAGGAGAGAGAAGAGGGAGGGACTTGTTTAGAGAAGGGGGGGCGGGCTTTTCTAGTGAGGGAAGGAGTGGATGGGTTTTGGCTAGTGATTGATGGACTTTGAACGTGGATACTAAGGGAGGGACTTGAGGGACTTTGGACTTGGTTACTGAGAGGGTCTTGTTTGAGTGTAAGAAGTTAACTGGTTTGTTTGTGCTGAAAATTTTTATTGTTTTTAGGTCATGAGGAGGAGTGTGACGTGAGGTATTGTCAGTCGTGAGAGTGTCAAAAGTGTGGGGTAAAGTGTCAGAAGTGTGGGGTAAAGTGTCAGAAGTATGATAGAAAGTGTCAGAAGTGAGAGAAAGTGTCAGAGGTGAATGTGAGATAAAAGGGTAGTGTTATTTGTTTATCGTAAGCCTTGTTTGAGTGTGAGGAAGAGTGTGATGCTTGTTTACTGAGAGTCTTGTGTTGTTTGTGTGAGAGAAGAATGTGTTATCTCTTGTTTGAGGGGGAAAAGAGAGTGAGTTATTTGTTTGTTTGCTTAACCCAGGTTGTTTGAGTAAGTGAGTGACTGAGACGACCAATGTACATAAGAATATTGATAATGTAAATAATTTAAGTAATATATATATATATTTTTTTGGGGGGGGTGATTTTATTTATTTATTTTCTATAAAAGTTTAAAGATTTTTTTCAAGTCTGGCATAACGCAGTCAAAAGCTTAGTCTCTGATTACGTTCCCTCTGAGTTTACACAGAATGTTTTGATATACACGAAATGCAAATATTTATGCATACATGTTAAGCCATTTTTTTTGTTTTTTTTTTAGTTTTTAAGAAATAATTTATAGTATACGAAATGTGATGAGTCGGAATGTGTTTTATTAAAAGTTGAAAATTTTATTTTTATTATATTTTTTTCTAATTCAGGAAATATTTTGAAACTGAAACACAATGGAAAGTTGATACCAAGTACAGGAAATACGGAAAATGAGGCGTGATGATCTTACACACACACACACACTTACATATATATACCTGTATATCGACACACTAGACCGACCAATTACCAGCATAGCGAGATCAAAGAACAAATTAGTACGTTCACAAAGCAGACATGAGCTCAGGTGAGTGGGGGATACATGGCCAGGTGAGTGGGGGATACATGGCCAGGTGAGTGGGGATACATGGCCAGGTGAGTGGGAGATCCGTGGCCAGGTGAGTGGGGATCCGTGGCCAGGTGAACGGGGATGCGTGGCCAGGTGAGTGGGGGATCCGTGGCCAGGTGAGTGGGGATACGTGGCCAGGTGAGTGGGGGATCCGTGGCCAGGTGAGTGGGGATACGTGGCCAGGTGAGTGGGGGATACATGGCCAGGTGAGTTGGGGGATACGTGGCCAGGTGAGTGGGGGATACATGGCCAGGTGAGTGGGGGATCCGTGGCCAGGTGAGTGGGGATACGTGGCCAGGTGAGTGGGGGATCCGTGGCCAGGTGAGTGGGGATACGTGGCCATGTGAGTGGGGATCCGTGGCCAGGTGAACGGGGATGCGTGGCCAGGTGAGTGGGGGATCCGTGGCCAGGTGAGTGGGGATACGTGGCCAGGTGAGTGGGGGATACATGGCCAGGTGAGTGGGGATACGTGGCCAGGTGACGTCGGATATGTGGCCAGGTAACCAGGCTCGAGGCTTGTGTGGCCAAACACCGGGACGTACTTGTTTGTGTTGTGTACCTGGCGGTGAGGTTAATTAGCTTGGGTTTTGTCACCTGTAAAGATTTATATTCGAGTTAATGTGTGTTTTAATAAGTTCGTTTTGTTTTGGTTTGTTTTTTCCCGTAATAAAGGTGTTTTTGTTGTTTTAAGTTTGTTTTTGTAAGTATGGTGTTGCTACAAGTAAGACTGCTGGGTTTTTACAGGTTTTGGAATTTTTTGTTGGGAAGAATGATATTTTTTTTTATAAGTTTGGTTTTTATTTAAGTCATTAGTAGGTTTTTGTGGATCAGTTCATTAGTCTCTGTTATATTATGGTTTTTATTGCTGTAGGTATTTTAGTTTTTGTGTTATATAATCTTTTCTCTCCCTTTCCTTTTACTTCCTCCCACTTCTACTCCCTACTCCCACCGTCCCTCCCTCCCTCTCCTTCCTCCTACTTCGACTCCCTCCCTTCCTCCGTCCCTCCCTCCCTCCCTCCCTCCCACTGCCGTAGTCAAAGCCCTATCAGCGGTTCGTTCTTGCTCTTGTCAAAATTTAATTAACTTCCTTCAATAATTGGTTGCTGGTGTTCCTGTGAGGGCGGCAGCGGCAGAGGAGATGGGGTATACACTCCCTTCTTCCCTCCCTTCCTCCCTCCCTCCTGGTGTAGCTGTGTGTGTGTGTGTGTTCCTGATTCCTCCTGACCGTCTTCACCAGGGGACATTCTTAAAGCCCAGTTCTCCTCCGGCTCTCACTGTCTCTGTTGATATACTGTGTTCGACAAGTCACTCTTAATCTCTACGTGATGTACTTTCACTTTATATACTTTCTTTAGGACGACTTAACAAATTTATACCCATAACTTGTTTACAGTATCTCGTGGCTTTGTAGGATTCGTCGTTGTTTTTACTTCTTGTTCTGGATTTTAAATGTCTTTGAGGAGTTCCGCCGCCATATTTTGTTTGTGGAGCGTCTTACCTAAGGCTCTATAGGTGATTGAAGGCTCATAGATGATTGAAGGCTCATTGGTGATTGAAGGCTTATAGGTGATTGAAGGCTCTGTAGGTGATCGAAGGCTCAAAGGTGATTGAAGGCTCTATAGGTGATTGAAGGCTCTGTAGGTGATCGAAGGCTCTATAGGTGATCGAAGGCTCTGTAGGTGATCGAAGGCTCTATAGGTGATTGAAGGCTCTATAGGTGATTGAAGGCTCATAGGTGATTGAAGGCTCTATAGGTGATTGAAGGCTCTGTAGGTGATCGAAGGCTCTGTAGGTGATCGAAGGCTCTATAGGTGATTGAAGGCTCTGTAGGTGATCGGAGGCTCTATAGGTGATCGAAGGCTCTGTAGGTGATCGAAGGCTCTATAGGTGATCGAGGTGTCTTGTTCCCATCGCTCCCGTCTGGCTCTACAGTTCGTCTCGTATGTCGTGTTGAAGGTTGGGTCTCCCTACCCGTGTACAGTAGACCAAGTGGTGACATGAGAGATATGTGTATAACGGAGTGAACATTGTCTTAATAATTATTTATGATCCCCAGAGTTTAGTTGTCTCTTGTGTGTATGTGTGTGTGTGTGTGTGTGTGTGTGTATGTGTGTGTGTGTGTGTGTGTGTGTGTGTGTGTGTGTGTGTGTGTGTGTTTATCTTTCTACGATTAAAGAGATTTTTACAGTTATTTATGAATATTATACATTAATTTACCTTTGAAATGTCAGAAGGAAATTACATGCCACAGAATCTTATGTTCGGACAAAAGTAATCTGTAATGATACTAGTGTTGTGTAGAGACGTAGACGCTGGCTCATAGTTTGTAACGTTTACCTGAGGGAACAAAGACATTGTTTAGTGTTGTTTCTTATGACGACAAATATCGGTCGTCTGTAACAGCTGCACAAGTAATAACAATACTTTGTGGTCAAGTATTTTTGGCTGGCCGTCGTTGTTAATATATATATACGGTATATTGTGGTCACATGAAAGTTAGTCACTCTTGCTTATTTTACCTGAAGATTAAGCACCCAAACGTAACCTAGCCTACCCTTGCAATATATAACATAACATAACATATAGCCTAGACTAGCCGAGCATAATATAACATAACACAACACAACACAATGCAACATATGTCCTCAGGTAACGTTAGAGTATTTTTAATCTTGAAGTGAAATAAGCTGGGGTCAAGTCATCAGGTGATCATTTTATATTCATGCACCTTCAGTCTGTCTGTCCGGTCAGCTGCCGTAAGGTGGAGTCTCCGGTGCCTGAGAATGTAGTATAGGGTATGTTAAGATCAGAGGTTATGTGTGTGTGTGTGTGTGAGCGATGTTCTCTGGGTATGAGAGGATCATGGTTGGGTGACCTCTGAGTTGTAGCGGACGCAGGAGTCACAGAAAACACCAATAAAGAGATATATAGCAATTACTGGTGAGGAAATCTCTCTCTCTCTCTCTCTCTCTCTCTCTCTCTCTCTCTCTCTCTCTCTCTCTCTCTCTCTCTCTCTCCCTCCCACGACAGCTCATATACACATAAAGAGAACCTCACTGCTGATAGCTATGTCAAGACCGGACGGACGCTCGGACAGACTGACAGACAGACAGACAGACGGATGGACGGATGCAACACCTCACATGTCACGAGTGTCAACAGCCGTCAGGTACAGAGGGCCGCCGCTTGATGGACCTGACTGCTTGTTTATGTGCTTTTCATTAAGGTCCTCCCATCTGTTATGATATACTGCGTGTGCCCCAGGAGATAGTGGTGCCTCCATGTTTGGCCAGGAGATAGTGGTGCCTCCATGTTTAGCCAGGAGATAGTGGTGCCTCCATGTTTGGCCAGGAGATAGTGGTGCCTCCATGTTTGGCCAGGAGATAGTGGTGCCTCTATGTTTAGCCAGGAGATAGTGGTGCCTCCATGTTTGGCCAGGAGATAGTGGTGCCTCCATGTTTGGCCAGGAGATAGTGGGGCCTCCATGTTTGGCCAGGAGATAGTGGTGCCTCCATGTTTAGCCAGGAGATAGTGGTGCCTCCATGTTTAGCCAGGAGATAGTGGTGCCTCCATGTTTGGCCAGGAGATAGTGGTGCCTCCATGTTTAGCCAGGAGATAGTGGTGCCTCCATGTTTAGCCAGGAGATAGTGGTGCCTCCATGTTTGGTGAGGAGATAGTGGTGCCTCCATGTTTGGCCAGGAGATAGTGGTGCCTCCATGTTTGGCCAGGAGATAGTGGTGCCTCCATGTTTAGCCAGGAGATAGTGGTGCCTCCATGTTTAGCCAGGAGATAGTGGTGCCTCCATGTTTGGCCAGGAGATAGTGGTGCCTCCATGTTTGGCCAGGAGATAGTGGTGCCTCCAAGTTTGGCCAGGAGATAGTGGTGCCTCCATGTTTGGCCAGGAGATAGTGGTGCCTCCATGTTTGGCCAGGAGATAGTGGTGTTTGTGTAGTGAGGAGATCGTTGTTTTTTGTTTTGGAAATAATGACACGTTGTTTGGCCAGACAATTGAGGCTTCTTGTTTACTTAAGGTGAAAAATTTGTTTGGTTAAATAAAATGATGTATTGTTTCCCCTTGTTTGTTTGTTTAGCTAAGGTAGAATGATTTATTGTTTACCCTTGTTTGCTAGGAGAGACTCATTGTTTACTGCCATTATTAGTCATCCTGATAGTCAAGTAGGCGATCAATGCCTTCTGTAACTTCACTGCGTATGTATGTATGTATGTACAGTATGTTCCGGGATATATATGTATGTATGTATGTATGTATGAATGTATGTATGTATGTTCCGGGATATGTATGTATGTATGTATGTATGTATGTATGTATGTATATTCACTGCATTATTTGAAAGTGGAGGGAGGTACAATGATCATACTTGGTATATGGATATTCAGTGTGTTAACCTCTTGACCTATTATGCTTTTAAGGTCAAAATGTCCAGGTCATTGTTTTGAATTTGATACTCGATGACGTGAGTAACTACCTGACTCGAGTGCAGTTTGATGCTAGAAATACTACGACTACTAATTATTATGATTATTATTATTATTATTATTATTACTTGCTATTAATATTATTCTGCGTTTTTTGTAAGCATATAAAAAAAACAAATCCCAAAACAAATTAACCTACTTCTCTCTAAAAAAAAAAAAAAAAAAAAAAAAAAGCCTCCACAAAAGTTATTCCACCCCTTTTAAAACTCACATTAAGTCGAGGTTTATTTTTGTATCCGAAAAAAAAAAAGAGAAAATCGACGAATCAATTGTTTGGTGTTAGGGAGCAGGTGCCAGCGAGTCATTTGTTGACATTTCTTTTTTTCTGACTCCCTCTGTTATCACAAATTATTTTTCTGCAGAGGGAAAGTGGGCAAGTGCATGTATGAGAGAGAGAGAGAGAGAGAGAGAGAGAGAGAGAGAGAGAGAGAGAGAGAGGTTGTGTGTAGGTGTTTATATCTCTGACGCCCACACCTGATACTGACTCCTCATCTTCCTCTTCCTCCTCCTCCCCCCTCCTCTTCTCTCCTCCTCCTCCTCCTTCCTTCTCCTTCCTCCTCCTCTTTCTCCTACTCCACTCCACAACTCAAACAAAAATCGAGAAATGAAACGACTGTAGGAGACACAGACAGCATAAATAATAAACAGATCGCTATATTAACAATAAGGGGTCTCGGAGGGGCACAATACCCAGGCCTTTAGCGTAAGATATCAAGACAAGACGCGAGGCCGATTTTCCAATTTCCAGCAGTAAGTGTGTCGGTCTGTAAGTGATCTCTACAGACCTCTCTCTCTCCCTCTCCATCCCTCTCTTTCTCTCTCTCTTCCCCTCAGCCCCTCTCTTTCTCTCTCTCTTCCCCTCCGCCCCTCACTTTTTCCCCCTCCTCCTTTCACTTCCTCTCCTCACTCTCCTCACTCCCATCCTCCACTTTCTCCTTCTTCCCTTTCCCTTATCCCCCGACTCCCTTCTTCTCCATCTATCTCTCTCTCTCTTGTGTGTGTGTGTGTGTGTGTGTGTGTGTGTGTGTGTAATAATAATAATAATAATTAACGGTTTATTGAAAAAGTTCTGCAGCCCGAAGGCTGAAAATATACATTGGACATAAATGACTTATTACATACATTGGTGGTTTAACAAAAGCCTTCATTAGAGAAAGGTAAAGGAACATACAGTGAACATACAGATTAATGTAGGATTGTACGTGTTGAACGGCAAACACGTAGTGTAGTAACTCCCTCCCAGATGGTGTTAGGAGGGACCTCACGTGATGTAGTGGTTCCCTCAGATGGTGTTATGAGGGGCCTGACGTGGTGTAGTAATTCCCTCGCAGATGGTGTTATGAGGGACCTGACGTGGTGTAATTCCCTCACAGATGGTGTTATGAGGGGACCTCACGTGGTGTTGTAATTCCTTCACAGATGGTGTTATGAGGGTCCTCACGTGGTGTAGTAGTTCCCTCACAGATGGTGTTATGAGGGACCACGTGGTGTAGTAATTCCCTCACAGATGGTGTTATGGGGGACCTCACGTGGTGTAATTACCTCACAGATGGTGTTATGAGGGTCCTCACGTGGTGTAGTAATTCCCTCACAGATGGTGTTATTAGGGACCTGACGTGGTGTGGTAATTCCCTCATAGATGGTGTTATATGACTGAGGTTTGGTCCCAGGCCTTCCTATCGTAGACGGATTAACACATCGCTGGTTATCACGGGCCGTTATCACTGGGTACCTGGGACCTCACTGTGTGAAGGATAACTTGGGTACGACTGTTACTGTTGAGTTGTTCTCACTGACTTAAGCACTGTTCACCACTGTTCTCCTCTGTTTAACACTGGTTCCATTCCTTTCCTAAATGAAATTGTAACTTCTGGCGAGAACTTGTTGATATTCCGGTGGGGAGGAGGGTTCAGGGGAGGGGGTTGGTATGGGCCAACTTAACAGTTGACCTGGCTGCTCCGAGAGGAGCGCCAGGTACGTCTTGACCCTTCGGTGGTCAAGGATGTGTGTGTGTGTGTGTGTGTTAACCCGTCAACATAACCAGTTTTCGCGAGTTTGAATGAATCGATTTAAAAAGTAAAAAAACCAAAAACAATAGTAGACGACACCGCCTCCTACAGACATGTCCGGAGAGGGGAGAGGTCAAAGGTCACAGGTCGCTCTTAAATAACAAGGGTGATCGAATTTGGGTATACGCAGCTGTTTTATTTATTTAACTTGACCACAACCGGCCGCTACCACCGCCATCACCACCGTCACCATCACCACCACCGTCACCATTTCCACCAACATAACCACCAAAGCCGCCGCCACCACCATCACTATCACCACTATCACCAGAGAGCTAAATAATTGGTGCAGCACAGGAGTATTTCACAAGTGGGTGACTCAGGTGCCGCGAGGCTGACTAATAATATAATTCTTTGTCTAATGGTAGACCCTGCTGCCATGAAAACTGTGATCAAGTCACAGGTTGCTGATCTGACTTTCTGCCTCATTTACACACAATTGCAGGGTCTCAATTGTTTCTCTTACTATTGACAACAAATCATACATATATTGTTTCTCACCATTGATTTTTATTTTATTTTTATTTTTTTCCTTACGGTCCTTATGGTCCTTATGGTTCCCGATTTTTTTTTTTTAACGGGGACCAGCCCACCCGGGCACAGGCCACCAACTTACATCGGGCAGGGAGGCGAAAATGTAGTAATAATAATAATAATAATAATAATATATATATATATATATATAGATATATATATATATATATATATATATATATATATATATATATATATATAAATATGCAAGTAAATCACTGTAGGTGTGCGTGATCTAGGTATATGCTGATAACCAACTTAACCTATCTTACATTACATAACCTACCCAAGACCAACTCAAACTACACCAAACTTAATCTATCTAACTTACCCTGACCAAACGGAACGCAACCAACCCCAACACCAACCAAACCACAACAGATCTCCCTCGTGTGAGAGTCGGTCAACAGTGCTCCTCCTGGGTGGTGGTGTTGGACTGGACCAGCCAATATAGAAGCGTCTTTTAGTTGAGCTGCCGGTAATATCAGCGGCCCCGAGCATTAATTACAGTGGGGAACACACTTTCGGTTGCATCAGTTCTGACACTTGATTCTGGTAGATTTGAGGTCACAAATTCTGAAAATGGCATTCGTTTGTGCAGATCAGGTCTAGTTTTGATGCTACGCGGCCATTTACATATCAGGTCGCAGATTCTGAAAATAGCAAAGGGAGGTAATAAGTATATTAGTTTACATTCATCAAATATAATTCTTAATTACATCAGTGCGTCAAATATAGATTTGTGTGTGCATTAGTGCATATCAACAGAACCGCAAACATTTAGCCACGCAGAACTCAATGACTTAGTTCGAGATCTGGGTCTGTCTAAAAAGCTGTCAGAATTGTTGGCTTCACGGTTAAAAGATAAAAACTTGCTGAAAATAGACACAAAGGTAACATTCTTTCGCAACAGAGAAAAGAACCTCTTACAGTTCTTTGATTCTAAATTTGACTTCGTCTACTGTTGTGATATTTCTGGATTAGTCACCGCGATGGGAGCTCCAGGTTATGATCCGAAAAAGTGGCGCCTCTTTATAGATAGCTCTAAGCGGAGTCTGAAGTGTGTTTTATTACATATAGGCAACATCTTTGGCGCAATACCCATAGGGCACTCAGTACACCTGAAAGAAAAATATGAACACATCAAAACGGTTTTGGAGCGACTCAAATATGAAGAACACAAATGGATCATCTGTGTTGATCTAAAAATGGTCAATTTTTTGCTAGGACAGCAAGGTGGGTATACAAAATTTCCTTGCTTTATCTGCCTCTGGGACAGCAGAGCCAAAGACAGACACTGGATTCAGAAGGAATGGCCAGTTAGGGAAAGCCTCAATGTTGGGGAAAAGAACATCATTTATGAACCCCTAGTGGAACGTGAAAAAATTGTTTTCCCGCCCCTTCACATCAAGCTGGGCCTTATGAAACAGTTTGTCAAGGCGCTCGATACTGACAGTGACTGTTTTAAGTATCTGTGTGAAGTGTTCCCTGGTTTAACGCTAGAAAAACTCAAAGCAGGTATTTTCGACGGCCCTCAAATTAGGACGCTGATTAAAGACCAAGCCTTCACTCAATCCATGACTGATGTTGAGAGAAATGCATGGGGAGCATTCGTTTCTGTTGTAAGGAACTTTCTTGGAAACAGGAAATCAGAGGACTATAAAAAGCTCGTTGAATCTTTGATGGAAAGTTTCCATGTGTTAGGTTGCAACATGAGCATTAAGATGCATTTCCTGAACAGTCATCTTGAACTGTTTCCGGCAAACTTGGGGGACGTGAGTGATGAGCAAGGTGAACGCTTTCACCAGGATATCAAAGTCATGGAAGACAGGTATCAAGGTCGCTGGGACATTCACATGATGGCGGACTATTGCTGGAGCATTCAGCGAGACTGCACTGAGAGGCGACATTCAAGACAGTCCATTAAACGCAAGTTTGTGCCTGGCATAGTTCACAAAAGCAACTGATGAATCCAAAATATGCTTGTCAAGGTAAATAAAAGTAATTAAAAATTAATTCTACGTGTTTGGTAATTCCTCTCTGTGTGCTGGTTTAGATTTTTAGCAGTAGTATATGATAGTCTAACTATATATAGTAGTAAATGGTAGGTAACTCACCACAACAAAACTAGACCCGATAGAAAAAAACCGGTGCCATATTTGAAATCAGTGACCTCAATTTACCCAGAAACAGGTCTCAAAATGTATGCAACTGACAAAAAGTTGAATTTTGTTCCCCATTGTTATGCTTCCAATATCTTCCCAGGCTGCAGTACCTCACTGTTTGGTAGCTGTCTACTACCTAACAAAATATTCTAAGCAGAGCGTGGTTTCGATCCACGGACCTCTGGGTTATGGGCCCAGCGCGCTTCCTCTGCGCCACTCTGCTTATATATATATATATATATATATATATATATATATATATATATATATATATATATATATATATATATATATATATATATATATATATATATATTATTACTACATTTTCGCCTCCCTGCCCGATGTAAGTTGGTGGCCTGTGCCCGGGTGGGCTGGTCCCCGTTAAAAAAAAAAATCGGGGACCATAAGGACCATAAGGACCGTAAGGAAAAAAATAAAAATAAAATAAAAATCAATGGTGAGAAACAATATATGTATGATTTGTTGTCAATAGTAAGAGAAACAATTGAGACCCTGCAATTGTGTGTAAATGAGGCAGAAAGTCAGATCAGCAACCTGTGACTTGGTCACAGTTTTCATGATGTTATATGGCAGCAGGGTCTACCATTAGACAATGAATTATGCTTCCAATATCTTCCCTGGCTGCAGTACCTCACTGTTTGGTAGCTGTCTACTACCTAACAAAATATTGTAAGCAGAGCGTGGTTTCGATCCACGGACCTCTGGGTTATGGGCCCAGCGCGCTTCCTCTGCGCCACTCTGCTTATATAAATATATATATATATATATATATATATATATATATATATATATATATATATATATATATATTATTATTATTATTATTATTATTATTATTACTACTACTACTACTACTACATTTTCGCCTCCCGGCCCGATGTGAGTTGGTGGCTTGTGCCCGGGTGGGCTGGTCCCCGTTAAAAAAAAGGGAGGTAATAAGCATATTAGTTTACATTCATCAAATATAATTCTTAATTACATCAGTGCGTCAAATATAGATTTGTGTGTGCATTAGTGCATATCAACAGAACCGCAAACATTTAGCCACGCAGAACTCAATGACTTAGTTCGAGATCTGGGTCTGTCTAAAAAGCTGTCAGAATTGTTGGCTTCACGCTTAAAAGATAAAAACTTGCTGAAAATAGACACAAAGGTAACATTCTTTCGCAACAGAGAAAAGAACCTCTTACAGTTCTTTGATTCTAAATTTGACTTCGTCTACTGTTGTGATATTTCTGGATTAGTCACCGCGATGGGAGCTCCAGGTTATGATCCGAAAAAGTGGCGCCTCTTTATAGATAGCTCTAAGCGGAGTCTGAAGTGTGTTTTATTACATATAGGCAACATCTTTGGCGCAATACCCATAGGGCACTCAGTACACCTGAAAGAAAAATATGAACACATCAAAACGGTTTTGGAGCGACTCAAATATGAAGAACACAAATGGATCATCTGTGTTGATCTAAAAATGGTCAATTTTTTGCTAGGACAGCAAGGTGGGTATGCAAAATTTCCTTGCTTTATCTGCCTCTGGGACAGCAGAGCCAAAGACAGACACTGGATTCAGAAGGAATGGCCAGTTAGGGAAAGCCTCAATGTTGGGGAAAAGAACATCATTTATGAACCCCTAGTGGAACGTGAAAAAATTGTTTTCCCGCCCCTTCACATCAAGCTGGGCCGTATGAAACAGTTTGTTAAGGCGCTCGATACTGACAGTGACTGTTTTAAGTATCTGTGTGAAGTGTTCCCTGGTTTAACGCTAGAAAAACTCAAAGCAGGTATTTTCGACGGCCCTCAAATTAGGACGCTGATTAAAGACCAAGCCTTCACTCAATCCATGACTGATGTTGCGAGAAATGCATGGGGAGCATTCGTTTCTGTTGTAAGGAACTTTCTTGGAAACAGGAAATCAGAGGACTATAAAAAGCTCGTTGAATCTTTGATGGAAAGTTTCCATGTGTTAGGTTGCAACATGAGCATTAAGATGCATTTCCTGAACAGTCATCTTGAACTGTTTCCGGCAAACTTGGGGGACGTGAGTGATGAGCAAGGTGAACGCTTTCACCAGGATATCAAAGTCATGGAAGACAGGTATCAAGGTCGCTGGGACATTCACATGATGGCGGACTAATGCTGGAGCATTCAGCGAGACTGCACTGAGAGGCGACATTCAAGACAGTCCATTAAACGCAAGTTTGTGCCTGGCATAGTTCACAAAAGCAACTGATGAATCCAAAATATGCTTGTCAAGGTAAATAAAAGTAATTAAAAATTAATTCTACGTGTTTGGTAATTCCTTCTCTGTGTGCTGGTTTAGATTTTTAGCAGTAGTATATGATAGTCTAACTATATATAGTAGTAAATGGTAGGTAACTCACCACAACAAAACTAGACCCGATAGAAAAAAACCGGTGCCATATTTGAAATCAGTGACCTCAATTTACCCAGAAACAGGTCTCAAAATGTATGCAACTGACAAAAAGTTGAATTTTGTTCCCCATTGTTATGCTTCCAATATCTTCCCAGGCTGCAGTACCTCACTGTTTGGTAGCTGTCTACTACCTAACAAAATATTCTAAGCAGAGCGTGGTTTCGATCCACGGACCTCTGGGTTATGGGCCCAGCGCGCTTCCTCTGCGCCACTCTGCTTATATATATATATATATATATATATATATATATATATAAATATATATATATTTATATATATATATTATTACTACATTTTCGCCTCCCGGCCCGATGTAAGTTGGTGGCCTGTGCCCGGGTGGGCTGGTCCCCGTTAAAAAAAAAAATCGGGGACCATAAGGACCATAAGGACCGTAAGGAAAAAAATAAAAATAAAATAAAAATCAATGGTGAGAAACAATATATGTATGATTTGTTGTCAATAGTAAGAGAAACAATTGAGACCCTGCAATTGTGTGTAAATGAGGCAGAAAGTCAGATCAGCAACCTGTGACTTGGTCACAGTTTTCATGATGTTATATGGCAGCAGGGTCTACCATTAGACAATGAATTATGCTTCCAATATCTTCCCTGGCTGCAGTACCTCACTGTTTGGTAGCTGTCTACTACCTAACAAAATATTGTAAGCAGAGCGTGGTTTCGATCCACGGACCTCTGGGTTATGGGCCCAGCGCGCTTCCTCTGCGCCACTCTGCTTATATATATATATATATATATATTATATATATATATATATATATATATATATATATATATATATATATATGTATATGTATATATATATATATTATATATATTATTATTATTATTATTATTATTATTATTATTACTACTACTACTACTACATTTTCGCCTCCCGGCCCGATGTGAGTTGGTGGCTTGTGCCCGGGTGGGCTGGTCCCCGTTAAAAAAAAGGGAGGTAATAAGCATATTAGTTTACATTCATCAAATATAATTCTTAATTACATCAGTGCGTCAAATATAGATTTGTGTGTGCATTAGTGCATATCAACAGAACCGCAAACATTTAGCCACGCAGAACTCAATGACTTAGTTCGAGATCTGGGTCTGTCTAAAAAGCTGTCAGAATTGTTGGCTTCACGGTTAAAAGATAAAAACTTGCTGAAAATAGACACAAAGGTAACATTCTTTCGCAACAGAGAAAAGAACCTCTTACAGTTCTTTGATTCTAAATTTGACTTCGTCTACTGTTGTGATATTTCTGGATTAGTCACCGCGATGGGAGCTCCAGGTTATGATCCGAAAAAGTGGCGCCTCTTTATAGATAGCTCTAAGCGGAGTCTGAAGTGTGTTTTATTACATATAGGCAACATCTTTGGCGCAATACCCATAGGGCACTCAGTACACCTGAAAGAAAAATATGAACACATCAAAACGGTTTTGGAGCGACTCAAATATGAAGAACACAAATGGATCATCTGTGTTGATCTAAAAATGGTCAATTTTTTGCTAGGACAGCAAGGTGGGTATGCAAAATTTCCTTGCTTTATCTGCCTCTGGGACAGCAGAGCCAAAGACAGACACTGGATTCAGAAGGAATGGCCAGTTAGGGAAAGCCTCAATGTTGGGGAAAAGAACATCATTTATGAACCCCTAGTGGAACGTGAAAAAATTGTTTTCCCGCCCCTTCACATCAAGCTGGGCCGTATGAAACAGTTTGTTAAGGCGCTCGATACTGACAGTGACTGTTTTAAGTATCTGTGTGAAGTGTTCCCTGGTTTAACGCTAGAAAAACTCAAAGCAGGTATTTTCGACGGCCCTCAAATTAGGACGCTGATTAAAGACCAAGCCTTCACTCAATCCATGACTGATGTTGCGAGAAATGCATGGGGAGCATTCGTTTCTGTTGTAAGGAACTTTCTTGGAAACAGGAAATCAGAGGACTATAAAAAGCTCGTTGAATCTTTGATGGAAAGTTTCCATGTGTTAGGTTGCAACATGAGCATTAAGATGCATTTCCTGAACAGTCATCTTGAACTGTTTCCGGCAAACTTGGGGGACGTGAGTGATGAGCAAGGTGAACGCTTTCACCAGGATATCAAAGTCATGGAAGACAGGTATCAAGGTCGCTGGGACATTCACATGATGGCGGACTATGCTGGAGCATTCAGCGAGACTGCACTGAGAGGCGACATTCAAGACAGTCCATTAAACGCAAGTTTGTGCCTGGCATAGTTCACAAAAGCAACTGATGAATCCAAAATATGCTTGTCAAGGTAAATAAAAGTAATTAAAAATTAATTCTACGTGTTTGGTAATTCCTTCTCTGTGTGCTGGTTTAGATTTTTAGCAGTAGTATATGATAGTCTAACTATATATAGTAGTAAATGGTAGGTAACTCACCACAACAAAACTAGACCCGATAGAAAAAAACCGGTGCCATATTTGAAATCAGTGACCTCAATTTACCCAGAAACAGGTCTCAAAATGTATGCAACTGACAAAAAGTTGAATTTTGTTCCCCATTGTTATGCTTCCAATATCTTCCCAGGCTGCAGTACCTCACTGTTTGGTAGCTGTCTACTACCTAACAAAATATTCTAAGCAGAGCGTGGTTTCGATCCACGGACCTCTGGGTTATGGGCCCAGCGCGCTTCCTCTGCGCCACTCTGCTTATATATATATATATATATATATATATATATATATATATATATATATATATATATATATATATATATATATATATATATATTATTACTACATTTTCGCCTCCCGGCCCGATGTAAGTTGGTGGCCTGTGCCCGGGTGGGCTGGTCCCCGTTAAAAAAAAAAATCGGGGACCATAAGGACCATAAGGACCGTAAGGAAAAAAATAAAAATAAAATAAAAATCAATGGTGAGAAACAATATATGTATGATTTGTTGTCAATAGTAAGAGAAACAATTGAGACCCTGCAATTGTGTGTAAATGAGGCAGAAAGTCAGATCAGCAACCTGTGACTTGGTCACAGTTTTCATGATGTTATATGGCAGCAGGGTCTACCATTAGACAATGAATTATGCTTCCAATATCTTCCCTGGCTGCAGTACCTCACTGTTTGGTAGCTGTCTACTACCTAACAAAATATTGTAAGCAGAGCGTGGTTTCGATCCACGGACCTCTGGGTTATGGGCCCAGCGCGCTTCCTCTGCGCCACTCTGCTTATATAAATATATATATATATATATATATATATATATATATATATATATATATATATATATATATATTATTATTATTATTATTATTATTATTATTATTATTATTATTATTATTATTATTATTATTATTATTATTATTATTACTACTACTACTACTACATTTTCGCCTCCCGGCCCGATGTGAGTTGGTGGCTTGTGCCCGGGTGGGCTGGTCCCCGTTAAAAAAAAGGGAGGTAATAAGCATATTAGTTTACATTCATCAAATATAATTCTTAATTACATCAGTGCGTCAAATATAGATTTGTGTGTGCATTAGTGCATATCAACAGAACCGCAAACATTTAGCCACGCAGAACTCAATGACTTAGTTCGAGATCTGGGTCTGTCTAAAAAGCTGTCAGAATTGTTGGCTTCACGGTTAAAAGATAAAAACTTGCTGAAAATAGACACAAAGGTAACATTCTTTCGCAACAGAGAAAAGAACCTCTTACAGTTCTTTGATTCTAAATTTGACTTCGTCTACTGTTGTGATATTTCTGGATTAGTCACCGCGATGGGAGCTCCAGGTTATGATCCGAAAAAGTGGCGCCTCTTTATAGATAGCTCTAAGCGGAGTCTGAAGTGTGTTTTGTTACATATAGGCAACATCTTTGGCGCAATACCCATAGGGCACTCAGTACACCTGAAAGAAAAATATGAACACATCAAAACGGTTTTGGAGCGACTCAAATATGAAGAACACAAATGGATCATCTGTGTTGATCTAAAAATGGTCAATTTTTTGCTAGAACAGCAAGGTGGGTATACAAAATTTCCTTGCTTTATCTGCCTCTGGGACAGCAGAGCCAAAGACAGACACTGGATTCAGAAGGAATGGCCAGTTAGGGAAAGCCTCAATGTTGGGGAAAAGAACATCATTTATGAACCCCTAGTTGAACGTGAAAAAATTGTTTTCCCGCCCCTTCACATCAAGCTGGGCCTTATGAAACAGTTTGTCAAGGCGCTCGATACTGACAGTGACTGTTTTAAGTATCTGTGTGAAGTGTTCCCTGGTTTAACGCTAGAAAAACTCAAAGCAGGTATTTTCGACGGCCCTCAAATTAGGACGCTGATTAAAGACCAAGCCTTCACTCAATCCATGACTGATGTTGAGAGAAATGCATGGGGAGCATTCGTTTCTGTTGTAAGGAACTTTCTTGGAAACAGGAAATCAGAGGACTATAAAAAGCTCGTTGAATCTTTGATGGAAAGTTTCCATGTGTTAGGTTGCAACATGAGCATTAAGATGCATTTCCTGAACAGTCATCTTGAACTGTTTCCGGCAAACTTGGGGGACGTGAGTGATGAGCAAGGTGAACGCTTTCACCAGGATATCAAAGTCATGGAAGACAGGTATCAAGGTCGCTGGGACATTCACATGATGGCGGACTAATGCTGGAGCATTCAGCGAGACTGCACTGAGAGGCGACATTCAAGACAGTCCATTAAACGCAAGTTTGTGCCTGGCATAGTTCACAAAAGCAACTGATGAATCCAAAATATGCTTGTCAAGGTAAATAAAAGTAATTAAAAATTAATTCTACGTGTTTGGTAATTCCTCTCTGTGTGCTGGTTTAGATTTTTAGCAGTAGTATATGGTAGTCTAACTATATATAGTAGTAAATGGTAGGTAACTCACCACAACAAAACTAGACCCGATAGAAAAAAACCGGTGCCATATTTGAAATCAGTGACCTCAATTTACCCAGAAACAGGTCTCAAAATGTATGCAACTGACAAAAAGTTGAATTTTGTTCCCCATTGTTATGCTTCCAATATCTTCCCAGGCTGCAGTACCTCACTGTTTGGTAGCTGTCTACTACCTAACAAAATATTCTAAGCAGAGCGTGGTTTCGATCCACGGACCTCTGGGTTATGGGCCCAGCGCGCTTCCTCTGCGCCACTCTGCTTATATAAATATATATATATATATATATATATATATATATATATATATATATATATATATATATATATATATATTATTATTATTATAATTATTATTATTATAATTATTATTATTATTATTATTATTATTATTATTATTATTACATTTTCGCCTCCCGGCCCAATGTGAGTTGGTGGCCTGTGCCCGGGTGGGCTGGTCCCCGTTAAAAAAAAGGGAGGTAATAAGCATATTAGTTTACATTCATCAAATATAATTCTTAATTACATCAGTGCGTCAAATATAGATTTGTGTGTGCATTAGTGCATATCAACAGAACCGCAAACATTTAGCCACGCAGAACTCAATGACTTAGTTCGAGATCTGGGTCTGTCTAAAAAGCTGTCAGAATTGTTGGCTTCACGGTTAAAAGATAAAAACTTGCTGAAAATAGACACAAAGGTAACATTCTTTCGCAACAGAGAAAAGAACCTCTTACAGTTCTTTGATTCTAAATTTGACTTCGTCTACTGTTGTGATATTTCTGGATTAGTCACCGCGATGGGAGCTCCAGGTTATGATCCGAAAAAGTGGCGCCTCTTTATAGATAGCTCTAAGCGGAGTCTGAAGTGTGTTTTATTACATATAGGCAACATCTTTGGCGCAATACCCATAGGGCACTCAGTACACCTGAAAGAAAAATATGAACACATCAAAACGGTTTTGGAGCGACTCAAATATGAAGAACACAAATGGATCATCTGTGTTGATCTAAAAATGGTCAATTTTTTGCTAGGACAGCAAGGTGGGTATACAAAATTTCCTTGCTTTATCTGCCTCTGGGACAGCAGAGCCAAAGACAGACACTGGATTCAGAAGGAATGGCCAGTTAGGGAAAGCCTCAATGTTGGGGAAAAGAACATCATTTATGAACCCCTAGTGGAACGTGAAAAGATTGTTTTCCCGCCCCTTCACATCAAGCTGGGCCTTATGAAACAGTTTGTCAAGGCGCTCGATACTGACAGTGACTGTTTTAAGTATCTGTGTGAAGTGTTCCCTGGTTTAACGCTAGAAAAACTCAAAGCAGGTATTTTCGACGGCCCTCAAATTAGGACGCTGATTAAAGACCAAGCCTTCACTCAATCCATGACTGATGTTGAGAGAAATGCATGGGGAGCATTCGTTTCTGTTGTAAGGAACTTTCTTGGAAACAGGAAATCAGAGGACTATAAAAAGCTCGTTGAATCTTTGGTGGAAAGTTTCCATGTGTTAGGTTGCAACATGAGCATTAAGATGCATTTCCTGAACAGTCATCTTGAACTGTTTCCGGCAAACTTGGGGGACGTGAGTGATGAGCAAGGTGAACGCTTTCACCAGGATATCAAAGTCATGGAAGACAGGTATCAAGGTCGCTGGGACATTCACATGATGGCGGACTAATGCTGGAGCATTCAGCGAGACTGCACTGAGAGGCGACATTCAAGACAGTCCATTAAACGCAAGTTTGTGCCTGGCATAGTTCACAAAAGCAACTGATGAATCCAAAATATGCTTGTCAAGGTAAATAAAAGTAATTAAAAATTAATTCTACGTGTTTGGTAATTCCTCTCTGTGTGCTGGTTTAGATTTTTAGCAGTAGTATATGGTAGTCTAACTATATATAGTAGTAAATGGTAGGTAACTCACCACAACAAAACTAGACCCGATAGAAAAAAACCGGTGCCATATTTGAAATCAGTGACCTCAATTTACCCAGAAACAGGTCTCAAAATGTATGCAACTGACAAAAAGTTGAATTTTGTTCCCCATTGTTATGCTTCCAATATCTTCCCAGGCTGCAGTACCTCACTGTTTGGTAGCTGTCTACTACCTAACAAAATATTCTAAGCAGAGCGTGGTTTCGATCCACGGACCTCTGGGTTATGGGCCCAGCGCGCTTCCTCTGCGCCACTCTGCTTATATATATATATATATATATATATATATATATATATATATATATATATATATATATATATATATATATATACATTTGTAATTTTTATATACTGTACAGTACATATTTGTTGTAATACTCCTATCTGTATATATTTATTTATTACTCATGCATATTGGTGTTTGTTGATTTATTCATTTTTGTCCGTGTTTTGATGTTCATTTCACTTATTAATTCAACTCTCCATTCTACCAACTCGATAGCTTTTTCATATATGTATATTTTAATAGACTATATTTTACATACTATAAGTTTTATTCATATTATTTTTCATTTATGTTTTATTAAATTACTTTATTATATTGGATTTTTCATTCAATTATAAAGTATTTATCAAATTATTTTATCTATTATTATTTATTGATTCATTTACATTTATTAAGATATTTATTTCGTTTTAATATTTATTTATTTTAAATTTACTGTACAGCCCCATGAAGTAATTGCTCTCACACAGGTACTCACAGCCAGAAATATAGCGTTTCTCGGTAGATTTGTTATATAATTGTCTTATCGGTGAAGTACCCCGTGTGTGTGTGTGTGTGTGTGTGTGTGTGTGTGTGTGTGTGCTAATAATAATAATAATTAACGGTTTATTGAAAAAGCATATGACAGGTGACCACGCCAGGTGAACACGACCAATAGCAACGACAGCTGAATACGACAAATGAAAATGACAGATAACTACGACAGGTGGTTGTGGTTGGTGATCATGACAGGTGAGCACAACAGGTGTCCACCACGACATTCACCACAACACAACCCTGGTGATATAGAGGTTCACACACACACACACACACACACACACACCTGATGACCACCTGAAAAGTCTGATAATAACACCTGAGTCTAATTAATCAACTTGTACTGGTAAGTGATCATGTCCTCCCTTATTCCTCTTCCCTCCATTTCCACCTTCCACCCTCCTTCTCTCCCTGCCCCTCCGCCTTCTCTCCCTTACCCTCCCACATTCTCTTCCCCTCCACTCTTTCTTCTTCTCTCCTCTCCCACATTCTCTCTATTTCCCTCCCACCTACTCCCATCTCCTCTTCCACCTTTCTCTCGCCTCTTACACCTTTCTCCCTCTCTTCCCACTTTCTCTCCTCTCCCTTCCTATTCCCCACCCCCCCCTCCTCACTCCTACGTTTGTAAACAACAACAAAAATCGAGACGGAACTTCCAGGTAGGAGATGATGTGGTGAGGCTTCTGTGTGAGAGAGAGAGAGAGAGAGAGAGAGAGAGAGAGAGAGAGAGAGAGGTTGTCGAAGTACACAGATGATAAAAGAAAAATAATAAAACAAAAGACACTGAAGAGTAACCGAATGAGGAATAAAGAAATGACGATAGTAAGAAAACGGAGAGAGAGAGAGAGAGAGAGAGAGAGAGAGAGAGGCGGAGGCGGAGATTGACTCTTTCGCCTCAGGTAATCGTAATTTTTTAAGTTCTTTTGGGGTGACTGTTTCTATGGTCGGCCGTCTGTCGTTATCCTCTGTTCTTTTATACCTCCGTCAACTTTCCACCTTTACAATTTGTTCTAAAAAAAAAAAGAAACCACTCGCTCAGTTTGGTTGAAAAATTACCAGAAATGTCTCGTGGATGGTCCTGGAAAATCGTGCCTGACGTCAGCTTTTGTCAGCCCACATAGACGTCGAGGCCTGACTGGGCTGCTCTTATTAATATTTCCAGGTCTTTAAATATTCCTTTCCTCCGGTAAAACATAATGATAATAATAATAATATAAATAATAATAATAATAATAATAATAATAATAATATAAATACTAATAATAATTGCCGAAGTTTTAATCGTCTTTGAGTCTTTGTCATGTAAATGAAAAGAATCTAGATTATACACACACACACACACACACACACACACACACACACACACACAGTCTTGCACGTTAAATAATTCTTCCCCCAACTAAAGTTAAGAAACAATATCTTAAGTTAGAGTCAAGTGTCTGCATAATATTGACACCATTTTACGTTTTGACAGTCTCAAGTTACGAGGATTTATTTTTTTATAGTTACAAGAGAAACCAATGTAGAGAACGCTTCTGGAGCGATAGAAACCAATTTAGAGAACGTAGCTTTGTGGTAGGAACTAATTTAGAGAACGCTATTGGTTAACGGCGTAATGTAATAGAGCGAGACAGATAGACAGACAGACAGACACGACCAGATTGAAAGGTAGAGAGAGAGAGAGAGAGAGAGAGAGAGAGAGAGAGAGAGAGTACTTTGTTGTTTTTGTTATTATTGTTGTTTTTGTTATTGTTGTTATTGATGAGGATGATGTTGATGTCATTGTTATTGTTATTGTTTATTTATTATTATTATTATTATTATTATTATTATTATTATTATTATTATTATTACGTTTACGGAGAGACTTCTTTTGAGATAATGAATGGAAGAGATGCATTTATCTTACCCTGAAGAGACCGAGACACAGAGACTGAAAGATATAGACTGAGAGATAGACACAAGGATAAAGACTGATAGATAGAGAGTGAGAGATAGAGACCGAGTGATAGAGACTGAAAGATAGACACAAGGATAGAGACCGAGAGATAGAGACTGAGAGATAGACACAAGGATAGAGACTGATAGATAGAGACCCAGTGATAGAGACTGAGAGATCTTCCTCCCCTCTTCTCCCAAATAATCTGAAAGTTGAAATGCCGAGCTGCCGTCTCATTGAGGATTCCGATCAAGCCACGAATTTAGTCTCGGGAAATACCATGAGAGTCGCTGGAGACATGTTGCCTATCTTCTTCTTCTTCTTCTTCTTCTTCTTCTTCTTCTTTCTTCCTTTTTCCTTCTTCTTCTTCTTCTTCTTTTTCTTCTTCTTCTTCCTTCTCCTTCTTCTTTCTTCTTCTTCTTCTTCTTCTTCTTCTTCTTCTTCTTCTTCTTCTTCCTTCTCCTTCTTCTTTCTTCTTCTTCTTCTTCTTCTTCTTCTTTCTTCCTTTTTCCTTCTTCTTCTTCTTCTTCTTTTTCTTCTTCTTCTTCTTCTTCCTTCTCCTTCTTCTTTCTTCTTCTTCTTCTTCTTCTTCCTCTTCGTCTTCTTCTTCTTCTTCTTCCTTCTCCTTCTTCTTTCTTCTTCTTTTTCTTCTTCTTCTTCCTCTTCGTCTTCTTCTTCTTCTTCTGGATGTGTTATGTGAGCCTCTTATTAATCCTCTATTCTTTCTCCTTTCTTTTTCTTCTTCCACTTTCTAACACTCCTCTTCTCTTCCCCCTCCTTCTCCCTCTCCTTCTTTATCATTCCTTCTCTCCTTTCCTTAATTTCTGGTCTAACATTCTCTCTCTGACCTCCTTCTCTTGAATCTCTCCCCTCCCACTTTCTCCCATTACCCCTTACTCCGTTATTGCCTCTTTTATCTCTCTTTATTCTCTCTCTCCCCATCTTCTCTATATTTCCACTCTTCACTTCTCCCTCCTTCCCTCTCCTCCCCACTTCCTCCCCTCACCTCTTCCTTCCCGTCTTCCCATTCCCTCCTCTCCCCTCTTCCACACTCCCCTTCTCCCCTTCTCTATTATTATTTAGTTTACTCCTCCCTCTATATATTCCTCACCTTATATTCCGTCGCCTTACACTCCCTCACCTTACACTCCCTCACCTTACACTCCCTCACCTTACACTCCCTCACCTTACACTCCCTTACCTTATACTCCTTCACCTTACACTCCCTCACCTTACACTCCCTCACCTTACACTCCCTTACCTTATGCTCCCTCGCCTTATACTCCCTCGCCTTATACTCCCTCGCCTTATACTCCTTCACCTTACACTCCCTCACCTTATACTCCTTCACCTTATACTCCTTCACCTTACACTCCCTCACCTTATCCTACCTAACCTTACACTCTCACCTTACACTCTCTCTCCCCCTCCAGAGCTCCCAAAGAGAGTCGTGGGGAGGTAGTCTAGGCGCGCACCCCAACGCACCCCTCCTCCTCCTCCTCCTCCTGCACCACCACCTCTATCACTCCCTCTCACCCCTACCATACACCCCAATCCCCCCCCCCCCCATGAACCTCTTACCTTCACCCCCAGGAAGATAATGACGTAAGAACATACACACACACACACACACACGAAGAATTTTTTATAGGAAAGGATGAAGAGGAAAGGTTTGTAATCCAGGAGTGTTGCCGCCGTACCCCCCACCCCCACCCCCCCGCCCCGTCCCCCTCCCTCCCCCCTCCCCCTACCCGCCCCCCCCCCGTGTACCTAAAACAAGTGCGTTAAACTCTTCTGTACCAGCCGAAGAAAAAGCAGGGAGGATTTGTGTTATTTACTTGTAGTTAGGTTAGGTTAGGTTAGGTTAGGTTAGGTTATGTTATAGGAGGAGCAGAAGGAAGAGAAGGAAAAGAAGAATATAGGAGGAGGAGAAGGGGGAGGAGGACCATCATTACCACACACCCCAAGAATGAGAAGTATGGAAGGTCTTGCGAGAGAAGAGGAAGACGAAGAAGAAGAAGAAGAAGAAGAAGACGATGGATAAGAAGACGAAGAAGAAGAAGAAGAACCATCGTCTCACACCCTAAGAATGAGAAGTACAGAAGGTCTTGCTCGCCTCCACAATTGTCAACGTGAGCTGGTGTCCTGATAGACCTAAAAACAATTATATAATTTTTTCTCTCTACTCTCTAGCCAGGAATTATATATCTCGGCTGTTGTGGAAACTTTTACGGCTGACCACGAGGGAAAAAATAGTGCGCCACGCTTTTTTTCTTTCTTTTCCCAGATGGTAGTACTTTTATAGTATATTAGTGGGGTGACGCTTAGGAAAACTTGACTCTCTCTCTCTCTCTCTCTCTCTCTCTCTCTCTCTCTCTCTCTCTCTCTCTGTTCTTTAAAGTTTCATGAAAATGTTTATTGTGTTGCAGAGAATTTTAAGTTATATTTTTTCATGATTTTTTTCTGGTATTTTTTGTTCAGGAGCGGAACTTTGTATATTTAGGTCGTGTTGTCCGCCACTTCTGGTAAATATGTTTATTCTTTTTCATGACAGAAAATGTTGGTGGAAGAAATGTGAGACTTTCTGTTACGTTATGTTATATCACACACACACACCCACCTTATAAATATATACATATATATATATATATATATATATATATATATATATATATATATATATATATATATATGTGTGTGTATATATATATATATATATATATATATCTTGATAAAATCACACGGGAAAATGGAAACAACGGAGTACCATTTTCCCGTGTGATTTTATCAAGATTTATCTTATCCACGTTTTCATTGTGGATTTTCATAATATATATATATATATATATATATATATATATATATATATATATATATATATATATATATATATATATATATATATATATATATATATATATATATATGCAAGTAAATCACTGTAGGTGCTCGTTATCCAAGTATATGCTGATAACCACAAGGAAACACGAAGTCCCCAAGCGCTTTCGTGTAAATCACATCTTCAGGGGTGGTTCTCAGCATATATATATATATATATATATATATATATATATATATATATATATATATATATATATATATATATATATAGTAACACCAAGGCTGTTATCCAAGCAACTAACATCACAACAATCTATAGAAAATAAATAACAGTGTTTGGACAAACAAAAGATATATAAAACGATTAAAACAAACAACAAATTTACACGATTATCCCAATCGTGACTGTAGACAAGTTGAATAGTGAAGATAAGTGTAGTTACAACAACACATTATAATAATACACAGTGAGATAAATGTCGGGGCACAAGGGGCCGCCACTGTTAGGGACACAGGTCAACTGTTAATTTTTGGAGGTCGTTGGTTGTCCTGCCTCGTGAGGTGGGACTCTGTTACACACAGCCTCACGTCTTGGCTCCCACCGAGTCACTGGCCAACATTCTTCAGTCTTAACACCTTGACTCAGCCAGTGATGAGCCCCCGTCTGAAACGTTCACTCGTCCAGGATCTGTTCGTGTACTTATCATGGCTTGGTCAAGATATTGTTGTTTATTTACCGATTATTACAAAAAAAAATATTTTTGTGGAATGTTATGAAGAAGTACGTGCATATGTAATTTGGAGTACAGTTTTAGTTCAGGGGAAAACAGTATCCCTAAATTCAGACCGGAATTCCTCATGCCCCCATTGATACCCCAAAACTCCCCTAATCTGGCCCGTGTGTTGTGAAACTAATGAGACGGAGACGTGGATTACCGTAGCAGTGTTACCATATTACAAATAAATAGGCCTACTGTATATACGAATCAAGTAAGATGAATAAATAAAGTTATATTTAAATTCTCAGTAGATAATAGAAATATATATATATATATATATATATATATATATATTATATATATATATATATATATATATATATAGCCAAAAAAAATCCAAATTGCAAAATTACTTATTTGCCCAAATTTCAATACATAGTTACATTGTATGATTCACTCCTTTGTGAACGACGGGTATACAAGCTGTCTGGTATACACTGTAAGTGTTTATATTGAGGGTATAGTTATATGTTGCTTAGTCGTGTGTGTGTGTGTGTGTGTGTGTGTGTGTGTGTGTGTGTGTGTGTTCAGTCACAGTTTCAATAGCGTTATTTCATGTAATGTCATATTGTTAAGTGGGAATTAAAAATACTGGCAGACCTTGCAGGTACAGATACAGGTACACGTATAGAATTGTTAACGAATAGGGTGAGAGAAGAGGAGACAAATAATTCTGATTGGTTGAATGGTTAACGAATAGGGTGAGAGAAGAGGAGACAAATAATTCTGATTGGTTGAATGTTAATGGATAAAGTAAAATGAAACCTAAAGACCGTTTGCATTTGGACATTTGGTGAGCGGTACACGGTAAAGTGCTGACTGCGGTACACTGAAGAGTACTTACTACTTTGCTGTCACTCGGAATCGAGTTTGACGATCATCCAGCTTGATACAATGATGTGAGTTATTAAGGATGTCACCTAGATTGGTGAGTTCTAAGGTGACTAAAGAGGCCGATACGGGACCGGCAGAGTTGTTCGCAGTGTCTTTCCGGCGTTGGCGCTTGTCTGCCTCGGTTTGCAGTCGGGCTAATTCGAAAGTATTGACACCTTCTTCTGTGGTGCTCCTCCAAACGTTATGGTGTGGAGTAATCGTCTCCCAGGTGAGGGGGTCGATTTGGCACTTTTTCAGGTTTGTCTTAAGACTATCCTTATACCTTTTCAGTTACCCGCCAGCGTCACGTTCACTATTCGTTAGATGACTGTAAATTAGCTGCTTTGGCAGTCTACTGTCGTCCATGCGGGCAACATGGTAACCTCGATGTCCATACAGTTGGTGTCAGCGAGAATACTGGCATTTGTTCTCTTGTCTTCCCAGCGAACTCGGAGGATGGAACGTGACTACATTGGTGAAAGTTTTCAAGTGCCTTGAGGTGCCTCCTGTATGTAACCCAAGTCTCACTGCCATATAGCAGGGTGGGAAGGACCACTGCTCGATGTACTTGCAGCTCCGTAGATAACTTCTGCTTCCTACAGCTGAAGACACGGGTACGGAGTCTGCCAAAGGCTTGAGATGCACGTCTGATTCGATGCTGAACCTCTTCATCGATGTCCGCTGTGGTGGACAGGTGGGAGCCGAGATACTGAAAGTGGGTAACATTATAGAGGGTAGTACAGTTAAGGTGGATGGATGGTGGAAGTGTGGCTGAACCAGGGGCAGGCTGAAAGAGAATCTGAGTCTTACGCACATTCACCTCAAGGCCGAAGTGTGCATACGCAGCTGCATAGGTGTTCAGGATCTTCTGTAAGTCGCGTTCAGTGTGAGCGACAAGGGTGAGGTCGTCTGCATACTGAAGTTCAGTAATGGAAGCTGCCGACACCTTTGTTCCTGCCTGGAGTCATCTAATTTTGAAAAGATCCTTCATCCGGTACTCTATGTCCACCCCACCGGCTAAATTGGCACTAGCACGAGTGAGGCAGGCAGCCAAGAAAATGGAAAAGAGAGTTGGTGTCAGTACATATCCCTGTTTTACCCCCGTTTGGATGGGGAAGAACTCAGACTGGGTGTCATTGTGCAGGACACTGCCATTCATGCCATCGTGGAGTTGCCTCACAATGGTGATGAATTTTGGTCGTCAACCAAACTGGCTGAGGGTCCGCAAGAGGGCTTCCCTGTTGACCGAGTCGAAGGCCTTGGTTAGGTCGATGAAAGCCATGTACAGGTCACGAAGCTGTTCTCTGTGCTTTTCCTGTGTCTGGTGAGCAGCAAAGATCATGTCAGTAGGTACCACGTGATGGTCTAAAGCCACATTGAGATTCTAGGAGGAATTTTTCCGCCTCAGGTTGTAGTCTGTTTAGGAGGACTCAGGCGATAATCTTGCCAGTTATGGACAGCAGCGAGATCCCGCGGTAGTTCCCACAGTCTGACCGGTCTCCCTTGTTCTGACGGCGGTAATATAGTGTTGAGTGCTGGCGGCGGTACACTGAGCAGGGTCCCGCCTACTATAGTGTAGAGTGCTGACGGCGGTTCACTGAGGGTCCAGCCTGCTGTAGTGTAGAGTGCTGACGGCGGTTCACTAAGGGTCCAGCCTACTATAGTGTAGAGTGCTGGCGGCGGTTCACTAAGGGTCCAGCCTGCTGTAGTGTAGAGTGCTGGCGGCGGTTCACTAAAGGTCCAGCCTACTATAGTGTAGAGTGCTGGCGGCGGTTCACTAAGGGTCCAGCCTGCTGTAGTGTAGAGTGCTGGCGGCGGTACACTAAGGGTCCAGCCTACTATAGTGTAGAGTGCTGACGGCGGTTCACTAAGGGTCCAGCCTGCTGTAGTGTAGAGTGCTGGCGGCGGTTCACTAAGGGTCCAGCCTGCTGCAGTGTAGAGTGCTGACGGCTGTTCACTAAGGGTCCAGCCTGCTGTAGTGTAGAGTGCTGACGGCGGTTCACTAAGGGTCCAGCCTGCTGTAGTGTAGAGTGCTGACGGCGGTTCACTAAGGGTCCAGCCTGCTGTAGTGTAGAGTGCTGGCGGCGGTTCACTAAGGGTCCAGCCTGCTGTAGTGTAGAGTGCTGGCGGCGGTTCACTAAGGGTCCAGCCTGCTGTAGTGTAGAGTGCTGACGGCTGTTCACTAAGGGTCCAGCCTGCTGTAGTGTAGAGTGCTGACGGCGGTTCACTAAGGGTCCAGCCTGCTGTAGTGTAGAGTGCTGACGGCGGTACACGGAGCGTCACCTAACATTCACTTTATCTTCCTGAAACCGGCCTAAGGCTGTTCATCCCGTCGTCATGTCAGGAGAATTACTCTGGTTTCACAAATATTTTATCTCTGTAACTCCGTGTGTGTGTGTGTGTGTGTGTGTGTGTGTGTGCGTATACGTATATGTTCTGGTACAAGGTATCCTATATGTATATATATATATATATATGTATATATATATATATATATATATATATATATATATATATATATATATATATATATATATATATATTTATATAGATATAATTGTTTTTTTATCTGCATATGTTCTATACTGTCATTGTTCATATATTTCAATATAGTTTATAAAATAAGAGGAATTGCATACTTGTCGAGATATGAGTTTAGTGTGAGTGTAAATTCCTGCACTCGTTTGTAACCTTTATTTATCATTGTTTGTATATATTTACTCTCTCTGTTTTACATATGTTTAATATGTATATAGAATGAAGCCGTGTATGACGTCATTCACATATTTAACAGAAACAGTTCCTGGAAACATTACTTTTAATTTCACTAATGGACAAGAGAAAATAATTAAAATGGATAAGAGAAAATAATTATTAACCTCTTTTTTTCATCTTAGGGAGAAAAAATAAAATACTGATGGGATAAACGAGAGGCTGTGAAGTAATTGACCTTTTACTTATATTTTGTACCTTAGGGGCTGATTACTTATTGTCACTTATAAAACTTATGGCTATAGATACAGAGGCGATAGTGACAGACTGATGAGGTGAAGAGGAGTTGGACTGGCTGGGGTGAGGAGGAAGGAAGGAAGGAAAGTGGGGGTAAGGTAGGAAAGGAGAAGGGGAAGAAGGTGAAGGGGTAAGAGATAGGGAGGAAAGGCAAGAGAGAGAGATGGATAGAGTCAAAGGGGGAACTCGTGATGAGAGAGAGAGAGAGAGAGAGAGAGAGAGAGAGTTTTCTAAAACATCATTAAATTATGAATACAAAAAAATCATAAATTTTCCCTCACCGCTCTCACTCCCCTACCTTATCCCCCCTTTCCCTCTACCCTCTCTCCCTGTACCCCTTTCTCCCTCTTTTTTCACCTTCCTCTCCCTTACCTTTACCTTAATACCTCTTCACCTCTTGACCTAACCACTTACCTAGGCTCTGTTTCCTTTTGTTCTGATTTAGGTTAATCTCTCTCTCTCTCTCTCTCTCTCTCTCTCTCTCTCTCTCTCTCTCTCTCTCTCTCTCTCTCTCTCTCTCTCTCTCTCTCTCTCTCACAAAACACACAAACACATAAACCCACTCGTATTTTATTAATGTTTTTTATTTATTTATTTTTTTGTTCTTTCAGTGATGCCCCGACTGTCAGATTACATGATAAATACTCTTTCTACTCCTGCAATATTTTACTTGGGGGGCCACGATTCAGTTTATATTTGCATACCTGACTTTTTTACGCGTTAAGCCAATTTAACTTTTTTGGGTAATAATTTCGAAGGTGTGGGAGGAGAGGGAAGGGTGGTAAGGGGGAGGGGTGGTAAAGAGAGGAGGAGGAGGGGTAGTTGGGGAAAGAGAAAGGGTGGTAAAGGGAGGGGGGGAGAAAGGAGATAGTGGTGAATGGAAGGGGAGGGGGTGAGGAAGAAGAGGGAGAGAAGGAGGAGTGGGAGGGAGTGGTAATGGGGGTAGGATTGTATTAGAGGAGAAGGGGTAGTGAGTGGGAGGAGAGAAGACGTAGGAGGTGTTGGATGTGTTTTAATTAGTGGCAGGTGGCAGGTATGATGATGATGCTGTCAGCTGTTATGAATTTTCAGGGTACACTCGACGCTGATGTAAACATGTTGACTACTTATTACTGTGTCTAATTTTTAATTTCCTCTTCTTCTTCAGGTGAGTGTTGTTGATGTGCACACCTGTCCGCACCCACCAGTCATCCAGGTAAGGGCCGGGTCACCTCCCACAGTCACCGAGGTCATAGGGTCACAGTGTCACCAAGTTACCGTGGTTCCAGCGTCGGTAAGTTAACCAGGTTACAGTGTTACCAAGATGACTGAGTCGCAGTGTCTCCCCAAGGTAGCTCGGTTTCAGTATTACCAACTTGACAGTGTTACAGTGTCACCAATATGGCTCAGTTTAACGGTCACCATTCTTGAGGTTCTCACTGTTAAAGATCACCCAACATTCAGTGAGAAATAATTCAGGGTCACCTGAATAGATCGAGGTCGCCCTAGTGACGACTCGTCCGGACGAATAACACGCGGACTTTGAACATATAATCAACGACCTCACCAGCCAGGACTCGAACCCTCGACCCACAGTCGACCGTGATGAGTTGGTGGTCCTAAACTCCCGCTGGAGAGTAAACATAACTTTACAGAGTTTATATTATTGTAGAGATTACATCTTGTGTCACACTGATGAAAAGTGTGTTCAATACCATGCATCATATACAGTGTATATATATATATATATATATATATATATATATATATATATATATATATATATATATATATATATATATATATATATATATATATATATATATATGCTGATAACCACAAGGAAAGAAGAAAACACGAAGTTCCCTAGCGCTTTCGTGTAATTCACATCCTGAAAATTACACGAAAGCGCTTGGGAACTTCATGTTTTCTTCTTTCCTTGTGGTTATCAGCTTATGCCTAGATCACGCGCACCTACAGTGATTCACTTGCATATATATATATTGAGAGAGACGGGGGAGGAGGTGACCTATCTTCCTTTATTAGCAGTTCCAGGGGGCGTAAAATAGTATCCCCTGCGGATGTAAACAAACAGCGGTGCCGGACGAGGGCCACTAAGTCAACTCTCACAGTCGCCTTACCTCCCACAATTTCGGCAGCTCCTTTTGAGCGGTTTTCAATATCCTGGCGTCCTCAGGTGGGTCCACAAAGAAGGCCCAAGAGCCTCAGTTTGCCGGCCGGGGAGATAAGACGCCCTTGGGACGCCTTTAGGACGCTGGTGAGGGGTGTAACACTCGGTTATTGGATGTTAACGCGGTCGTCGCTTGTTGGTGCTCGCCTTCACTCTTTATTCATGTACGACGTTCCTGCCAGTAAGTCACCTCCTGGTACACTAACAAGACTGCCACTGCTGTCAAACCGTCTAATAAGCCACCCACGGAACGCTGTTGGAGCCACTTCTAACTACTTGCAGGTCACTCACACAGGTGACTTAACAATCCACTCACAAGCGTTCTTTACTATCAAGCTACTCATATACACACGAGTTAAATGTCTCTCACTGAACGCTCTCAAAACCACTATTAGAAAGCCGCCACCCAATCACATACCCCACTCCCACACATCACCTCACACCCTACCCCCCGCCACACCCCCAACCACCACCCACACCCCCAACCACCACCCACCTGACGCTGAGTGATCGCTTCCCCTTATGACCGGGTGCTTCTCTGCCAGGGCCCCACCAAAATAAACACACCAGTAATTGTTAACATCTTCCTCTACGCACACTTATTGTGAAGACGTCGAGGACCCCTCCAAGGACTCGAAACCTCCTCTAAGGACTCGAAGGCCCCGCCAAGGACTCGAGAACTCCACCAAGGACTTTAGAGCCCCCCTCCCACCTCCCTTGCTCTGAACATAACCTTTATTTACATGTACAGTATATCTCCAGAGTAACTACTGTACCATTCTTGCCTCCTTGCCCTTATCACCAGGAGTCGCCCTTAACTCTCGACCTTATCTATATCATTGGATTAATCACTATTATCGCCCTTAGCCTAATTAATACCCTGAGATTAACCACTTTTTATTTTTTTTAACTTCCCGTTTTTGCTATCTGTATCTTTATCCCTAATGTAACTCCCATTCCTTTAATCAGTTTTACCCATTCCATCTTTACCTTGAGTCATGCCATTTTTATTACCTTTTAAGTCTTATCCTTTACTAAATTGTCTCTATTTTCTTATCTATTCTATTCTTTCTCTTCTCTAACTTTCCGATTATTTTTTTTTCAATACTCGGGGACGGGGGAGGGGAGGGGAGGGGAGGGGAGGGGAGGGGAGGGGAGGGGAGGGGAGGGGAAGACAACCTGCTCACTCTTCCTTCCCCTTACTTTCCCTACCTCCTATTCTCCAATCACTCTCCATCCCTCCCACCCTCCACTTATTACCCCCCACTACCCTCCACTGTCCTTCCTTCCCACTTACTCTCCCTTCCCAATCAGTCTCCCTTCCCACTCACTCTCCCCCTACACACACACACCCGCTACATAACCCCCCATACACACTCCCTCCACCCTCCCCGGTCACCTACTCTACAACAATACCAGGTAAGAGTTAACAGGTTTAAGTGACTTCACCATCAATGACATTTCGCCGTAACATTCACTCTGGTCTCCCCTAGGTAACTCTTGCAACTTCCTCTCTCCGTCGTTGACATTCTGATCCCATACTCGTCCTCCTACAAGCCTTCTCCGGGGCATGGCTCTTCAGGTAAACAATCCTACTGCAGCCTTAAGACTCAGATTTCCTGTCGTTTACGTGTATGATTTCCGACCTTAAGAGATGGTGTTGATTGTGGTTTTTTTTATGGCCAGTGGCGTAGGAGGAAGGGGAGGTGTGCTGGGCAGGGAGGGGTGAGGCATGTAGAACGGGGACCTCAGTCCACTTGTGATCTATCAAGTAATCTGACGCGGCCTCCGGAGGAACCCCTAGAAATTTTCCAGTCGGGATGATTGATGTGGAGGGAGGTGGGTGGTGCAGTAGTGTTGTGGGTGGAGGGAGGTGGGTGGTGCAGTAGTGTTGTGGGTGGAGGGAGGTGGGTGTTGCAGTAGTGTTGTGGGTGGAGGGAGGTGGGTGGTGCAGTTGTGTTGTGGGTGGAGGGAGGTGGGTGGTGCAGTAGTGTTGTGGGTGGAGGGAGGTGGGTGGTGCAGTAGTGTTGTGGGTGGAGGGAGATGGGTGGTGCAGTAGCTTTGTGGGTGGAGGGAGGTGGGTGGTGCAGTAGTGTTGTGGGTGGAGGGAGGTGGGTGGTGCAGTAGTGTTGTGGGTGGAGGGAGATGGGTGGTGCAGTAGTGTTGTGGGTGGAGGGAGGTGGGTGGTGCAGTAGTCTTGTGGGTGGAGGGAGGTGGGTGGTGCAGTAGTGTTGTGGGTGGAGGGAGGTGGGTAGTACAAGAGTGTTATGGGTGGAGGGAGGTGGGTAGTACAAGAGTGTTATGGGTGGAGGGAGGTGGGTGGTGCAGTAGTGTTGTGGGTGGAGGGAGAGTGGGTGGTGCAGTAGTGTTGTGGGTGGAGGGAGGTGGGTGGTGCAGTAGTGTTGTGGGTGGAGGGAGAGTGGGTGGTGCAGTAGTGTTATGGGTGGAGGGAGGTGGGTGGTACAAGAGTGTTATGGGTAGAGGGAGGTGGGTGGTGCAGTAGTGTTGTGGGTGGAGGGAGGTGGGTGGTACAAGAGTGTTATGGGTGGAGGGAGGTGGGTAGTACAAGAGTGTTATGGGTGGAGGGAGGTGGTGTATAGAACATATGGAGTGATGTAGGGTGAACATGAGTGATCGTGGACGTTCTGGATGATGAAGATCTATTGGATATTTTAGGAGTGGAGGAAAATAAAGAGCGTGTGGAGTGTCGGAGGGCTGCACGGGGGTGATAATGGAAGTGTGGGACGAACGTTTGGAGTGATATAATGAAGTGTTTGGATGTGGAGGAAGGCGATGGAGGATGCTGAGTGTTGTAGTGTGCGTACGATCGGCCTTTGAGGTGATTAAGCGCAGGATATTGGTGTGTTTTGGAGGCTTATGAGGGTGAAGGGTGTGTTGAGGGCTGCAGGGAGTAGCAGTGAGGGAGAGATGGTGTACAGTTATTTAGTCAGAAGACACAAGGGAGTGTATGGTAATAAGGACGGGGGGAGGGGACGACGGAGACCTAGGGTTGTGTGAAGACTCCTGGGACCACCTACGGTATTGTCTTACAGTAACATTGAAGGTGTTTGAGACTTCCTGTGTTTCCTGAGGCTCACTTTCTGTACCCAGTAGACTCTTTATGTTTTAGTTAATTTTGTGTTCTTTCCTTATAGCGTTGATGTGGTAGTGTGGTGCATGTGTACACAGCGGTGATGTGGTATGGTGCACATGTACTCATCATTGACGTGGTAGTATTGTGCAATGTAGTCATCAGTAACGTGGGTGCATATGTAGTCATCAGTAACGTGGGAGTATAGTGCACATGTACTCACCAGCTTCCCTCATGCAACGATAGAGATAAGTGTTGGTTATTAACATGGTGGGCCATTTACAGATACGTTTATGCACCAAAGAATACTGTTTTCTTCTCCTCTATTCTTCTTTCTATTTTCCTCTCATATATTTCCACGTTTTTATAAAGTTTATTTATACCCCTCATGATCCATCCCACGTAGATTGTGAATGGAGAAGAGATGGTAGAGGTAGATTATATATAACCCGGTAGAACCTTTGTTTTCAGTGACATCATTGGGATCTACACACACATATACTGATATATATATATATATATATATATATATAAATATATATATATATATATATATATATATATATATTTCATGTAAATCCACAATGAAAACGTGGATAAGATAAATCTTGATAAAATCACACGGGAAAATGGAAACAACGGAGTACCTTAGCTTTCGTCTTTATTCAAGACATCTTCAGAGGCAACTGAAGATGTCTTGAATAAAGACGAAAGCTAAGGTACTCCGTTGTTTCCATTTTCCCGTGTGATTTTATCAAGATAAATATATATATATATATATATACATATATATATATATATATATATATATATATATATATATATATACGAGGATATCCGGCCCACGGGCCACCTAGGCGTGAATTTGTTTAAGGTGTAGAAGCTGTCGCCAACACAACAACCACACCCTGAGTTAACGAGTTGCATGACCCACTTAACCCAGTTTCAAGGAATATTCCGCGAAGACCGGACAACTCGCCAGTTGCACTGGCTAACCATTACCCCGGAATTCGATCCGCAGATCGATTAACATTCAGGTTCTCAATTACTACCGTAGACAAAGGCAAATGGCGTTAAGAAACTTGCCCCTAGTTTCACCATACTTGGGGATCGAACCCGGGTCCGCTCGCTTGCGAGGCGAGGATGCAGACCATTACACCACAGGTCGTCTCACACACACACACACACACACACACACACACACACACATATAGGTATAGAATTCAAAACTGATAATTTTTATAGGGTAAGAACGAGAGAGAAAGCACAGCGTCTTACAAGGACATGAAGAGGAAAAACAGACGCGATGTGAAAGTTACACTCAGGGTAAAAAGGAAGAAGAGGAGGAAAAACGATGAAATTTACGTATCGTTTTGCTAATAAATGGTGGCTTAAGGAAGACAATAGTGTGGATTAAAATTACTCTGTTGTGATGATGGATTGAGCTTCGTCAGGGTTGGTGAGAAGGAGGGAAATAAGCCGCATGTGGAGGGAAGGAAGGAGGGAGAGATAGAGAGGGGGAAAGAGGGTGGGGAGGGGGAGAGACAGGTAAGGTGAGAGAAGAAGGGAGGGAGGGGAGAGAGAAAAACGAAGCAGGGGAAAAGGAGTAAACATGGGGAGAGAGAGAGAGATGGGAGGGAACAAGGGAGGGGGGAGGGAAGGCAGAGATAGACCGGGGGAGGGGGATTGGGGAGGGAAGGGGGAGGAGGGAGGGAGTCATCTGGGTAGGGTAGGGGCCTAGGAGGCTCAGGCAGGAGGAGTGTGAAGTCATAAGAGTGTCCGACAGAATGACTTTGTTGGGTGATGGACAGAAGACCACCAAGTCGATGGATTATTAACCCTGGCAGATCGAAGAGTATACACTGTTGATTACGGAAGCTTTTTAATAACGCTATAGGCCTTTCATAGCTTCATCTAATCTAATCTCTCTCTCTCTCTCTCTCTCTCTCTCTCTCTCTCTCTCTCTCTCTCTCTCTCTCTCTCTCTCTCTCCTCTATAGATGGCAGCAACACAACGCAACACAGCAGCTACTCCATGACTCCAACAACCAGCCTAAGAAATATTCAGGGACGTCCCATGCACTTCAGTTGTTTGGAGAGAGAGAGAGAGAGAGTGGAGAGAGAGAGAGAGAGAGAGAGAGAGAGAGAGAGGAATTTGTAAAAGTAAAACCATCCAGCTGAAAGGAAGAGCCAGTAGCTACTTGGCCGAATAGGAAAATGTGGGCGAGCTTTTCCAAGAATTTCAGCAAGTTGGGGCGGGCGTTTGATACTCCCTGAAGAAAAATTGTTGGCTGTCAGTGTGAGGATATTGATGTAGGGAGAAGGATGAAGAATGGTGGAAAATTACCTGTTTTATGGTGAATTGATAGTTGCCTCTGTTCTTAGGTGTTATATGTTTCTGCATGGGTAAAGGGAGGATATTTTTTTCTTCTTGTTTTTAGGAATTTGTTATTTCTTTTTTTTTGGGGGGTGATGTGGGAGTTAAAATTTTGTTGTTGTTTTTTCTTGTGTTTTGTGACTTGAGGTTTGTATATTGTTCCTGGGTTTGTTTATTTTATTGTATTTTATAAATCTCTTTTGTTTTTGTCTTTTCCGTCTTTTTTGTTCCTCTTTTTTCCTCTTCCTTTTTATATATTTCATGTTTTTTTTTTTTTGATTGATTGATTGATTGCCTCTTTACCTTTCTATTCTCCACCACCACCACCAACAAAATTGTCTACCACCACCACTACTACTGTCATCTACCACCACCACCACCACCACCACTGTCATCTACCACCACCACTACCACCACTGTCATCTACCACCACCACAACCACCACTGTCATCTATCACCTCCACCACCACAGTCATCTACCACCACCACCACCACTACTGTCATCTACCACCACCACCACCACCACCACTGTCATCTACCACCACCACCACTGTCATCTACCACCACCACCACCACTACTGTCATCCACCACAACCACCATCACCACTGTCATCTACCACCACCACCACCACTACTGTCATCCACCACAACCACCATCACAGTCCTCTACCACCACCACCACCACTACTGTCATCTACCACCACCACCACCACCACCACAGTCATCTACTACAACCACCACCACAGTCATCTACCACAACCACCATCACAGTCCTCCTCCACCACCACCACCACCACCACTGTCATCTACCACAACCACCACCACAGTCATCTACCGCCACCACCACCACCACCACCGCCGGACCCTATAGTAGCGGGTGTCCTTGGGGAAGACTACATTAGAGTGGCAGACGTTGGTGTTATTCCTGAAGGAGCCACTAGGACTCCGGACCTCTGTGTCGGGCGAACTGCAATTACCAACTTGTGTTAGGATCTCCGTAGGATTGTGTATGGTATGTGGTGGTGTGTGTTGTGTTGGTGGTGATGAAATTATGTATAGTATATGGTGGTGGTTGTGGGTGTTGCGGTTGTGTTGTTTGTGTATGATGGTATGGTGTATGGTGGTGATGGCTGTTTATGGTGTCGGTACGTTCCATAAAATTAAAGTAATTTCAGTATTTTGTGTCACAGAAAGAAAAATTTGTTCGTAATAATAATAATAATTTACAGACCATTTGTTTTTTAGGTAAACACTGATCCAAAATAGTTAACACAGATATATTAATTACCAACAACAACATCTGCTATTACCTGTAACTCAAACGTAAATTATTCACTAATTACAATGACTCAGGTAATGTCTTAACAGTGGAAAAAATGCATCAACGCTAGCACAAGCAGTCAACATCGCCTGGCGTTATTATGTGAGAGCTCCGCCATAGTCTCGCCTTCTGCCACGCCCAAATTGCCTGGTAGAAGAACAAACGGCACCCCTATAGTTGATTATCGACCTTTTGAGCAGTCTACTCAGCCCATTTTAAGAAGCCCATCACTCCATCATAGAGGGAAAATTGTGAACTTGTTTTGAAGTCGTGGGATGGTCGGGGGCTTTTAAGGAATTAGTTCACGTTTTGGCCGCATTACTTTGATGTGGCGCATTTTGGACAAAAACAACAACAAAACATACGTGTTTTTGTCATTTGCTCAAAATATTTTAGCATTTGATTAAATTTAGATTAGATTTTGTTATTACGTCGAGGTGTGTGTGTGTGTGTGTGTGTGTGTGTGTGTGTGTGTGTGTGTGTGTTTATCTTGAATGTATTCTACACTGTATTTCAGACTCTACAGTACGTCAGAATATTTCAGACTGCTTCTTCCTGTATCTCGAAATAATACAGACTTTTTCAGGCTGTATTTTATAATATTTCAGATTATTGATATTGAATGTTGAGTTGTAAGACCTGACAAGGGACCTGAGGTGAAGATCATTGTAAATATTAAGATGGGTCATTGTAAGTGTCAAGGTAGACCATTATAATTATTTAGATGTATCATTAAAATTATTAAGTTGGGCAATTATTATAACCGTTAAGGTTAGCCATTGTAATTAGTAAGACCATCTCCTGCGAACATTAAGCTCAATCGTTTATTTTTCGTGAATATTAATCATTGGTATTTTTAAGTCAGATATAAATTAAAGTGATTTTGACTTAGGAGTGTTTGGGAGTCTGGATCTCTTTCTTCCCCCCTTCCTTTCCCCCTTCCCCCCTTTACCCCTCTCCCCCTCCCCCTCCTCCTCCTTCTCCCCCCTTCCCCCCTCTTCTCCCTCCTCTCTCCCCTTTTCCCTCCTTCCTCCCTCTCCCCCCACCTTTCCATCCCCCTCCCCTTCCTCCTCCTCCCTCCTCAAGAACTGTTTGGCAGATGCTGGTCATATTGAGTTTGACTTAAGTGTCGAGTGACATCGTAACAGCAACAGTAAAATTGTGGATGTTTCTCAGACGGGGCCGCTCGTAAGACACCCAGCTGAGCTCTCCCGGTCGTATCGTAAATGTTTGTCGCTCCCTCCCCTCCCCTCCCCTCCCCTCCCCTCCCCTTCCCATCTCCATTCTCTTCCTTCCTCTCACTACCTTCCCCTCTCTCCCTTCCCCTCCTTCCCACCTTTCTAGTTCTCTTCCCCCCTTCCCACCCTTCCCTTCTCTCCTCCCCCTTCCATCCTTCCTCTTCTCCCCCCGTCCCCCAAGGTACAGCATACCTCTTGATCTCGCTGGTATTTCAGGCGTTATTGGGTCTGATTGTCCTATGTTATGGTCGGGAGTACTGACGGTCTTCTGCTGGTGTATAAACATCAGTGAGACCGTCTGACTTGATTCTTCCTGGAGCTGTGTATTGTTCGTGTGGGTGTGGGTGTGTGCGTGGGTGTGGGTGTGTGCGTGGGTGTGGGTGTGTGCGTGGGTGTGTATATGGGTGTGTTGGGGATTGACTTTGGGGTAGTTAAGAAAGTGGGTTTGACGGGGAGGGGTTAAGAAGGAAGGGGGCTAGGAGACGAGAACCCTGGAGCCATGTAAACACTATATATTGATACTAATTTAAGATTACTCTCTAGCTAGACCTGGCAATGACCTCAAGTGAGTAAATATAACAGTTAATGACCCCAAGTGAGTAAATATAACAGTTAATGACCCCAAGTGAGTAAATATAACAGTTAATGACCCCAAGTGAGTAAATATAACAGTTAATGACCCCAAGTGAGTAAATATAACAGTTAATGACCCCAAGTGAGTAAATATAACAGTTAATGACCCCAAGTGAGTAAATATAACAGTTAATGACCCCAAGTGAGTAAATATAACAGTTAATGACCCCAAGTGAGTAAATATAACAGTTAATGACCCCAAGTGAGTAAATATAACAGTTAATGACCCCAAGTGAGTAAATATAACAGTTAATGACCCCAAGTGAGTAAATATAACTGGTAATGACCGCAATTGACTAAATATAACTCTTAATGACCCCAAGCGACTAAATATAACTGACACTGACTCTAAGTGACTAAATATAACTGGTAATGACCCCAAATGACTAAATATAACAGTTAATGACCCCAAGTGACTAAATATAACTGATAAACTACTAAATATAACTGAAAATGAAAGCAAATGACTAAATATAACTGATAAGCGACTAAATATAAATGATAATGACCGCAAGTGACTAAATATAAATGATAATGACCGCAAGTGACTAAATATAAATGATAATGACCGCAAGTGACTAAATATAACTGACAGGGACTTCAAGTAACTAAATATAACCGATAAGCGACTAAATATAACTGGCAGTGACCCCCAAGTGAACTTTAAATGGCTAAATATAAAATGAAGGGTCTAGTCTCTAAATGCAGCGTAAGAATGACCATCTAGGTGAGCTAAAATTAGGGATAACTTGCCTCCTACAGCGGCTCTTGTACCTCATTAAGACTCTGGTAATATATTTTGGTCTCAGGTAATTTTTCTCCCCCTTGAAAAAGCTATAGGGAGGGGAGACAGGGATCTCTCTCTCTATATATATACTCGTATGGTTTTGTTGACCTCTGTCCTTTCCTCTGTCTGTCTGTCTATCTAACCTTCCGTCATTCTATTCCTCTGTTCCTTCCTCTGTCCATCTCTCTCTTCTTCTTCCCTCCCTCCCTCCATCTCTATCGCCATCTCTACTCAGACATTATTTCCCACACGGTATATAACACAAGTTCAGTTTAATGGACGCCTGTCAAATATCATCATCTACCTGTTGTATATTAGCTATCAGTGAAGTGTCTCTCTCTCTCTCTCTCTCTCTCTCTCTCTCTCTCTCTCTCTCTCTCTCTCTCGTGTAAGATAGATCACCCATATCGTTCACGACTCTGGCAGTGAGAATTTGTATACAATGGAAACAAAAGACGGTGTGGCGGGCGTCGAGTATTACCTGCTGTTAACAGTCGAATATTGGCGAATTGGAACGGGGAATATTGACGAATTGGAACGGCGAATATTGGCGAATTGGAATTAGGCATATTGGCGAGTTTGAACGTCTAATATTGGCGAGTTTGAACGTTGAATATTGCCGAATTTGAACGTCAAATTTTAACGATTATTAACGTCGAATATTGGCGAATCTTAACGTTGAATATTGGCGAATCTGAACAGCGAATATTGGCGAATTTGAGCGTCGAATATTGGCGGATTTGAATGGCAAATATTTGCGAATTGGAACGTCGAATATTGGCGAATTTGATTGTCGAGTATTGGCAATTTTGAACGTCAGATAATGGCGTATTTTAACGTCGAATATTGGCGAGTTTGAACGTCGAATATTGTCCATTTTGATAATCGAATATTGGCGAATTTGAACGTCAGATATTGGCGATTTTAAAAGCTGAATATTTGGCAGTATTAAAAGTCAGATATTGGCGAGGAGATTTAGCGTCGCGTATTACAGGTGTTCAAAGATCAATATTGTCGGCTCTAAACGTCAGATACTGTGGATATTAAGTGTTGAGTACTGGCGTATATGAGGAGGGGGAGAGAGGGAGGAGGGGGAGAGGGGGAGGAGGAGAAGGGGAGGGGGAGAAGGGGAGGGGGAGAGTGAGGAGGGGGACAAAGGGAGGGGAAGATGAGGAGGGGGAGAAGGGGAGGGGGAGAAGGGGAGGGGGAGAGAGGGAGGAGGGGGAGAGAGGGAGGAGGGGAGGGGGAGAGAGGGAGGAGGGGGAGACGGAGGAGGGGGACAAAGGGAGGGGAAGATGAGGAGGGGGAGAGGGAGGGGGGTGGGGGAGAGGGAGGGAGGAGAAGGGAGAGGGAGGAGGAGGGGTCGAGGGAGAGAGGGAGGAGGAGAGGGGAGAGGGAGACGGGGAATGGAGAGGGCAAGGGGGTACAGAATGGGGGAGGTTAGGTTAGGTTAGGTTAGGTTCAGTTTGGGTGAATTAGGTTGGTTATGGTAACCTGCCCTGTCCACCAAATGTTCTCTCTCTCTTCTTCCCCCAAACTCCTCCAACTATCCCCACCACTCCCCCAAACTCCCCCTTCTTTCTTCCCCTAAACCCCCCCCCCCTCCCTCTTTCCCTCAACTCTCGCCCACTTCACCAAACTCTCCTTCTTTTCCTCCCAAAACTTGTCTCCCTTCTCTCCCCAACCCCCTCCCCCCCCCCCCCCCCCCCCCCCGCTCCCCACTCCCTGACTCTGCCCCTGAGCGACGTTGGGAGAACTCGCTTAGCCATTACCACAGGAACCCAGCAACACCATGTACTGTAGAGACGTCTGGCCTTCCTGGAGGTCTTCCCTGATACTCTGAGGAGGAGGAGGAGGGGGAGGAGAAGGAGGAGGAGAAGGAGTGTGAAGGAGAAGGAGGAGGAGTGTGGAGGTGGAGGAGAAGGAAGGGGAGAAGGAGGAGGAGGAAGAAGAGGAGGACAAATACAAGTCTCGGTCAGCACCATTATGTATCAAAAGAAAACATGGAGAAGGGAGGGAGGTCATCGTGGGTCAAAACTCCAAATTTAACTGCGTCTTAACTCATGTCATCCTTACGTACAAGTCTTAACTCATGTCATCCTCACCTACATGTCTTAACTCAAGAGCCTCACACACAAGAGAGGATGAGGTCAGAGGTGTGTAGGGCGGCAGGTATTGGACGTCAGTTGTCAGGTACTTTAGTTTCCATGATAAAAATATAATATATTATGTAATTTGACTTTCATGAATCTCTTACGCTGACACACACACACATACACCAATACATATACATACATACATACATACACAGACGCACTATACATTAACACACACACGCACACACACACACACACACACACACACACACACACACACACTGAACTATACACACATCTATATCCCATGAGCTATACAATACAAAATAACGTATATTACCAGGTAAGGATCGAACCAGTAAACTTGGAGGTTTCAGAACTTGGATCATTGACGGTATTACCCACCGAGCCACCGCGGCATCTATTTTATACCACGTTATCAAGATGCAGGGAGATAGTGGGAGTATGTGGGAAGGAGTGAGAGGTAAAGATAGACACGAAGAAGAGAGAGAGAGAGAGAGAGAGAGAGAGAGAGAGAGAGAGAGAGAGAGAGAGAGAGAGAGACAGAGAACGAACGCCTCTTCCTAACCCACATGTGTTCATCAATCGCTCTCTATAAATATATATCACCGTTAATAAAAAAGAACAGTGAATGCTTTCCTAACGGTGTGTGTGTGTGTGTGTGTGTGTGTGTGTGTGTGTGTGTGTGTGTGTGTGTGTGTGTGTGTGTGATGGCTTGGAGAGAGGAGGGCGTGGTGGCAGGGGAGGAACTAGGTGGCCAGGCAGGGTAGGTGTGTGAGGTAGGTGTGTGTGTGAGGTAGGTGTGTGTAGGGTAGGTGTGTGTAGGGTAGGTGTGTGTAGGGTAGGTGTGTGTAGGGTAGGTGTGTGTAGGGTAGGTGTGTGAGGTAGGTGTGTGTGTGAGGTAGGTGTGTAGGGTAGGTGTGTGTAGGGTAGGTGTGTGTGTGAGGTAGGTGTGTGTGTGAGGTAGGTGTGTGGGGTAGGTGTGTGTAGGGTAGGTGTGTGTAGGGTAGGTGTGTAGGGTAGGTGTGTGGGGTAGGTGTGTGAGGTAGGTGTGTGTGTGAGGTAGGTGTGTGTGTGAGGTAGGTGTGTGTGGGGTAGGTGTGTGTAGGGTAGGTGTGTGTAGGGTAGGTGTGTGTAGGGTAGGTGTGTGGGGTAGGTGTGTGAGGTAGGTGTGTGTGTGAGGTAGGTGTGTGGGGTAGGTGTGTGTAGGGTAGGTGTGTGTAGGGTAGGTGTGTGTAGGGTAGGTGTGTGTAGGGTAGGTGTGTGTGGTAGGTGTGTGAGGTAGGTGTGTGGGGTAGGTGTGTGTGTGAGGTAGGTGTGTGGGGTAGGTGTGTGTAGGGTAGGTGTGTGTAGGGTAGGTGTGTGTGTGAGGTAGGTGTGTGTGTGAGGTAGGTGTGTGGGGTAGGTGTGTGTAGGGTAGGTGTGTGTAGGGTAGGTGTGTGTGTGAGGTAGGTGTGTGGGGTAGGTGTGTGTAGGGTAGGTGTGTGTGTGAGGTAGGTGTGTGGGGTAGGTGTGTGTAGGGTAGGTGTGTAGGGTAGGTGTGTAGGGTAGGTGTGTAGGGTAGGTGTGTGTAGGGTAGGTGTGTAGGGTAGGTGTGTGTAGGGTAGGTGTGTGAGGTAGGTGTGTGAGGTAGGTGTGTGGGGTAGGTGTGTGTAGGGTAGGTGTGTGTAGGGTAGGTGTGTGTAGGGTAGGTGTGTGTAGGGTAGGTGTGTGAGGTAGGTGTGTGAGGTAGGTGTGTGTGTGAGGTAGGTGTGTGGGGTAGGTGTGTGTAGGGTAGGTGTGTAGGGTAGGTGTGTAGGGTAGGTGTGTAGGGTAGGTGTGTGTAGGGTAGGTGTGTAGGGTAGGTGTGTGTAGGGTAGGTGTGTGAGGTAGGTGTGTGAGGTAGGTGTGTGTGTGAGGTAGGTGTGTGGGGTAGGTGTGTGTAGGGTAGGGGTGTGTAGGGTAGGTGTGTAGGGTAGGTGTGTGTAGGGTAGGTGTGTAAGGTAGGTGTGTGGGGTAGGTGTGTGAGGTAGGTGTGTGTGTGAGGTAGGTGTGTGGGGTAGGTGTGTGTAGGGTAGGTGTGTGTAGGGTAGGTGTGTAGGGTAGGTGTGTAGGGTAGGTGTGTGTGTGAGGTAGGTGTGTGGGGTAGGTGTGTGTAGGGTAGGTGTGTGTAGGGTAGGTGTGTAGGGTAGGTGTGTAAGGTAGGTAGGTGTGTGGAGAGAGCGTGTGTGGGTGTCGGTGAAAGCCCCTCAACTATTTACCGTCCACAACTCTCAAGTGTCGACCTTGTGTATCGCTCAAGGGCTACTTATGGTCCTACTTGGTCACCACTTGAGGGATAGTTTTTGTATTTCGGGTCTAAAGGTTTTTATTTCGGCTTAATTTCCCCAAACGCCCTTTAAGTGTTAGTTTTGTCTATAATGAGCTGTTTGAGGTTAGGTTAGGTTAGGTTAGGTTACTTCACCATCACCACCACCATAGATTCACTCACGTCTCACAGTCCTCCATCACCATCACCACCAACACCGTCTTCACCACCACCATAGAGTCACTCACAGTCCTCCATCACCATCACCACCAACACCGTCTTCACCACCACCATAGAGTCACTCACAGTCCTCCATCACCATCACCACCAACACCGTCTTCACCACCACCATAGAGTCACTCACAGTCCTCCATCACCATCACCACCAACACCGTCTTCACCACCACCATAGAGTCACCCACAGTCCTCCATCACCATCACCACCAACACCGTCTTCACCACCACCATAGAGTCACTCACAGTCCTCCATCACCACCAACACCGTCTTTACCACCACCATAGAGTCACTCACAGTCCTCCATCACCACCAACACCGTCTTTACCACCACCATAGAGTCACTCACAGTCCTCCGTCACCATCACCACCAACACCGTCTTCACCACCACCATAGAGTCACTCACAGTCCTCCATCACCACCAACACCGTCTTTACCACCACCATAGAGTCACTCACAGTCCTCCATCACCATCACCACCAACACCGTCTTCACCACCACCACAGAGTCACTCACAGTCCTCCATCACCATCACCACCAACACCGTCTTCACCACCACCATAGTCACTCACAGTCCTCCATCACCATCACCAACAATAAATCATGGTTCACCAGCACTTGATCACAGCTCCCGGATTAACTGGGATTATCCTGTTAATGTGTTCAGGTCCAGCTTCTAAGGGAACGACATGATATTAAGTCTTAGTGATTTGTAAGACCACTTTTATACCTGTACTACCATTATTATTATTATTATTATTATTATTATTATTATTATTATTATTATTATTGTTATTATTATTATTATTATTGTTAAGGTTTTTGGTGTATAATATTTTTTTGGGTTTGTTTGTTTTTCAAGTTATTTTTGTCATTTATTTATTGATTTATTTCTGCACTTTAAATATTTTTTCGTTTTGATTTGTTCTTTATTTTTTTTTTACTTTTATTTCTATTTACTATTTTTTTTTTACCTGTGTTAATTTTATTTTATTATTATGACGTCATGATCAATAGATAGATTGCTTCAAGTTATTTTATTTCCTAGTTTTTATTTATTTATTTATTTATTTATTTATTTATTTATTTATCTATATATCTGTTTTTTTTATTTTCTTTTACTAATTCATATTTTCACTCTCTTCGTGTATCCAGTGACCCCCCCTTCCCCCTACTCCTAGTCCCCCTACCCCTTACTCATAACTCCCCTCCCTTACACTGACCCTCCCCCCTTTCCCCTCAACTCATTCTCATCCAGGACAGCCCCCTCCTCCCAGCTATCAATAAACTCGTAATTAATTCAGACGCGTTTCTTGTAATTCAGACACCCCCTTACCTATAATTCAGACACCCCCTTACGTATAATTCAGACACCCCCTTACGTATAATTCAGACACCCCCCCCCTTACCTATAATTCAGACAACCCTTACCTGTAATTCAGACAACCCTTACCTGTAATTCAGACAACCCTTACGTATAATTCAGACATCCCTTGCCTATAATTCAGACACCCCCTTACCTATAATCCAGACACCCTTAGCTACAGTCCAAGCACCCCTTTCCACCCTTTCATTACCAGCATCATCTGTTCCATTACGTGTCTCTCATACCCTGTCTCCTTCCTTGTCACTCCTCCCCTTTTCCATCCCCCTTCCCAGCTTTTATCTATTTTTACATCCAAGACTTATTTTCAGTCATCACCCTTCTCTTCCACTGTTCCCTACTCCTCTCCCCTTTTCCACATTATCTCCTCCACATTCCCCTTTCTCTTCCCTTTCGTTGTTTAAAACCCCTTCCACTTACCAACCATCTGTTTTACATTCCTCTTCTCATCCTTTTCCACATCTTACGACTCCTTCCCAGTCAACATCCCTCTCTTCCACATTCCACTCCTCTTTTCCCGTCCCACATCTTGGAACCTTTTTCCAATCGCCAGATGTCTCTTCCACATCTCCCATCTGACAATACACATATCCACTGTCATCTCCAGTCACACAGCTCACCCTCATCTCCAAGTATCTCCTCCTCGTCCTCCTCAGCATCTTCCGGTAACTATCCACCTCCCCCCCCCCCGTCTGGTATCCTAGCATCCAGCACTTTTTGTATCATCCTCCTATCCTTATCCCTAACCCGCGTCCACTCTCTGCCATCATTGAGGACTTTTGATGGTTATAATACGAATAAGTCTTTGAGCTAAACTCTTATTCTTACATTTAATCAGTCTTCCAGTACCTATCCATGTTTCCGTCCTCCTCTCCCTCCTATTCCTTTTCCCCAGCCTGCGGTCGTCGTCTAGGGAGGCGGAACAAGTCCTTTAAAGCCGAACACTATCCTTCAACATACTCATTATACCCGAAGCTTCTAGCACCTCCTATCTATCCCAAGGTCCATCCCTTCCGCCCGTCGCTCCCGTCCCCTATCCCTGCCCCCCAGGGCGGCGGACGATGTAAGCGGAACAAGTCCATAAGCCGACCTCTATTCCGTCACCCTCAGGCTATTTCTCTCGCCCCGGGACCCCTCTCTGGCCACCCGCCCCGCCCCGCCTCCAGGACCTGCCGCGAATTCCAGAAGGTTTGAGTTGATTCCAGCGGCTTCGGTTCCCGGGGATTTGTGCAGCACCGCCCCTTGAGAGACTTGTATCCTCCAGGAGCTTAACTGAAGGCTTTTTTATGTCCCGCACCGGGGAAATCCTGCATCCTGTGAAGGAGAGAGTCATTTTGTGCATCCTTCAGTCCTTCGTCTTGCTTTCTTTTTTTTAAGTGGTGATGATAGATCGTAAAGGAGATGAGAGAGAAGCTGGAGGAAAAAGTAGGAGGAGGAGGAGGTATACGAAGGGAAAATGAGAGAGAGAGAGAGAGAGAGAGAGAGAACACTACTTCTGGTGGGATATGACCTCCGGGGTGCTCGGTAGTCTCCTTGTGGACTGTCCGACACACACTCTTAACTCGGCGCTCAGAAAAGTGATTCTGGAAATTGGAAAAAGAATATATATTTTAGAGGGAGGGGGGTGGGTGGGGGGTGTAAATGTGTGTTAGAGAGATAGAGAGAGAGGGTAGGAGGAGGGGGTAGGAGGTGAGGGTAGGGTAGGGAGTGAGGAGATATTAATGGAAATACGGTGACACTTATTACATATTAAGGGGAAGTAGGATGGGTCTAGAACGCTTTATGAGAGGGAATAAAGAGTTTTAATAGCCTATGTTATTATGGAGGGAATGAACGCGGCATTAGAATACAATATGGAGTTTATTCTGGCCGAGACTCTGTAATAGTAACCATTGTGTGTGTTGATGAAGTAATTGATTGATGAAGTGGTTAATAGATTTATTTTTTATATATATTAATAAGTTTGTGGTATTAATTTATTTTTGGGGGGAAAGGATGTTATATTATGTTATATTTTGTTTGATAATTGTTTTTTGTTTATTATTTATTTTGTTTCTAGTTTATATTGTTTATGTAGGTTTGTGTTTATGGAAGGTCAACTGTTCTTCCTTCCATTCCTTTTTTACACCTCTCCTGTCCGTCACTCCTCCATCCTATCCGTCACTCCTCCATCCTGTCCATCACTCCTCCATCCAGTCCGTCACTCCTCCATCCTATCCGTCACTCCTCCATCCTGTCCGCCACGCCTCCATCTTATCCGTCACGCCTCCATCCTGTCCGTCACTCCTCCATCCTATCCGTCACGCCTCCATCCTATCCGTCACTCCTCCATCCTGTCCGTCACTCCTCCACCCTGTCCGTCACTCCTCCATCCTGTCCGTCACTCCTCCATCCTGTCCGTCACTCCTCCATCCTGTCCGTCACGCCTCCATCCTGTCCGTCACGCCTCCATCCTGTCCGTCACTCCTCCATCCTGTCCGTCACTCCTCCATCCTGTCCGTCACGCCTCCATCCTATCCGTCACTCCTCCATCCTGTCCGTCACTCCTCCACCCTGTCCGTCACTCCTCTATCCTGTCCGTCACTCCTCCATCCTGCCAATCAACCATCAATATTTTCAGACCGTCGACACACACACTACCTGCACCAGACAACACCTGTGTACCTCATCATCACTACACACCCCGTCACCACACACACGGTCACCCCCCCACACACACGGTCACCCCCCCCACACACACACACGGTCACCCCCCCCACACACACGGTCACCCCCACACACACGGTCACCCCCACACACACGGTCACCCCCCCACACACACACGGTCACCCCCACACACACACGGTCACCCCCCCACACACGGTCACCCACACACACACGGTCACCCCCCACACACAGACAAGGTCACCCCCACACACACGGTCACCCCCCACACACACGGTCACCCCCCCACACACACACACGGTCACCCCCCCACACACAGACGGTCATCCCTAACACGGTCACCCCCCCCACACACGGTCACCCCCACACAGACAAGGTCACCCCCCCACACACACACGGTCACCCCCCCACACACAGACGATCATCCCTAACACGGTCACCCCCCCACACACGGTCACCCCCCCCACACACGGTCACCCCCACACAGACAAGGTCACCACCCCCCACACACACACGGTCACCCCCTCACACACAGACGGTCATCCCTAACACGGTCACCCCTACACACACGGTCATCCCTACACACACGGTCACCCCTACACACAGTCACCTCTACACACAGTCACCCCTACACACGGTCACCCCTACACACGGTCACCCCTACACACGGTCACCCCTACACACAGTCACCTCTACACACGGTCACCTCTACACACGGTCACCCCCTACATACAACCGTCACCTCCCGATTCTACAAGGAAATATATATCTCTTTTTTTTGTAGAGACTTTGTGAGAGATAAATCATAGAGATAGGTTGTATATAATATGGCCGGGTATGGTATTATCTCTCGTGATATATGAGACTCCGTTTATCCTCATAACTTATGACTCTCTGAGAATCATAACGTTAGTATCATATTTTTTTTCTCTCTTAAATGTTGATGTGAGAACGTATCTGACTTGATTCATTTTAAGCTGCGACACAAAGGTTAGATCTGACTTGACTCATTTTAAGCTGCGACACAAAGCTTAGATGATCGTACGTTTTACATTTGTTGTGTTAGAACGTATCTGACTTGATTCATTTTAATCTGCGACACAAAGGTTAGATCTGACTTGACTCATTTTAAGCTGCGACACAAAGCTTAGATGATCGTACGTTTATATGATCTTCCATTGTGTTTTGTGTTAGGACGTTATCTTAGCACGTTCACTTAAGCTGTGACTCGAAGCTGGATTCTCAGTGAGTTATATCTTTAATTTTTCCAAACTGTGTATTGATGAATTAATTTATGCTAAACTAGTTTGTATGACGATTTTGCTATCTATCTATCTATATATCTATCTATCTATCCATCTATCTTTGTCTGTCTATCACAGGTGGAGGTCAAGGTGATTACAGGTGGAGGTCAGGGCGGCGACTCGATACCTTCATTACTATTACAGGGGTGGTGATGACGTCATTACCCGGTGTTCACATTGTGCATTTAAGACTGACCCACCCCTACACCCCTACCCCCAACCCCCCCCAACCCACCACCCCTGTCCCCCTACCCCCCCCCCCCCCCCCGCTTCGTCGCTGTGATTATTGGCAGTGTTTTATTTTGGTCTTAGTCGAGTGTTATTTTTGTTTGACTTTACTGAGATTTTATTTGTAATTCGTGATTTTTTATTCATGTAGTTTACTGGGATTTTATTTAGTCTAAGTTAAGTGTTATTTTGGTCTGATTTAATTGAATTTTAGTTGTAGTTCGAGTGTATTTTATTTTTTTTTAAATTTGTGTTTTTTTGTGATTTTCTTTGCGTGAGAATTTTCCAGTGTTTTGTTTTTCGTTGATTAAAACAAAAGAAAATCTTTAGTTTTTAGATTATGGTTTTATTGTTGTTTTTTTCTCATATAAACGAAACAAAATTAGGAGAATATTGTTTAATTGTTTACTTTTAAAAGAATAAAAAAATCCTTCGGAAACGACACAATAGGACAAGAAATTCGCTGTTTTCATTTTCCTTCAGTTAAAATAAAAATTACAAGACCTCAAGAATTTTCCCTGGTAATATTTTCCTTTACGTGTCAAAATCTCAACAAATTTCCTGATATTTTTCCAGTCTTTCCTTCCCTTATAAAAACACAAACAAATGCAGCTTTCCTCAATATTTCCTCTCTCTCTCTCTCTCTCTCTCTCTCTCTCTCTCTCTCTCTCTCTCTCTCTCTCTCTCTCTCTCTCTCTCTCTCTCTCTCACACACACACAAATATCACAAGAACTCTGCCACTATTGTTTTCCTTCTCCTGAAACCATACAGAAAATCCCTCTCTGGGCAGTGCAAGTGTTCAACCCCCCCCCCCCCCCAGAAAGCGAAGCCAAGAGAAATATCTATTTGTAAATGTCGTTTCCTTGTTGCGTGGTCCTGCTCGCCTCCCCCTTCCTCTTCCTCCCCCTCCTGCTCCCCCCTCCCCCTCCCCCCTCCATCTCCCCTCTTCCTTTACCCCCTCCTCCTCCTCCTCCTCCCACCCCACCGGATTACACTGAGGCGGCAACGTTGTCTCGAGGCGGGTAACGTTGTCTCGTCTCTCCTTGGAACGTTTTTCTCTTTGAGTCAGACTTTGTTTTCTGCAACGTTTCTCTTATGTTGAATTATTATTATTAGAAGAAATGTTTTGGGGAGGATTTAATTTTTTTTTTTTTTTTTTTTTTTTTGAGGGGGGGGGGTGTGGGGGGGGTGTGTTTGAAGGCAAGTTGGTGTTCTTTGTAGAAACGTTTGTCTGGTTATTTCTTCTTCACTACATTTTCTTTTGTTCATCGAAAAATTTGTGTGTTGAGACCGTTAGTTTTGTCTCCCCCAGGAAAACCTTTCTTTGCTCTTTTAATTTATTTTCGACAACGTTTAACTACATGTCATAAACGTTTGTCTGTTGAGGGAATTTATTTTTAATCAGAAACATTTACGGTGTATTCCTTGACTCTTACCTGAGGACCGTTAATATACACATTAATATCCATACACATATCTTGGCTTAATTTTGCCCAGCTAATAAATGGTCAGGTCAGAAAAACGTATCCATGTGTCCTCAAAAAAAAGTTACTGTCTTAATGAAAGGCCAAGTATCTAATTAACGTTCACTGTATGTTACCTTGAACACTCTACTGGAGCTTAAGTAACAAGCTAGTTATGGTAAGTGTGTCTCGGGTACACCAGCGGCTCACGTGGAAGGTTTGTGGTCTGGGCAGCCATTGTGTTCAGGCCTTGTTGGCAGAATAATAATAACAATAAAAACAACAACAAATAAACAATAACAACAAAAACAACAAACACTAACAATCGTATCAAAAGCAACAACAGCAGCAGCAATAATAATAATAATAATAATAATAATAATAATCCTGAAGAAACATAATTAGGTATATTTCCTTCGTGTCTTTATAAATTTTGTTATTTATTTTGTTGATTCGGAAATAAAAATGTAATGATGACGTGCGATAATATTTTTATTTTTATTTTATTACTCTCTTATTATTATTATTATTATTATTATTATTATTATTATTATTATTATTTTTAACATTGTTGCTTTTATTACCACTATTATTTATATTATCGCTAAAATTAATCTGCTGTTATTTTTATTATTTTTATTAATTATCCAGCATCTACCTGTAATCCATACACGTAAAATTAACAAGGTACTCCACACACCTGTCTAATTTAATTAAATAAGCCCACAGTTTGTCAAAAATTTGTATAATTTTTTTCATCCTTATATAATTACAATATTTTATTAAATTTTTATACAATGCCTTTTTCATACAGTAGCGAGTTATTAATTACGCAGTGCTGGTGGTGGTGGTGGTGGTGGTGATGGTGGTGATGGTGTTGGTGCTGATGGTGGTGATGTATTATGATGGCGATGGTAGTGGTGGCTGGTGGTGGATGGTGGTAATGGTGGTAGTGGTGGTAGTGGTATTAGTAGTGGTGGGTGATACTGGTGGTAGTGGTGGTGACAAGAGAACAAATGCCTGTATTCTCGCTGACACCAACTGTAGGAGCATCGAGGCTACCATTATCCATGAACAACTACGCTGGATTGGCCATGTTACCCGCATGGATGACAGTAGACTGCCAAAGCAGCTACTTTACAGTCACCTAACGAATAGTAAACATAACGCTGGCAGGCAACTGAAAAGGTATAAGGATAGTCTTAAGACAAACCTGAAAAGTGCCAAATCGACCCCCTCACCTGGGAGACGATTACTCCACACCGTAACGCTTGGAGGAGCACCACACAAGAAGGTGTCAATACTGTATACCTAGGCAGACAAGCCCCAGTGCCGGAAAGACGCTGCCACCGCCCCTCCCGCACCACTGTAGCCCTTCACACGTGTAACATCTGTGAAGACATCTGCCAGTCCCGTATCGGCCTCTCGAGTCACCTCAGAGCTCACCAATAAAGGTGACATCCCTAATAACTCGTATCATTGTATCATAGCTGGATGATCGTCATACTCGATCCCGAGTGACAGCAAAGTAGTAACAGTAGTGGTGGTGGTGGTGGTGGTGGTGGTAACGGTGAGGATAAAGGTGGGGTGTGAGGGTGAGGGGTCTTGGTGAGGTTGATGGGTGGAGGTGAGAGGTGGAGGTGAGGAGTGAAGATGAGGGGTGAAGATGAGGGTAAGGGGTGAAGATGAGGGTGAGGGCCGAAGGTGAGGATGAGGGATGATGAGGATGAGGGGTGAGAATGAAGGTGAGCGTAAGGGGTGAGTATGAAGGTGAGGATGAGAGTGAAGATGAGGGATGAGAGTGAATATGAGAGGTGAAGGTGAGGGATGAGAGTGAAGGCGAGTGGTGAAGGTGAGGGGTAAAGCGTCTCTACTTAATAAACTAAGAAGGAACACCTTCATTTAACATACTCTCCTAACTCCTCATTATAATATCTTAATTAGTTTACCTGATGAATTAATGCATATAATCATATAATTATATATCGTCACGCCTCAGCCCTCCCATCCCTCATAATTATCCTCAATTATCTTGTCTAATTATTCATATATATAATTACACGTATCGCTGTTATCAAATCCATTTAATTACCAGTACGGGGTGAAAGCTCGTGGTGTTATTCGTCGTGTATCGCCTTATGGTCGTCTCTCCGGCTGTTATCGGTACTTATCTCTCTCTGTATAATCTAATCTCGAGGAGCAGAAGCACAGATTACACGTGAGATGTATCGTTTCAATTTATTAAAAGGCCTGGGGGGCTAATCCTCTGAATATTGGCTGGGGTCGTTGTGGCAAGTAGTGGTGTTGCCGGGAACCCACTTGGCCTCCTCTTTACGACATCTGAAACCCTTTACTCCATGTCGCTGGGAATTTGAAAGCCTTTGGAGATTCTAGAAGACGACCTCGATTTGATGCTTTTATAGAATTTGAAAGCTTTTGTAGGTGATGTGACAGAATTTGAATGAAAGCTTTTGTAGTGGATGCGATTGAATTTGAAAGCTTTTGTAGTTGATGTGATAGAACTTGAAATTTTGTAGTTGATGTGACAGAATTTGAATGAAAGCTTTTGTAGTTGACGTGATTGAATTTGAAAGCCTGATAGACGGTACATGACAGAATTTTCAAAAGCTCTCTCGTGTTATAACAGAATCTGAGAGTTTCATGTAATAAGTGATTGAAACCCCTTGTAGTTAAGAGTTTCATAGACTTCCATCCTTTATAATCCTCCTGGTGAAACACATTATGATTTTATTAATGATCATTGATGTATAAGTCAGGTTGTCCACGTGATACTGTTTGTTATAGCGAGTGTGTGGCACCTGGTAAACCGCATAGGGGGGATGGGAGTATTTGCTTCAGAGGGCAATTGTGACCTTCAAAGATTGGCCTCGGCTGGCACGGTAAAACTGCCAATACCCGAACGTATGGGGCTTTTTGCTGGTCGTTAGCGGGGTAGTTGGAGGAGGTAACGATGGGTGATCATCTCCCAGGTGGTCGTTAGGCCAAGAGGTTACATTCATTACTCCGTTGTGTGATCGCCAGGCAGATGGTGATCATATAGAAAAGCAGGAAAGGTGTACGGTTTGTTTGTCTGGCATTAGATGGTGGTGATGATGAAGGTGGTGCAGTTACTGTGTGTGTGTGTGTGTGTGTGTGTGTGTGTGTGTGTGTCTGTGTGTGTGTGTGTATGTGTGTGTGTGTGTGTGTGTGTGTGTGTGTGTGTGTGTGTGTGTGAAGTTTTTCAAAAAGGTTACTATTCTAGGTGTTATACTGTAATACAGGGTGAAAATACATACAGGTTTCTCCCCCTCCCTAGGGAAGACCCACCTCCACGTTGATAACTGAGAGAGAGAGAGAGAGAGAGAGAGAGAGAGAGAGAGAGAGAGAGAGAGAGAGTTAATTAAATAAAATATATATACACACAATTTCTGATGTTAATAATACATTATACTTATATGATGATGATGGTATGCTATCACTGCTACTACTACTACTACTACTACTACTTTTTTTTTCAAGTGGCCTCCAGCCTCCCCCAATAGCCACACCTTCGCCACCATTTAATTACCTTAATATTAAATATCCTAATACATAAGTAGCTATCCTATCTGTGTTAAATTAGTTGAGCCGCAGATCGATGCGGCATTCAGTGACTGTAGCCTCATAGTCAATATCTGCAGCGGTTGTCGGAGTAGGGGCAGAAGCTCTCGTTCCCCTGAGGCAGAGCAAAGCCGACCGAAGGAGAGAGAAGGACAGTCGACATCTCATCCAGGCTGTAACATAACTTCTGGGCTGCTGCTTCTGTTCGAATAGCACCTCCGCGAGTCTGGCGTAGAAGCATCTTGCACTTGGCCCCATCCCACCACTACTACTATTACTACTACTACTACTACTACTACTACTACTACTAATAATAATAATAATAATAATATTAATAATAATAATAATAATAATAATACCCCCGTAATAATAGTAGATAATGGTGTCATTATTTATTTGATGTGAATGACTAATCTAACAGAATTATGATGATAATATTAATAATGACAACGAATAGAAAATTATATCACACATAAATAACATGGTAATGATGACAACACTAAAACAACAACAAAACAACTTACCATCTCAACACTAAAAATATAACTTTCTAAAATTATCTTCCAAAACTCGTACTACGCTTTAAACGCTACACAAGGCTTTTTTTCTTTTTTTTTTTCAATTTATCTCTTTGAAAAAATAAAATATACATATATAAAAATGCGAATTTCTGGCCCCGTAGCTGAAAGATAAATTATCCTATTTACATATTTGGCCGTTTTCGAACAGTGGGAATCAGAAATACTAAAAAAAAAATACAAAAATAAAATACATATATATGAATTTTTGGCCGACGCGTTGAAGAGTCGGCTGTGATGTGACGACCAAAAATGATTTCAACGTAACTTAAAAAAAAAAAAGATTGGAACGTTTTTATGAAGAGTTTATCTCCAGGTGTATTATGGAGTTTGGGAAGGTCTTTTTGGCCCAGAGGAGAGAGGGGGAGGTATGTGAGAGGGGTGGGATAGATGAGATAAAAAGGGAAGAAGAGATGGTGAGGGGAGGAATAGAGAAGAGGAGGAAGAGGAGGAGGAGGTATAGTAATCAACATCAGATAGAGCACAGGTGATAAAGAGTAAGAGGGAATGTTTCTTCTTCCCCTCTCTCTCTCTCTCTCTCTCTCTCTCTCTCTCTCTCTCTCTCTCTCTCTCTCTCTCACACACACACCTTTACCTGTTCTAGCCCCATGTTGACAACCACAGCTTCACTACGCAGGTAACTTGATCCTCCTGTTGCAACCGGGCACTTTATTGTCCCCCACCGCCTCCCCTCTACCCCTCCAGTACCTGTACCTCTTGCCTGTGCCTCCTGCCTGTACCTCCTACCTGTACCTCCTACCTGTACCTCCTGCCTGTACCTCTCAGTAATGGTGGCTGTACCTTCCCTTTATATCAACGTCACCACTGCCTCACTACACTACACTACACATACCACCATACACCACACCCTACCATACTAGCAGCACACCACAATACATCCCGCCATATCATCACACCACACCCCCATTATACCACCACACCACACCACACCACATCACACCACACCATGACGTGACACTCTCAAACAGTAGTTGTTAAGCACTAACAAGCAGAGACAGGCGACAACACTGGCCTGACCCACGACAATAAAAACACTTCCGGGCATGTTTAACACACACACACACACACACACACACACACACACACACACACACACACACACACACACACACACACACACACACACACACACACACACACACACATACACACCCCGTCAGTCTCATAAACACCGTCCAGGAAAAGTTTCGGGTCGGGTCTTGCCCTTTGTCGGGTCAGAGGGTCGGTGATCAGGGTGTCGGTGGTTGGGGGATGTTGATTAGGGTGTCGGTGGTCGGGGGTCAGTGGTTGGGTCGGGGGTCGGTGATCAGGGTGTCGGAGGTAGGTGATTCGGAGGTCGGTGGTCGGGATTCGGTGATTAAGGTGTCGGAGGTAGGTGATCAGGGTGTCGACAGGGGGTCGGGGATCGGTGGTCGGGAGGTCGGTGATTGGATATATTGAGTGGAGAAGGAGGAAGGGAATTTTTAAGGAAGGTGGAAGGATAAAACAGAAGAAGAGGAGGAGAGGGGAATTAGAGAGGGGGAAGATGGAGTATATAGAAGAGGGGAAATGGGAGTAAAGGAGGGAGGGTGAAGGGATAGAGAGAAAGGGGAACTGAAGTGGAGTGATGAGAAGTTACAGGTAAGATGGGAAAGGATAAAGGAAGAGAATGAATAGAAGAAAGAGGAAGTATGAGATACAAGGTAAAGGGAGGTGAGAGGTGAGGGGAGATGCACGTATGGGAGGAGAGAGAGAGAGAGAGAGAGAGAGAGAGAGAGCCCTAATATCATAAATTCATAATAAGTACTCGGGCCGCCTACCAGATGCTGCTAATGCTTGAACTTAGGCCACTCCTCCCCCTCTAAGATGGTCCTTGTAGGGTAGACACACACACACACACACACACACACACATGTACGTTATTGTCATCTTGTAAAAAAAAAAAAAACTCTTCCCAGTTGTCCGAGTCTTGACAAAACTCATCACAAGTTCCCAAATTGTCGGTAGAGACGTAGCTACTTAACTCCTCCTCCATACCTAGTTAACTTCCTCTCTCACTCTCCCTGTTTTCTTCTCACTCTCCTCCCTCCCCTTCCCATTTCTACTGTAATTCCTCCTTATTTTATCCCTTTATCCCTTTTAATGCCATCTCCCCTCTTCCTCGCCCCCTCCGGCTCCTCCTCCTCCTCCTCGCCTTCTTCTTCCTATTCCACGCACATCTTCCTTTTTACCCCCATTTCCCCTGCCCCCTGCCCCCCCCCCCTCTGAAACCTAAACTCTGGCCAGTATTTCCTAAACTTATCTATAGGCCTAACGATGCACCTCACCCTCCCCTCCTCTCCTCCCCATCTCATCCCCTCCCCACACCTCCTCCTCAAACCTCTCCAAACCTCTTTCCAACACCTTCTTACCTTCTTTCCCCATGCCAACCTCCCCACACCTCCTCCCCATGCCTCCCCCCAGTACCCAGAATAGCCATTACGGACGCTAGATTTTACAGTCCCTCCAAAGATGATCTGAGGTCGGCTATTATAACTAATTTCGTCATTGAAACTTGGAGAGAGTAAATGGGCCACAATGAATGACTTTTAGGCGATGATGTTCAAGGGTGGATGAAGCAGATGGTGGTGGTTGGCTCCAAGTAGTGACAGTATTGGAGGGTGATAGGAAGGGATGGATGGAAGGGAGATAGGGAGGGGTGGGTGGAAGGGAGATAGGGGGATGGATGGAGGGGGGATAGGAGGAATGGCTGGAAGAGATAGGAAGGGAGGAAGAAGAGATAGGGAGGGATCAGAGAGGAAACTAAGAGGAAAAGGGTGGGTGGGAGGGAGAGATGGAAGTAGGGAAGTGGGATGGAGCAAGAGATGGATGGGAGGAAAGAGATGGAGAGATGGAAGAGGAGAAGAGGAGGGGAAGGAACAAGAGAAGCCCTGTAATCGACACTTGACTTAAAAGAGAGAGAATAATTCAAATTTAAACTAATCTTGTGAAATTATATCATTGTGGATGAGAGAGAGAGAGAGAGAGAGAGAGAGAGAGAGAGAGAGAGAGAGAGAAAATAATAGTGGATGAGGAGAGATGAAATGAGACAAACTTAAGAGAAATAAAAGTGGGAAAATCAAAATAGAAAAAACATGAATAAAAAACATACATAGATCACAACAGCAGTAAATCCCAGACGAGGGTTTGTAGGATCGTTCAGACTCGACCAGGATCCAATCTCTTCCTTACTAGGTCGTGGACGCCTCGGCATGGTATCTGGTCCTGTTAACGGAGGATAGAGCAGGATAGAAGGTTATTGCCAGGGACTCAGGGATAGGATGTGATGCTCTCAGACAAGGCGGAGATAAGAGGCAGGAGGCTGAGGGAGGTATATCTCTTCTCTGAACTTTTTGCTTGAATATTTTGGTCGATGGGGGGGGGGGGGAATGTGTTTTTTGTGTGTGTGTGTGTCATGTGTATTGGGTGTGTGTATTTGTTTGTATGTGTAATGTGTGTGTATTTCTATGTGAGTGTTTTTGTATAAATGTAATATTGTCAGTAATAATATTAATAGCTAAAGGTATATTGCAAATAAACCAGCCACAGAAAAATTTTCCTACACGCCCGAGACAACGACCTGATGAATGCAACTCCGTACCAGTGAAGCCTAGTTGACCTGTGGCTCCAATTTGGAATAGTGGCTTAGGGTTAGGTACAGCTTCGAACACAAATGAAACCAGAATCTCTCTCTCTCTCTCTCTCTCTCTCTCTCTCTCTCTCTCTCTCTCTCTCTCTCTCTCTCTCTCTCTCTCTCTCTCTCTCTCTCTCTCTCTCATGTAAAATGTGTAGACTGAGCTTAGTGTAGATTGATTGTACAGTTGGGGACTTTTCCAACTGGTACACTCAGGGTTGTGAGCCCACCCTCTCCGGGATGGCCCGAGTCTCTAAATATTGTGACCTTTTCCGACTTTCATGACCCAATAAATAATGGCTGCATTTGATTATATTATCATTAGCATCCAAAAATTTGTGCAGTATAATAATACGAGAATGCACATTTCTTGTCTGTCCCGGGGTCTATAAGCCTTGGTCTGACTGTAACACACCGGGACAGCTCCTCGTTAACTGTATTATCAGATTCCTGAATAAAGTCGTGTCGGGGGAAGGAGGGAGGGGGGGGGGGGGGAGATTGAAAATCGTCTACAAATATAACATTATTATACAAATGGGATTTGTGAATTTGGCCTCTTTATACCCTACAAAACACCCTTACATGGGGTTGGATAACTTCGTTGGCAAATGAGTGCCCAAAGCCACATTACCGTCTATTTGTTATTGTGTTAATTTTGTGTTACTCAATCCGAAAAAGTGGCTACAAACACTTCAGGGATCTCACAGGTGTGTTCATGAAGTTCCATGAAAATCGGTAAAGTAGTTTTCTGACCTTACGGGCCTGGACTTTAGAATATGAGGCAAACGCTGGCAAATCGAAGGACTGAATAGTACGTTGTCGTTATTATTTTATTAGTTTTGGGGAAACACATCATCTTTAAAAGCAAAAAGTTATATATATTTGTTCGTGATCATCGACCTCTGTTACTCTTAGGTGCAAATATTTAGTAATGTAGCCTTCTGTATCATAGCCAGTCAGTCAGTCGCAACCACCTGTATATAATATTTAGTTTTAACTTTTCTTACATCATCCTATATCATATATGGCGCTCTAGGGTGTGTGGGTCTGGGGGATGGGGGTGAAGGGTGATGGTTGGGGGGGCCAGGGGGGTGGATCAGGTGGATCGAGGGAATGAGGGGTCGTGAGGGTGGATGAGGGAGACTCGCGGGTGCTGGGGGTGGGGCTCGGGGGGTAATGTGCCACACAGTGTTATGATTGATCTTATATACGAATATCCATTCGTTATCGGGAAGTTCCCCGGGTTCCTGCTGTGTGTAGTAATTTGCCGTAAAACATGGCCAGAAAGTTGCACATTTCATATAAAAAACATTACTGTGCATTCATCACCTCCTGGTTCCACCATGAACAAGTAGAGCAGATTCACACATCCTGAAGAACCAGTATAGTGACAGTATTAAGTGTGTGTGTGTGTGTGTGTGTGTGTATGTAAACTAGCTCAACGAGTATACAGAATACTATAGTGTGAGCTCGTTGATGGTGGACTGGCCCCTGGGTGGTGGACGATCATCCTGCCAGGGAGAACGACCTAACTCACTACCTGCTGAATGCCAGGAATCAGTCAGAGGATCAACACATGTCCGGCTATCCCTTGCGGCACGGCGGTAAAATGCTTGGAGAGAGATAGAGAGAGAGAGAGAGAGAGAGAGAGAGAGAGAGAGAGAGAGACTCCTGTATCTACATCCTCTCCCCTCACACCACCAAAAATAACAATAGTACGACTGCAGTTCACTTTTACCTGAAATGTATAATGAAAACACAATATGTATTTGAAACACCCTAGAGGGATTGATCCTCCTCCTCCCTTCCTACTCCTTTCTACCTTTCTCTCTTCCTTCTCCCCCCCTCACTACCTCCTCTTTACCATTACTCCTCTTCCTCCTCCTATCCCCCAAAGAAGTGTGTGTGTGTGTGTGTGTGTGTGTGTGTGTGTGTGTGTGTGTGTGTGTGTGTGCAGATTGGAGTAGAGAGCATGAGGGGGGAAAGGTAGAAGAGAGAGAGAGAGAGAGAGGGGGGGATGGTGGAGGAGAGAGGGAGCTGGAAGGAAGAGAAGAAGGGTATAGGGCAGAGGGAGAGAGGATGAGTAGAGAGATAGAGATGGTGGATGAGTAGGGGAGAGGAAAAGAGGGGGAGGGGGGGAGGGAGGGAGGGAGGGAGGGAGGGAGGGAGGGAGGGAGGGAGGTAACAGGGATTATCTACGCACCACCTGCAAAACATTTCTGTATAGAGGGTGAGAGATGGACCCAGTTGACATTTTTTTATTTATTTATTTGAAGAATTTTGGCTTTCCCTGGGTATAAAGAGAGAGAGACAGAGACAGAGGGGGTGAGCGGTGGGGGATTAGGGAGGGGAGTGAGTGAATGGTGGGGGAGTGGAGAGGGAGGGGGAGAGGGAGAGGATATTCACGTTGAAAATTTAATATTTCTCTTTGATTGGTCTGGTCGTGGTATACGGCATCCGAGGAACGTCCATTTAGTAATATATATATATATATGTGTGTGTGTGTGTGTGTGTGTGTGTGTGTGTGTGTGTGTGTGTGTTTGGGGGGGGGGTATTTATGTAAAAATTTAATACTGCTTATGGTGGTCGTGGTGGTAATAATACAACACAATGAAGCAATGAACTGAACATTTTGGATAACTTTTTGTTGGGGTGGGGGGGGGGGTGATGGTGGCGTGAAGGGAAGTTTTCACTCTTCCAGAATTTATTGAAAAAAATGAGAGGTGGAAAAGAGGAATGAGAAGGAAATTTTTGTGAAATTTTGATATTTTTCATAACTGAACTTAACGTGGTGGTGGTAGGTTGTGTATAGCCGGAAATTATAAGTTTCTTTTCTGAGGGAGAGGAGAAATTGAAATAAAACCGGAGATAAATATAAAATAAGATAAATGAGGTACCGTATAATTATACTTTTTACCTCAGTTACAAAATACAGAGAGAAAGGATTGGTAAAGATAAGTTGGTGTGCGGAAGACCTTACAGTATAATAAGAATAACATTTCGATTGATTTACTGAAGGAATGAAATGTTTATACAACTTTATTTTTATTTTAAAAGTTTCTCAGAATAATCTTAAAAGAGCGGCCTTAAAAATTTACAGGACTTGAGAGGAAAAGATCACTTGCCTTATTTACATGTCGACTTGGGACGCCGTCAGTACAGTAACACACACACGCTACCTCGGTCAGGTTTGTGCATTTATGTGAGTATTCTAGATGGAGGAGGAGGAGGAGAAGAAAGAAGAGGAGGATGTGGAGAAGGAAGAAGAGGGGGAGAAAAGGGAGGAAAAAGAAGAAGAGGGGTAGAAGGAGGAGGAGGACAAGGAAGAATAGGAGGAAGGGTGAAGGAGGAGGAGAGTATATACAGTAAGTACTTACACGCTCGGTCTGTATTGTGCTGAGTTTAGTAATTAATGACTTTGTGATGGGACCATTGAAGACCCCTCCTCCCTCTACCTTCACTTCCTCCCTCCCTCCTTCCTCCCTCCACCCACACTCTCCTCCTCCCACCTACACCCACCATCTACTCCCTCTGCCCATACCCTTCTCACCCTCCTTCTCCCTCTTCCCTTCCTCCCCTTCACCCTCCCCTCACCAGGACACTTCTCACTTAACCGTAACACACAGTACTCCTCCCTCACCCCCTGCCTCCTCCTCCTCACCGCTCTTCCTCTTAGTAGTATCCTGACCCACCTCCCTCTTCTCTCCCTCCCTTCCCCTACTTTCCTTTACTATGGCTCCCCCTCCCCCCCCCCTTACTCACATTACCACCACCTGCCATCATCCCCCCCCTTTTCTTCTCCTCCCCACTTTTTCCTCCCTTATCACTCCTCTCTCCCCTCTTCTCTTCCCATCTTCTCCATTCCCTCTCTCTCTCTCTCCACACCCACTTCCTTACCTCCTCCTCCCCCCCACCCCTTCTCCCAATCACCCCTTCCCATCCCTCCTAAGGTCCCAAGAGGAGGTAGGGGAGAAGTAGGAGGAGGAGGAGGGGAGGGGGGAAGGGGGGAGGAAGTGGGTCGCCTGTCGGTATCTTCTTAATTAAAACATATACACTGGAGAGAGATTCATCTAAGTTAGTTGGGCGGAAGACGGCGGGGAGGGAAAGAACACTGAGGCGAGGAAATTAAGCGTGTGGTTTGCACTTTATGCCCGCCTACCCTGTTTAATTAAAGGGGGAAGGAGGGGGAGGGGAGATGGGGAAGATGTGTGAAGGGAGAAAGGGTGGGGGATGGTTGGAGGGAGGAAGGGGGAGGAGTGTGGAAGGAGGAAGAGAGGGATGGAGAAGAAGGGGCTAGGGAGAAGAGGGAAGTTGGGGAAGAGGGGTGTTGAAGATGCAAGGAAAGGGGTAGGGTAGAGGAGGAGTAGGGGGATAGGGTGGGGTAAGGGAGTAGAGAAAGTAGTGAAAGAGTAGGGGACATGGGAAGGGAGAGGGAAGGAAAGGAGAGGGGAAAGGGAGAGAAGATGGAATGGGAAGATCAAAAGGAAATCAATAATACAGCCTTTTATTGTATTGTTACATAAGGCGCCACCCACACAATATAGCCGCCCACACAATATGGCCGCCCACACAATCATGGCTGCCCACATATAACCACCCACCCACGCCCATAACATGTAAACACCAGACCAAACCTTTATTCTTACACGTTATGGGCTTGGATGGGCGGTTGTATGTGGGCGTCCCCTTGTGTGTGTGTGTGGGCCGCCCCTTATGTGTGTGGGCGGACCTCTTATATTCCTTGGTATAATTGACTGGCCGGTATAGTACTAGCCGGATACAAGCCAGTGTCCGGTATAGAGGATAGTATTATATAACAGATTAGTATCGTTTTGTTTATAGTCATCCTTATGATGTTTTGCGTATCTCTATAATCCAATAATAATTATATGTATTTAATCTATGGTAAACATGTAGATTTGTATTATAAGTCCATATAATTATGTTAATTGGACTTTCTAATGCCACTATATAATTCCTAGTATCGTTAATGTTAAATTTATTGTTATGTATATTTTTTTTTAATTTCAGCTCGGATAATGTTAATGATGATTATAATGATGATCGTTAATTACCTTGCGTCCGTGATTATGAGTTAGATAATTTATTAAAGTATTAAAGTGGATTATTTTCTTGATTTTGGGATTTAGTTTTAAATTATTTTTGTGGGATAATTAGCATATAGCGCTGTCTTGTCCCGAGGTATGGGTACTTGGTGTTGTTGTTTTGTTGTTGTTGTGAGTTATTTCTTTACCTCTCCTCTTTTATCTTCCTCTCTCTCCATTACTCTTCGTCTCTCATCGTCTCTTATTCCAGACCCGAGTGTTTGAGATAAAAAAAAAATGAGATATTATTTATTTTATATTAAATTTTAAGTAAAGATCCAAAAACATGTATTTGTTTCTATGGACATATGAGAAGAAGAAGAACAAGAAGAACAAGAATAAGAACAAGAACAAGAACAAGAACAAGAAGAAAGACAGAAACACCTCACTACACCGAACTCAGTTTAATCCAGTACTTAATGAGACGCTGGATGAACACGAGAACAGACTAAAAAATAATGAGAAAAATATCCAAGTGAAACAGCCTTTGACCCTTGTGTCATGGGGGGGGGGGGGGTATTAATAACTTGGTAAACTACAAATAATATTATGTATCTTAGTAAACAGCACATATGTATTATAGTTAACAACATATGTGTATTATAATTGCAATTATGTATCTCGTTTTGTTGTGTCATGGTGTAAAGCTCTCATGAAATGTATATTGTTACGTCTCGCTCAATACTGTCACGTCTCGCTCAATACTGTCACGTCTCGCTCAATACTGTCACGTCTCGTTCAATATTCTGTCACGTCTCGCTCAATACTGTCACGTCTCGCTCAATACTGTCACGTCTTGCTCAATACTGTCACGTCTCGTTCAATATTCTGTCACGTCTCGTCCAATATTCTGTCACGTCTCGCTCAATACTGTCACGTCTCGTTCAATACTGTCACGTCTCGCTCAATACTGTCACGTCTCGCCCAATATTGTCACATATCGCTCAATACTGTCACGTCTTGCTCAATACTGTCACGTCTCGTTCAATACTGTCACGTCTCGCTCAATACTGTCACGTCTTGTTCAATACTCTGTCACGACCGGTAAATAAGGGATCCAGTGAGTCGTATAAACACTTCCCTATATCGGTTTTATCGGATACGAATCGGATGGCTGGAAGAACCGATTCCTTAATATATATATATATGATTCCTGTTCCAACCTTTAAAAAAATAGTATAATATATATTTGTAAATTATCTCAGCTCGAAGTATTATTTTTCATTTTTTTTAATTTATTCATTTTTATTATATATCGGGGGAGATTTTTTGGTAAATTTTCGTATAAGAGGATTTGATTTTTTTCTGTTAATTTTTGTTTGTAGGCCTAAAAGAAATAGAGAACCGGAAGAAAGAGAAGTGTTGTTGTTGTTGTTGTTGTTGTTTTTTCTGGCCATTAGTTTTACGTGTGAGTGTCAGGCGCGAGGGGAAGTGAGGTGAGACACAGGTAAAAGGGGAAATGGAGGAGGAAGGGGTGGTGGTGGTGGTGGTGATGGTTGTGATGTGAGGGGTTAACGACAGGGATGGGTAGGTGGTGGAGTGAGGGGAGAGGAATGGGTAGGTAAAGATAGATGGTGAAGGGAGGGGAGGTAAGGAAGTAGGGATGGGTAAGGATACTTGATTGGGTGAGGGGAGAGATGGAAAAGTAGTATAGGTATGTGTAATCATTTGAGGGGAGGGATAGGTAGGAGTGAGGGGAGGTGAAGGGAGTGAGGGGAGGTGAAGGGAGGGATAGAGGAGTGAGGGATTGACTGGATATAATTGAAAGGCCAATTGGTTGATCTCTCTATCTCTCTCTATCTCATTTCTCTTTTTATCAACTTTCTCTCACTTTCTCCATTCATTCCATCTGTCTTTCTACCTATCTCTTCCTTCCTTACTACCCCACCCCCCACTCCCTTCATACACCCCCTCCTCCCCTAACTAACTTCCTCTCTCCTTTCTTCCTGCCACCCTCTCCTCCTCCTTCCTACGTCCTACCGACTCTCACCCACTCCTCTTCCATCATCTATCCTCTTCCATCATCTATCCGCTCCCCAAATCTCTTCCACCAATTCCCCCTCCCCCCACCCCCTCCCCCCCTTCTCCCCCCTCCCCCCTCTCCCCCCTCCCCCCTCTCCCCCCCCTCCCCCCTCTCCCCCCCCTCCCCCTCTCCCCCCCCCACAGTCATGCCGACAGAGAAATACAATAAAAATAGCTTTGTGTTTTTTAGGCTTACGGTCTTTGATGTTTCTCTTATGCTCCAGTAATATTCATGTAGAACCTCCGCTCTGTGGGATGGGCGGTGGGTGGGTGGGGTGGGTGGTGGGGTGGGTGGTGGGGTGGGCGGTGAGGATGTGGGGTAGGGGTGGTAGTGTGGGTGGTGGGGTGGGCGGTGAGGATGTGGGGTAGGGGTGGTAGTGTGGGTGGTGGGGTGGGCGGTGGGGATGTGGGGTAGGGGTGGTAGTGTGGGTGGTGAATGAGGCAGTGTGGATGGTTGGAGGTGTGGTTATTGAACTGGGTGGTTAATGGAGTGGGTGGTAGAGTTAGGTGGTGTGGATAGGTGATGGGGGTGGTTAATGGTGGTAGTGGAGGTGGATGAGGATGGTGTGAGTGGTGGTAGTGGTGGATGATGGTGACAGTGGTGGTGACTGGGAACGGTGATGGTGTAGGGTGGTGGTAGGGATAGGAGTGGGAGTGGTGGTAGGGATAAGAGTGTTAGTGGTGGTAGGGATAGGAGTGGGAGTGGTGGTAGGGAAAGGAGTGGGAGTGGTAGTAAAGGGTAGGAGTGGGAGTTGCTATGGATGGGAATGTTGGTGATGGTTGTGAAGGGGATTGTGCTAGTGAGAGGGAGTAGTGGTGGGGATGGTGGTTGTGGTGAGTGGGAGGGGGTTGTGGTGAGTGGGAGGTGGTTGTGGTGAGTGGAAGGTGATTGTGGTGAGTGGTAGGGGGGTTGTGGTGAGTGGGAGGGGGTTGTGGTGAGTGGGAGAGGGGTTGTGGTGAGTGGGAGGTAGTTGTGGTGAGTGGGAGGTGGTTGTGGTAAGTGGGAGGTGGTTGTGGTGAGTGGGTAGGGGGGTTGTGGTGAGTGGGAGGAGGTAGTAGTGTGGGGGTTCATGATTCTACATGTAATAAAAAATTCTAAGACACAATTACAATAAAAATTCTTGTTTTTTCCGTCCCATTTTTTTGTAATGATTTATATGAGATTCTGTTGTTTGCTGAAAGAGAGAGAGAGAGAGAGAGAGAGAGAGAGAGAGAGAGGCTCATTGTTGGATCGTGCAGTACTTAAAAAGTAAATTTTCCCCACATTTTACTCCTCTCTCTCTCTCTCTCTCTCTCTCTCTCTCTCTCTACCCAACATGTCTGTGTGTGTGTGGCTGAAGACCTTCTATGTTCTCCTTCGTTCTGTTCTGTTACACGTTGGTCTGAAAGGTAAACAGACCTGCCAGGTATTAATTAATTTCTTATTATTATGTGAGAGAGAGAGAGACGGGGGGGAGGGGAAGGTTTTCCTATTGGTATTCATTTTTTAATATAAAATTGGACTCATCGTCGCAATTTATAATCCAAGGTCTGTCTGTCTGTCTGTCTGTCTGTCTGTCTGTCTGTCTGTCTGTCCGTATGTCTCCACACAAAATACACCAACCTATTCCATCTATAACTACTATTAATTAACACACCGTATATATATATTTTTTTTCAGTTCAACTTCTGCTCGAGGTGTGGAATGGAGGGATGGAGGGAGGGGAGGTAGTAGGCAGGGGGGAAGGAGGGAGGGAAGGGGGTCGGGGGGGGAAGGAGGGAGGGAAGGGGAGTGGGGGGTTAGGGGTAGGTCTCTAAAAACACTCTGTTTACCTGTCCTGCCGCCATTAGGGATTTACGATTTCAACAGGCGCTTTGCAATATTCAATTAACTGTGACCATACAACCAAAACATATTTATTTTGTCAGTTCGTGGTATGAGGTGTGTGTGTGTGTGTGTGTGTGTGTGTGTGTGTGTGTGTGTAATAAGTTGGACTCGTGTTTTCATTTGGTTTCGGGTTTGTGGTAATTATTATCCTGTCTCTTCTGTTTATTATTCTGTTTGTCGTTTTTCTTTATTATTGCTTTTTAGTTTTTCACGATTTTTTTTTATTTATCTTTTTGTTATTCGTTTTCTTTTATTATTTCCTCTCTCTCTCTCTCTCTCTCTCTCTCTCTCTCTCTCTCTCTCTCTCTCTCTCTCTCTCTCTCTCGCCTAATCACTCACATTTCTCTTCTCTTCTCTTCTCTTCTCTTCTCTTCTACACACACACACACACACACAACGTTCACTCATTTAACATAACTAAAGAAACATCTGACATCAAGACAAAAACATCACCTCAAAACTAACAAGTAAAATACAAGGAAAAAAATTGTGTTAAAAACCAAGACATTTGTTTATCTTGGTACGTCGAGGCAGGTTGGTGGTACTGTGTGTGTGTGTGTGTGTGTGTGTGTGTGTGTGTGTTTGTGTGTGTGTGTGTGGTTCCTCTCCTCCGTCTCCCCTTTTTCTCTCTTCCTTTAACCACCTCCTATTATTCTCGTGTCACTTACCACCATTATGATTTTCTCGATTTGTTTCTCCACTCTTTCCTTTTCCATTCTTCCCATTTACCATTCTCAACCCCTGTTATATCTTCCCTATCTCCTCCCTCCCTTTTGCTCTCTCTCTCCTGCCCTCTTCCCTCCCTCCTCCCCTCTCTTCTTTTCCTCCTTTCCTCCTTCCCTCTTCCTCCTTCCCTTCCCTCTTCTTGCTTCCCCCTTCACTCCCTCCTTCCCTCCAACACAGTGCCTCCCTCTCCCTATACTTTATGTTGGTCGTCGTAATTTTCAGCTCTTCCTCCCAGCGTGACTTTTTCTACCTCAAGCTCTTTGTGTGTGTGTGTGTGGGGTGGGGGGGGGGGGGTTGAGAGAGAGAGAGAGAGAGACCCCGACTACCATCAGACAGCTCCCCTAGTGGTGGGTGGCCGTAACTTCACCGCCCTCTTACTCACCTGTAATTAGCCAGCGGCAGGTATATCTCTCCACACCCCCCCCCCCCCCCCCTCTGCCCCTCTCTCCCCCGAGCTCTCAGGTGAGGGGGATAAAATAAAAAAAAGGAGACAACAGCTTCGAGTAATCGGGCCGGATAGAAAGTGAGCCGGCTTGAACAATAACAAAACCAACGAAAACATCATAATTCTCACCTGAAGGATCTTAATTTTCCTGTAGAGGGACTGGGCTCTTATCTGTAGGTGATATATTTGTGTTTACTTCATGAGACTCGCCGTAAAACTCAGCAACGAGGACACTATCTCTTCTTCTCTCCTCCATCCTCAAAAAAAAAAAAAGTTGCGTTTGTGTTCATATTTATCTCCTTTGATGTGGACGACCCGTGTGTGTGTGTGAAATATAGTGGAAGACACAAGGGGGGGGACTGGCAGGCTCTAAGTCCGTGTGATTACTGCTTCCTTTACCTGTGTGTGGCCCACCTGGCTAATGGATGCTAGTTTTTATCCTCCTCGGCTTTTGTGGTCGCTAGACGGATATATTGACGTCCTGTGTGTGTGTGTGTGGGGAAGGGGGGGCGTTTACAGAGACTTTCCTGTCCACCATAAGCGTCTCGTTCTCTTTTCCGTCATCGTAATTTTTCAATATTTACAGATCAAAAGTTGTTGAGTTGGTCGATCAGAAAACCTGCCATTCTTGTTTTCGTTGATCTCATTTGCATTAATTATGTTAATTGGGCACCTGATTGATGTGAACCTCGTCGTGTTGTTTTAGGTCAGTAGTTGCGATACTCTCCGGGAATCGAACTCCGCTTTTTACTTGATTGTGTACAGAGCTAAACATACACAGCCCATGACCCATCCTCCCGACCCACACCGTAACAAGGCGGAGATTACTGATCGTTTCTATTCATTTCCGTTGTCCTCATTTGCATAATTACTTATTACTGGGCTCCTGATTTGTTGAAAATTCATTATTTTCTCGTGTAGCAGCCCGCACGCCCGATTGGATCTCGCCATGTTTAGACCGGAAAATCTCTCAACTCCTGGACCAATTTCGTATCATTAATTTACATAGTTTATCATTTTCTTGTCCTTCAGTACCTGGTCGTGTGTCATGGTCGTCCCCGAGGTACTGTGGTTACGACCTGGGTGCGTTACTTCAGTACCCGGGTGTGTTACTTCAGTACCTGGGTGTGTTACTTCACTACCTGGGTGTGTTACTTCACTACCTGGGTGTGTTACTTCACTACCTGGGTGTGTTACTTGAGTACCTGGGTGTGTTACTTGAGTACCTGGTCGTGTGTTACTTCAGGACCTGGGTGTGTTACTTCAGGACCTGGGTGTGTTACTTCAGGACCTGGGTGTGTTACTTCAGGACCTGGGTGTGTTACTTCAGTACCTGGGTGTGTTACTTCAGGACCTGGGTGTGTTACTTCAGGACCTGGGTGTGTTACTTCAGGACCTGGGTGTGTTACTTCAGGACCTGGGTGTGTTATTCAGGACCTGGGTGTGTTACTTCAGTACCTGGGTGTCTTACTTCAGGACCTGGGTGTGTTACTTGAGGACCTGGGTGTGTTACTTCACTACCTGGGTGTGTTACTTCAGGACCTGGGTGTGTTACTTCAGGACCTCGGTGTGTTACTTCAGGACCTGGGTGTGTTATTCAGGACCTGGGTGTGTTACTTCAGTACCTGGGTGTGTTACTTGAGTACCTGGTCGTGTGTTACTTCAGGACCTGGGACGGACTCTTTGTTTTACCACTTTGTCGTTTAATTATACCTTCATTTGCATAATAACTGGGTACTGAATACTGATTGGTTGTCGCGAAGAACGGGATAGGTGGTGGTGGTGGTCTTACTGTTGATTCTGAAACTACGACTGGAAGATCAGCAGTTGGCTTGTGGTGTGTTCTCTGGCTACACGATATTTAGTCCTCAGTCCTAATAGGTACCATTCTTACTGGGGCCCCAACCCAACCCAACCCAACCCCAACCCAACCCCACCCCATCCCCAACCCCACCCCCAACCCCAACCCCACCCCATCCCCAACCCCACCCCCAACCCAACCCAACCCAACCCAACCCCAAACCCAACCCACCCCTTAGCTTACCCTTTACCCAACTCATCTATTAACCATTACTCTGGGGCCGTGTGGGAGATAGATGGGCTCCCTCTCACACACTGACACCCAACACAAAACAAAAAAGTTTCCTATACGAGTCTTTGAAAATATCTTGTCTCTGGTTAGTTGGTTTTTTTTTATTGTTCAACTTTTCTCTCCGTGTGTGTGACGGGGGGTGGGGGGGAGGGGGTGGTAGGGGGAGGGGGTGTGGGGGAGGTGCCCAGTACACATGTTGCCTGGTAAGGGTCGAGGAGGTGGGGTAGGCTCAGTCTTATTATAACTTGGGGAACAAAGATTCACATAAAAAGATCAAACTTATATCGGTGTCAGGTTGTAAAAAACTGCTGCAACTTTGTTTACAAATTGTTGTTGTGTTTTATGAAGGTGGACCAGCTCGTGACCCTAAACCAGGTCTTCTGGGCCCTGGGTATTGTCTCACTGGACTTGACTGTCTCATTGGACCTGGATAATGTTTCACTGAACCTGACTGTCTCACTGAACCTGACTGTCTCACTGGACCTTACTGTCTCACTGTACCTGACTGTCTCACCGTACCTGACTGTCTCACTGTACCTGACTGTCTCACCGTACCTGACTGTCTCACTGTACCTGACCGTCTCACTGTACCTGACTGTCTCACCGTACCTGACTGTCTCACCGTACCTGACTGTCTCACCGTACCTGACTGTCTCACTTCTTGTAAGGTGGTGGGTGCCAACCGTAAGGTGGTGGATGGAAGGTATCTGGCGCCGGCTGTAGCGTCCCCCCAAGGCCGGATTTATCGCCCGGACACCTGATTACCGGAGGGTATAAATAAAGTCTACGTCACCCTAATTGGCGCAGATGTGAAGGTGTATTGTAGGGGTGTAGGGTGAGCGGTGGGGGGCATAAGGTGGGGTTGGGTTGTGAGGTGATGGTGTTAGGTTAGGGGTGGAAGCGTAAGGTTGTGGGGTGTGGGTGTAATGTGGGGTGGGGGGGGGGGGGGGCGTAAGGTAGGGTGATGGTGGTAGGTGAAGCGTAAATGAAATGTGGAGAGGGAAGGTGAGTGGAGTTTAGAGGAACATACACACACACACACACACTCTCACACACACACACACACACACACACTCACACACACACACACACACACTCACACACACACACACACACAACATGGTTCCAGCTACCAGGTTATGGACGAACATGAAATTGACGGTGACGGGAGAGATATTGGCACAGTCGAGTCTCTTTCTCTTTTAATTGACTATTCATCCTGGCGGTCCAAAAAAAAAAAAAAAAAAAAAAATACCATGACCTTTGTAGCATCTTTATTTCTGGATTTTATTTTGTTTTTGTTTATTTATTTATTTATTTATTTATTTATTTATTTATTTATGGATTTTATTTTGTTATTTATGTTTTTATTTATTTGTTTAATTATTATTTTTTTTAGTTGTTTATTTTATTTATTTATTTTTGTTTTTATTGATTGATTTATAGTTGTTTAAGTAAATAACCTAACCTAACCTAACCTAACCTAACCTAACCTAACCTAACTTCTTAACAAATTCCGGGATGGGCTCCTTCCTTGTACCGGAATTAGTTACACAGTTGGGTAGTTGCTGATGTTGCAAGGCCCTACTGTTAACGTGACTGTTCCTGCTGACATGATTGGCTAACTTTTTGACGTGACAAGACCTGTTATTGACATGATAGGTTTTGGTAATGATGGTGAGAAGAGGTTTCGTGGATGTTTTTTGACTGGTCCTGTTGACATTACTTGATCTGTTGACATAAAAATCTCCGGTGACATGACTGGTCCTTTGACATATTCATCTACGTTGACATGATTGGTCCTGAGATATAATCATCTCCATTGACATGACTGGTCCTGAGATATAATAATTTCAGTTGACATGACTGGTCCGTAGACATAATCACTTCCGTTAACATGACCGGATCTTTGGACATGACTGGTCCTCTTGACATGACTGTTCATTTGACATAATCATCTCCGTTGACATGACCGGATCCGTTGACATGATCTGTCTTCCCTGCGTTAACACAGTCACAGGCAGATGTACCAGTATTTATCTTGACCCCCCTCCCCCCTCCCCCCCTACCCTACTAACATGATGGCTTTATACAATCGTTTGATCTTTACCTTAGAGTAGAGCCGCCTGCAGGTAGACGCTTAAGTTGATTAAAGGTAGACTCCACGTAGATTCCAGGTTGATTAAAAGTAAACTCCAGGTAACTCAAGGTAAGGTAGACACCAGGTTGATTTTATATAAACTCCAGGTAGATTCAAAGTATATTCCAGGTAGATAATAGGTAGACGCCAAGTGAGATAGAGTTCAGATGGGTTAAAGGTAGACTCCAGGTTGATTCCATGTTGAGTAAATTCCAAGTAGACTCCAGTTGAATTCCAGGTTGATTTTCCCTGTGAGAGTTCGCCTGGTTGGGTCCGGACGCTGTCAAGGCTGTATGCAAAAATGTGCGTGTTGCAACAATAGACTTCCCGTGTCCAAGATTGCAAGGTAAATATGTCCTGCTCGATTGCACACGTTGCAGAAAGGTTCGGCAGAGAGGCTGTACGCGGTGGCAAAAAGATTGGTACATGTTGCAGGAAGGTACTGCATGTTGCCTAAAGGTGGAGGGAAGAGGTTAGATGTGTTGCAGACTGGTACTTAATGTTGCATAATGGTAGTAAATAATATATAAATGTATGAAATGATAAAGATGTCTGATTATTCACAAGGGTATTATACTATATGCAACAGAAATGTGCTAAATGTTGCAGAAAGGTCTTAAATGTTGCAAACGAATAGCTATCACATACTGCATAAAAATACGAAACGTTTTTATGATATTGTACATATTGCATAAAGGTATTTGCATGTTACAGAAAGAAAGTATATGTTGCAAAAGAGAGTACACTATGTAAAGCGGCAGTACAGGTTACAGAGAGATAGTATAACCCGTTGCATATAGTACACGATGCATAAAGAAAGTACATGTTGCATAGAGAAAGTACATGTTGCATAAAGAAAGTACATGTTGCATAGAGAAAGTACATGTTGCATAAAGAAAGTACATATTGCATAAAGAAAGTACATGTTGCATAGAGAAAGTACATGTTGCATAAAGAAAGTACATGTTGCATAGAGAAAGTACATGTTGCAAAAAGAAAGTACATGTTGCATAAAGTACATATTGCACACAGGTATTACTCGTTACATAAAGGTAGTACACATGGCAGAGATATTATGGCTGGAGGGTTTTAACTTGTCATTTCAGGTTAGTTAATCAGTTACAGAGGATGAGTTACGCTCGTATTAATCCTTCATTGCAATAAATTAGTGATAGTGCAGGTAATTAATGATTAAATTACTTAGGTGGTCGACTAATGAGGCTTATGTTTTTGATATTCTAGTTATTGTGTGGATTGTGGGCTCGTGGAAGGCTTTTGTTGGTGGTGTGTGGGTAGTGGGTAGGTGGGGGTGGTGTGTGGGTAGGTGTGGGTAGTGGGTAGATATGGTGGAGTGTGGGTAGTGGGTAGATATGGTGGAGTGTGGGCAGTGGATAGGTGGTGGTGGTGTGTGGGTAGGTGTGGGTAGTGGGTAGATATGGTGGAGTGTGGGTAGTGGGTAGATATGGTGGAGTGTGGGCAGTGGGTAGGTGGTAGTGGTGTGATTGTTGGTAGGACGGTCACTCACACTAGCAAGGATGGTCACTCGTATTAGCAAAGGCGGTTACTCACAACAGGAAGAACGGTTACTCACATTAGCATGAACGATAACTTACACTAACAAGGGCGGTCACTCAAACTGGTAAGGACGGTTACTTACACTAGCAAGGACGGTCACTCACACTAGCAAGAACGGTTCCTTAGACTAGTAAGAACGGTCATTCACACTATTTACACTAGCAAAAATGGTCACTCACACTAGCAAGAACAGTCACTCACACTATCAAGAACGGTCACTCACACTATCAAGAACGGTCACTCACAGTAGCAAGAACGGTCTCTCACACTAGCAAGAACGGTCACTCACACTATCAAGAACAGTCACTCACACTATCAAGAACGGTCACTCACACTAGTTAAGAACATCCCACCGTGTCAGGCGACCCCGAAGATGAAGAATAAAATCACGCTCTGTCTGTCTGTCTGTTTTCATCTTGATTTGAAGAGCGTATAGGGGGATGTTTAACACACACACACACACACACACACACACACACACACACACACACACACACACACACACACACACACACACACACACACACACACACACTAACCTTCCCAACTCATCACTGTCTCTTCCTCTTACCTCTTCCTCCTCTGTCCCCTCATTTTATATCCCATCCTCTCCCTCATCTTCTCATCTTCTTCCTCTCTCCCTCTCCCCTGTTCCCCTCCCCCTCTTCCCCTCCCCCCTCTCCCCCTCCCCCTCTCCTCTTCCCTTCCCCTACCGAGGTTGAGACATGACGTCTTGACGTTCCACATCTCAAGGATTCCTTGAGATTTGGGCCCTGATTCACGGCGGATCGTACGGCAACATCTCCCTTCCTCCTTTCCTCCTTACCTCCCTCCCTCTCTCTCTATTCTTCACTTACTCCAACCGTGTGTGTGGGAGGGAGGTTGAGAGAAGCGCATCTTGTTACAGTCTCAAGAGTCGACGAGTTCTGGTTTTAATAATACCGTCTGGGCGGTGTGTGGTGATGGGTTAGCTAGTGTGATGGGTCCTTTTCCATTCTAGTTGAGGGAATGAATTAACGTCCGAACCCTTGAGGATATTGGGGGTAGGAGGAGACGTTCCTCCTCCTCCCACCCTGGGATCAGCTGGTAGTCTGTTGAGCTGACTCTCGTGCACGCCCAGGACTCCAGCTGGACTTAAGGGTAAGTCCATGAGAGCGTGACAACACGACACCTTGATGGAAAATGTTTAGTATATATAAAATGTTGAAATAGATTTGTTGTAATTCATTTCCGTAATCCTTTTTGCTTTTCTGCCTATTAATTTTGTCTCGTCATTCTTGGTAAGGCTTACAGCCCCAGGGAGGACGACTCGCTCTCTCTACCACACCTTCTGTATTAATTATTACGTTAAGTTAAATAATAATACACGTAAAGGTAAACTGAAATGTTTAAATGTATTCCACTGGTTCAGACATAATAGTAAGTCATTCCCTTCTACACACGGTGGCACTAAATAAAAAGAGTTTGTCGTGAGCCTTCAGTGTAACACAGGTCGGTTTGTTTACAAGTTTGATTGATAGAGATGTGAGTGTTTGTTTGTCTGATGTGGCGGTGGTGGCGAAGTGCTCTCTCTGTCTCCTGCCATCTGTTCACTCTATCTCCCCACCATCCCCTCCACACCACCCTTACCTGTCCTCTCCAAACCTACCCAATATACCTGTAGATTCACTCCTACTCCATACTGCCTCTCTCCATCTCCACCTCCCTCCTATTCTACACACACACACACACACACACACACACACACACACACACACACACACACTCACCTCAAAACCAATAACCATCATCAGGAAAACTTCAATTTAAAATGATGAATGATGGGACGATGAATACTGAAATAGGGTGAGTGAAAAAAAAAAGTTCGGTAGGGGTAATTATTTACGTCTTTCACATGCAAGGCAGATTAAAAAACCCAAATTTAATATCCAAAATTAGGATAAGGGAGGTGAGCAATCTCCTCCCCGGCGATATGTTGTTTTGAAGTAAATTTTTAGCTGATTAATACAACGACCTTGTCTCGCAAACGAAGGTATTAGAGGCGATTCATTACGGAGGTGTCTGGGTGTGTGTGTGTGTGTGTGTGTGTGTGTGTGTGTGTGTGTGTGTGTGTGTGTTTTTGTACGAGATCAGGCGAGGACGGCGCCACGAGTTTTGTTGTTCAACCTGACCAAGAAGAGGTTTCTGAGGGAGGGTTCTTGGCACCTGTCACTTATCATAGAGGATGAGGTGGAGTGCCATAGGTTGATGGTAGGCTCTTGGCACCAGTTCTGTATTAAATAGTTTAAACAAAGGTCCCTCAGGGGTGGTTTGTGGAACCTGTTTTTTTTTAATTATATAAGTTAAGCAGAGTTTCCAAGGGGGGGATGCCTCAAGGGTGTGACTGGGCACAGACAGACAGACAGAAAGACAGACAGTTACATAACTAAGAAAACCAAGAATAAAAAGGAAACATATATATTGACAAATTAAAATATAAACAAACAGACACAACCGACACAAACACCGAGAATATGTCAGAATAACAAACCAGAAAAAATAATCACATTAAAAACAAATAAAAAAGCAAAAACATAAATGATAAAAACAATAACATCAAAATAACATGAAGAATAAATATTACAGACCTCTGACCACGATACAGACATACAGCAAAACTCACCACCATGAATGAGGAGGAGGAGGACACTATGTAAATCACCGCCATTGACAAAAAATTTCCCATATTTAAGTTTAATGACATAGTTTAGTGAATTTCATTACTGCTGGAATTGCATGTTAACTGTTATGCATCGTTGGGGGTAGTTTGTCATATTGAGAGTTAGTGCTTTGTTATTTTTGGTCTGTTTATGTTAGCTTCTCGTAGTTATTAAGGCAAGAGGGTAATATTACTTGGAATTTATTTGTTAGTTATTTTTTTATGGGATTTTGTTATTGGCTGTTGAATTTGGTTTTGATGTGAAAGTGGTTGAGTGTTAGTCTTTTGTTTTATTAAGGTGAGTGTGAGTTAATCTCCTCATGATCACATAAGCTTATCTCATACTCAGCTTAATCTCCTCATGATCACGTATAAGCTAAACTCGCGTCCAACAATGACAATGTTGAGTACAATCTGGGACTGTTAAACAGAACCCTAAAAACTTTATTCAGAAAAGAACTTTCTGATGAATGTGAAGACAGTAGACAAGTACAAACAGGCACTAGTCAATCCATTGTTTACCATGATGAGATGTATCAAGTGAAACATGTATATGGAGCAAGTAACAAGATCACTAAGTTACAAGATGTTGTGACCGCTAGACTAAGGTTAGGATATAAGTACCTCTGGCAGTATGACTCTGAGGCAGATGTGAACAAAACTAAATGTAAAGTGTGTGGCCAGACATATGGCCACACACTCCAACACTACGTCTTACACTGTGAAAAAATAGAACCTTATAGAGATAGATCCAAGCACACTGTGTAGGCAATGGCACAGCACTTCTTTGATGACAAGATGATAGCTGATATACTAAGGCTGTATCCACACTTCACATCTAGTACCTAATCAAAATTCTATGTACCAACTTAAACAAACAATGTACTGGAAATACTCTGTAACATTCATTGCCATAATATCAAAATCACTGGGATGCACAATAAACTAGCTGCTGTCCGCGGTAAAATTCAAATTAAAAAAAAAATCTTGTACAGGCTTTAATGTGACTTGTGGAAATGAAAATAAGGTGAAGTTTGAGTGGATATTTTACACCCACAAGCACACCCACAAGGTCAGGCTCCTCACCTCTTACATTCCCCACCACTCACACACCTACTGTGCAGCCTCCCTCACACACTCCATAATTTCCCTTTTTCCCCTCACTACACCATCCACAACACCTCACAACACCACACACCCACAACACCACACACCCACAACACCACACACCCACAACACCACACACCCACAACACCACACACCCACAACACCACACCCACAACACCACACACCCACAACACCACACACCCACAACACCACACACCTACAACACCACACACCCACAACACCACACACCCACAACACCACACACCCACAACACCACACACCCACAACACCACACACCACACCGCACACCCACAACACCACACACCACCCACTCTTGCCTTGGCAGCTTCAGTCATCGTGAAATCACTAAACCATATGTAACTGTGGCGTATTTTTGGTCGTGTGTCCCCGTCCTGGGTTTATTTCCCCGTAGACCGCCCACCAATTATACTGACGCTGGTGAAGGTCCCCCAACGGGCGACCCAACCAGACCCGACCAGACCCGACCTGCTACAGAAGTTAGATCATCTCTTTACTCATCCTGTTCGCACGCTGGGGAGAGAGATAAAAGGTCTCGGTGTCGTGGTCTCGTAGTCTCGAATTCGAAATACTCGTTTTCTTCATTTCTTATTCGAAGTCTCGTTTTTTGTGGTCTCGCTCTTCAGGTCTCGTTGTTAAGGTCCCACAGTCGAAAATCCTAGCTTAAACTAGCCATGTTATTCCTCCCTGACTTTTCGGCCTCGACTTCTAGGTCTCGCTACATGAGTTCTCCTCTTCGATGTCTGACTAACGAGATTCCCCCCCCCCCCTCCCCTGTCTCCTTCCCCTCTATGTCTTGGTTTCAATGTTTCGCTTTTAAATTGGTTTTTCTTTAGTATTCGTCTTACCTCTTTATCATTTTCCAGGAAGACTGTGATCTCTCTCTCTCTCTCTCTCTCTCTCTCTCTCTCTCTCTCTCTCTCTCTCTCTCTAATAGCTGGGTAGTGGAGACAAATTAATTAATAAAAAAAGAAAAAGGCATAAAAATACAACATCAAGAAAAAAGAAAAAAAAGATAATGGAAAGAAAATGGAGAATAGTGAGTGTTTGAAAGAAGAAAATTATATAAGTAATGAAAGATATAGAAAATAAGAAGGAAGAATGAACCTCAAACTCCATTATTACTATAAAAAAAAAGTGGCCAAAACAAAGCAAAAAAAAAGAAAGGAAATGGTTGTGGGAGTAAGAAGGAAGAAGGTAAAGTAGGATGGAATGTTGAGATCAAAAGAATGTGGAAAAACCTGAACTCTCGACCAGCCTTTGAAGGATTTTTATTTCTTTCTTTCATTTTTATTTCTCTTTTTTTTTCTCGGTTTTTTTCTCTTTATCTTCCTATCTTCTCTTTTTATGTCTGTCTGTCTGTCTGTTTGTCTGTCTGTCTCGTGCAGTTTACGAAAGGTACTACTTCTTGAGAAAACGGAGGCAGTCAACCAACAAGGTCACTGCCTAGTTTAAGTAACCAGTCAGTCAGTCAGTCAGTCAGTCAGTCAGTCAGTCAGGAAAGTGATGCGGATTGACTTAAGTCCCTAAGTTACTCCCCAAAGTCACAGCATCATTGAACCCAAGTACATCTCTCTCCACCTTCCCTCCCCCCTCTCTCTCCACCTTCCCTCCCCCCTCTCCCCCTCCTCCCCTCGTTCATCTCTCCTCTCCCGTCCCCTTCCCTACCTCCCCCTCCCCTACCCGTCCCCCTCCCTAACCCCCCTTCCCTCCCCCTCCCCTCCCCACCTAACAACCCCAAACTACACCCCCTCCCCCCACCTCAACATCACAAAAACACACGTTAAACCATTTTATTTTCCCCCCGCAAAGAAAATACATTATACAACAAGACTCTCCCAAGACAGTACACAAAGCGAAGCGCCAAGCGAAGCGCCAAGCGTAAAAAATATTGTTATTCTATGTATTTTTATTTTGTATTTATTTTTTTTTTCCTGAAGGTATATAAGTTTAGCGAAATTTGTGTATTCCTGTTTTGTATTGAAATAATAAAGGTAAGGTTTTTATATACCTGTTTTATTTATTTTTTTATTTGTTCATGTTTTTTATGTTTGATGTTAAATGTTGTATGTTTAATTGTTTATGATTTTGTGTATTTTAATTGTCCAGATGTGAGAAATTGGTTAGTGTGTGTGTGTGTGTGTGTGTGTGTGTGTGCGTGTGTGTGTGTGTGTGGGAAAAAGAGGAAATCCCCCACGCTCTTCAAAACGACTCCATCGTCAATATTTATAAGAACACGGGAGACCAGTCAGACTGTGGCAACTACTGCGGGATCTCGCTGAGGCGGAAAACTTCCTCCCAGAACCTCAATGTGGCTTTAGATCATCACGTGGCACCACTGGCATGATCTTTGCTGCCCGCCAGATACAGGAAAAGTGCAGAGAACAGCCTCGTGACTTGGTCAACAGAGAAGCCCCCTGGTGGACCCCCAGCCGTTTTGGCTGTCCACCAAAATTCATCGCCATTGTGAGTCAACCCCACGATGGCATGAACAGCAGTGTCCTGCACAATGGCACCCAGTCTGACTACTTCCCCATCCAAACGGGGGTTAAACAAGGGTGTGTACTGGCACCAACTCTCTTTTCCATTTTCTTGGCTGCCTTCCTTACTCGTGCCAGTGTCAATTTAGCCAGCTGGGTGGACATCGAGTACCGGATGAAGGGTCTTTTTAAGACGACTCCAGGCAAAAACAAAGGTGTCGGCAGCTTCCATTACTGAACTTCAGTATGCCGACTACCTTACCCTAGTTGTTCACACTGAACACGACTTACAGGAGATCCTGAGCACCTACTCGGATGCGTATGCACACTTCGGCCTTGAGGTGAATGTACAGTCGGCCACAAGAATAAGTATATACCTACGGTTCGTGTTTGAGGCAAAATATCTGGTAACATTGACCTGAACAGACAAAATTACAAAATGACTTGTAATTTATGTTTTATTCCTACATATATGTTATAAATACATTTGTTGTGAATGTTTTACTAGTGTCTTGTGTTTATGTTACATGTAATATATTGTATCCTAGTAAACTTGTTGCCGAATGGGATTGCAGTTATCGTACAGCTCCCTCCTCCTCCTCCCCCACTTTTTCTCTTATCCTACTTTTTTTTTACTAATGTTTGGATTAGTAAAGAAAGGAAGTGGAGTAAATAGAAGAATAAAGAAGGGGAAACAGAAAATAGTTAGCGATAACAGGTGGGGGAAGCTGAGTTTCATCATGCGCCTGGATGCGCAGTTTCAACATTACCAGACCATTTTCGGACCTTACAGCTACAGTGTGTATACTTATTCCTGTGGCCTACTGTACGTAATACTCAGATTCTCTTTCAGCCTGCCCCTGGTTCAGACACACCTCCACCATCCACCCAGCTTAATGGTACTACCCTCTCTAATGTTACCCACTTTCGGTATCTCGGCTCCCACCTGTCCACCACCGCGGACATCGATGAAGAGATTCAACATCGGATCAGATGTGCGTCTCAAGCCTTTGGCAGACTCCGAAACCGTGTCTTCAGCTGTAGGGAGCTGAAATTATCTACAAAGTTACGCGTATATCGAGCAGTGGTCCTCCCCACCCTGCTATATGGCAGTGAGACATGGGTCACATACAGGAGGCACATCAAGGCACTTGACAACTTTCACCAACGTAGTCTATGTTCCATCCTCCAAGTTGTCTGGAAGACAAAAGAACAAATGCCAGTATTCTTGCTGACACCAACTGTAGGAGCATCGAGGCTACCATTATCCATGAACAATTACGCTGGACTGTCCATATTACCCGCATGGACGACAGTAGACTGCCAAAGCAGCTACTTTACAGTCACCTAACGAATAGTAAACGTAACGCTGGCGGGCTACTGAAAAGGTATAAGGATAGTCTTAATACAATCCTGAAAAAGTGCCAAATCGACCACCTCACCTGGGAGTCGATTACTCCACATCGTAACGTTTGGAGGATTACCACACGAGAAGGTGTCAATACTTTCGAGTTAGCCCGACTGCAAACCGAGGCAGACAAGCGCCAACGCCGGAAAGACGCTGCCGCCGCCCCCTCCCGCACTCGATGTAGTCCTCCAGATGTGTAACATCTGTGAACGACTCTGCCGGTCCCGTATCGGCTTCTTTAGTCACCTCAAATCTCACCAGCCAAGGTGACATCCTTAATAACTCATATCATTGTGTCATAGCTGGCTGATCGTCATCCTTGATTCCGAGTGACAGCAAAGTAATAGTAGTAGTAGTAGTAGTAGTAGTGTGTGTGTGTGTGTGTGTACAAGTGTGTCTGTCTGTCTGTCTGTCTGCTCTTGTGCGTGTGTATGTTTTAAGGATAAAATTAAAAATGCATAATAAAAAAAAACATTGACATTGGCTAAAATAAGTATATACATAATTTATATAGAATGGGTATACACATTAGTGATAGGTTTGTTAAGTCGTCACCGTCTTAACTTATAAACGGGGCAGTTAGTCACATGACGTCACTATTATATTTAGGGAGAAAAATATTTTACGACGGTTTGAGAATACATCTTTGTTTCGTAACTTATAAGTAAGGAAAAAACAAACCTAACCTAACCATATATAAACACAACTCACGATCCTGTCAGAATATCCATCAATGTTTGTTAAGTGAGACATTAGTCAGGGTGCCATAGGAGGTCTCTACCTGGGGGTGAGGGTGGGAGGGAAGGAGGGAGCAAAACTGAAGGTACGAACGCTTGAGAGTCCCGCGGTGGTTGCCTGGGAAGCTGCCACGTCGATAATGATGGTGATGGGGCGTCCCTTAATGGTGATGGAGGGGATGGGGTAGGCTCATGGCTGCGGTGATAGTGATAGTGAAGGAGAGGCGAGACGAGCTGGCCCAGGGAGGTGAGTAATGGTGTGGGGGAGGAAGGGGTGTGTGTGTGTGTGTGTGTGAGGGAGAGAGTTGTGTATGTAGGAGGGAGAGAGGGAGGGAGGGAGGGAGGGAGGGAAGTCATGCGAGGTGTGTGTGTGTGAGAGGGAAGAAAAGAGGGAAAGAAGCCAAGGGAAAGAGAGTGAGAGAGCAGGGGAGGAGAGCTGTATGTAAAAAGAAAAACAAAGTGTGTGTGGGAGGTAGGTAAGTCAGGGGAGGGGGGGGTGGGCACTGGGGAGAAACACATTTACCAAAACATTGTACTTATTCACGTCTTACATCACAATTACATAATATTTGCGATACTAAAAATCTTACCCAAAAATAGGTACTAAAATGCATTGTATGTTGTCAGGAAAGTAAAAATATCAGAAGAGGGAACATTACGAGTGAATATTTACGTCGTGGACATCATTCAAGGTGACACAGGTGTTCCCATGAGGCAGGTGGTGGCCCCAGGTGAAGGCCAGGTAAATATTATGCACAGGTGTGGCGCGTAACAAAGGCGCTGCTACGTAAAGATGTATGTGGCGTGGTGAGTGGTGTTACAGACGTGTGGTGAGGGTGTTACAGGGGTGAAGTAGGGGTTGTGATGAGTGATGTTACAGGGGTGTGGTGAAATAAACACAGAGGTGGTGTCGAGGAACAGCTCCCGATAGTGTCTGGGTTACCATAATGACAGATATTATTTAGATACTGTTGTTGACTGTGGGATGTTAAGAGTACCCAGGGCAGGTCCAGGTAAGGTCGTGTATACTGCACGTGTAAGTTGGGGTCACCTGACGATTAGACACCTCGGTATATTTAACCTGAAGATTAACCTAACCTAACCAACTTAACGCTAACCTAACCTAACCTAAATTTTCCCGATGGCTTTAGGATTGTTAAATTTCAGGTAAAATAAAATGGCGTGTCTAATCTTCATGGTCTTTGAGAATAGGAACAAGATATATATAACGTTAGATGTTTTTAACTGGGATATGTGCAAGTTTTTGGACATTTTAAAATAACTGAAAGATACAGTTCAGGATTTTTATTTGTGGGGGTGAGGGTGGGAATGGCAGTTGATCGTAATCTTAGAAAATAGAAAGAAAAAAATATGAGGCTGGATATTTTTAGGTGTAGGGAGGAGACGTGACCGAGGTGAGGAAGGAAGGGGTTCTGGGGTGCTCTGCTGAGACACAGTGTTTGGGTCATCAGTCGTCACCACCACAGACGCCCCTAATTGGTGTTGGGGAAGCTCTGCAGACCCGTCCTTTGTAGTGGTGACGGCTGGCTGGTGCTTTTACGTTGTTACATGGTGAGGGAGGTTTCCATGGGGAGGGAGAGAGGCCGTGGTTGGGGAGGGAAGTACATGTGGGAAGTGTAGGAGAGAGAGAGAGAGAGAGAGAGAGAGAGAGAGAGAGAGTACCTTCGCGCTCCATCACGTTTCACTCCACCAGGCAAACAAATCTTAATCCAATAACACTTCCATAGTTCTTAAATTCACAAGCAATATACTTTTTTTTTTCTTGGGGAGAATTTTCATCCGGATGACCATTTTTCAATCAATAAAGGCGGCCATTGTCGGGCCGGGTTTTAGCCTCTTGGTAGTGCCCATAGACCCGTAAAATACCCGGTCAAGCACAAAATATGTTCAGGGGGGTAAAATTTTTATACCTACTTACCCGGCGGCCAAGTAGGTATAAAAGCCGGGGCCCTGAGTCTTACAGGTGTTTGGGAAATTTTTGTCGTCCCGTAAAGGTTCAGAGAAAAACTTGATGTGGCTGTAATTATTTATCTTCTTTTTTATGTTTTATTGTTTAAGAATAATCATTTAGATATATTATAAATTATCTATATTAAAATTTGAAACAGTTGGTCTGGTATAATGTGAATATATTTCAACTTTTCTGATGGTTTCTTTCTCCCAAAAAATATAACATTTCAGGTAAATTAGAAAACCTCAACTTAACAATATTTATGGTTTCATACTCATTGTCCTGCTTGATTATGTTTTCTAATGGTTTCTTCAGTCTAAGTAAAAACAACAACAACAACAACAACTAACCAAACTTATTATGAACTCAAAACATGAACAACAACAAGTCTGCCTTCTCACAAAACTCGATTACACCCTTACCCTCTGTTGTCAACTTGTGGCCAAATTATCGTATCTTCACACGAATTCGATTTCCAGATGCGTCATGAAATCACAAGTTCTGGTGTCATGCAAATTCGATTTTCTTTGACGTGTGATGAAATTTTACGAAGAAGAAGAAAGAGAAAAAAAAATGGAGGCATGTGTTGGCGGCGACAAGATTACGAGTCAGGTCTGAAATTATGCGTCAGAATTTTTGACAAGTTGGAGAGCAATTTGGGTTTATTTTAAGGCCGTCGTGGCTGGCTGGCTGGCTCGCTGGCTGGCTCTCAGGCTTCACCCACAACAGCTGATCAATTTACTCTAAAGTCTCCTGTCCTGAATTTTCAATCGTTGTTTTTAATTTCCAGAATTATGATCAAGTGTAGAGTGAATGTTTTTCCTGAAATTGAATGTTAACAAGATCTGCTTTGAGTGGAGTACAAGGAATTATATTTACAATAAATGAGAAAGTATTGGTATTTTTTTGGTATTGGTCTGGAATTTGTTGATAAGTGCTCTTTATTGGGGGAATTTTGTCGTTCAAAAGTTCCACAATACACAAATAAAATAAACACAAAGCCTTTTATTGAAGAAGTTTTGTTTGAATAGAAAAAAGGTATTGGAGTATTAAATTTTAGTACCAATAAGGAAATTGCTGTTAAATAATCTCTAATGTAAAAATATCAGGTCATGAATTTTTGTACGGGTCGACCAGACTATTTCGTTGTAATACGTAATGATAAATATTTCCCTGTTGTTGTATTTGGTGGAATAAATTTATATATAATATATAAAGAGGCCTCCCCAGGCATGCATTAATTAACGCGCCTGTCATTTTCTTCAGCCTCGTTAACCACGGGAAATATTACCTGCGGGAACATACAAAATATTTTCGAGTTGAGTTTAGACATGATGATCTAGAGGGGCTCTAAGGTCAGCTGGTGTTACCTAAGGTCAGCTGGTGTTACCTAGGGTCAGCTGGTGTTACTTAGGGTCGGCTTGTGTTACCTAGAATTATTTGGTGTTACTTAAGGTCAGCTGGTGTTACCTAGAGCTAGTTGGTGTTACTTAGGGTCAGCTTGTGTTACCTTGGGTTAGTTGGTGTTACTTAGGGTCAGCTTGTGTTACCTAGGGTTAGTAACATAGATGGTGTTACCTAGTATTACTTAAACTCACTTAGTGGTATCTGGGTTACCTGGTGCTACCTGAAATTACCTATAGTTACTTTGTTACCTCGATATTTGGTACCATAATAATGTTGAAAGCCTCTATGAAATGCTTACACAAACTAAACATTAATTATTATCTGTATTTAATCATGAACTCTTACACACAGTTAAGCACCAGGGTGTGTGTGTGTGTGTGTGTGTGTGTGTGTGTGTGTGTGTGTGTGTGTGTGTGTGGAAGGAGGATACGGCATTTAACTTGGCCTGGTTTTGTGTTTTAATAATATGTGTAAAACTATAATTACTGTAACTTCCTCTTGATGTCAGTGTTCCATTACCTTACAGGCATCTCTCTCTCTCTCTCTCTCTCTCTCTCTCTCTCTCTCTCTCTCTCTCTCTCTCTCTCTCTCTCTCTCAGCTACATATCGTGTTGCTTATCTCTATTTTGTAGTCGAGAACTGAAAGATGTGGATGAAGTTTTGTTGATTCAAATTAAAAACATCGTAGTGCAGACGATGAAGAAGAAGAGGAAGAAGAAGGAGGAGAAGATGAAGAAGAAGAGGAAGAAGAAGATTGAAATAAATAGAAGAAGATAGAAAGAAGGAGGAAAAAACAAGTAAAAGAAACAAGAAAATATAGACAGATATACAAGAATATAGATACAAGGAAAAAGAAGAAGAAAGAAAAAGAAGAAGAAGAGTACTCGATGATGAAAGACGTAAGCCATTAAAGACACCAAGAGGAACAGCACTTGAGACGCGTCCAAGATGTTTATACTAAAAAAAACATTCATACACTGAGCAAACTGTCCACACACACACACACACACACACAGATAGCACTCAACATAGCCACACCTGGTGCTTGATTGCGTGTACCTGTTGTGGGTTGTGTTCCTGCTTCCGGTTATTACACGGTATAACACGACAGTAGGAAGGTGAGATTATTGTACGCATGGTGATCTCTGAGTTCATCCCACAGCGCCTTGTTATAGAGCTTTCTTTTGGGTATCTCTCTGTTTTTATGCTTGTTATGGCTACAGGTATCTTGGCTTTCTGTGTTAATTGGTCTTACCTGTAAATCCCCCTTCGTTACCTCTCGTCTAATTTCTCCTTCGGGATTTTTTTTTTATTTTTTTTTATCGCTTGATTAATTTCATCTTCTCTTTTATACTTCAGAATCATTTTTTTTTTTTAACTTATGACCAAAAGCCATCAGGATCGCCTCTTAATGCCGTCTCCATCCTTTTTCTCCTTCACAGGATCCCTCCGGTCGCCTAGGATCACCGAACACCCAACGGACATGACGGTGCCAAGGAGTGAGCCAGCCACCCTCAACTGCAATGCGGAGGGGAAGCCGCCACCCACCATCCGCTGGTTTAAAGACGGTCAGCTTGTCAGGTAGGTCTTGTGTTTTGAGAATTGATTAAGACCTATACTTAGAAAATTGATTAAGACATGAAGTTAGAAAATTGATTGAGACGTGTTCTTAGTTGATTAAGGCATGTACTTAAAGAATTGATTAAGACATGTACTTAGGAAATTGATTAAGAAATATACTTAGAGAATAGATTGAGACGTGTACTTGGAGAATTCATTATGGGATGTACTTAGAGAATTGGGTAAGAAAGGTGTGTTTAAGGACCTGCCCGGTCACCTGAACCTGGCAGTACTCGTGGTATATTTCTTGTGGAACTTTGTGGAACTTTTCAACCTTAGTTATTATTATTGTTTACCTTTTAGTTCAGTTTTGATGATTTTGGGTGATTAAATTAACCTTTTCATCTTTATTGTTTTGTTTAGTTACTTTAAATGTATTTTTCTTTTTAACTTTCTTCACTGTTACTTTTTTTTTATTTTTTTTTATTTTTATTTCTTCGTCTCTTCTTGGTTCATGTTACTTATTTCTTCAGTCTTTTTACTTATCACTGTTATTAGTGTTTTTTCTTTATCTGATTCGTATTCTGTATGTTAGTTGCAAAGCCCTTTTTTATCTTATCCTCAAGGCTTTAGTTTATTCATCTGATTCCTAAAAGTTGATCTCCTAAAGTTTTCATTAGCATAGGTTGATGACATGTACGGTATACTGTAGGTAAAGTCAACAGGAAAGCACCTCTGGCGGACCCTCAGCCGATTTGGCTGCCCCCCAAAATTTATCGCCGTTGTGAGGCAACTCCACGATGGCATGAACGGCACAATGGCACCCAGTCTGAGTTCTTCCCCATCCAAACGGGGGTAAAACAAGGGTGTGTACTGACGCCAACTCTCTTTTCCATTCTCTTGGCTGCCTTCCTTACTCGTGCCAGTGCCAATTTAGCCCCCCCCCCCCCCCCACCTCAGGTAGAAGTTAACATGTGGTGCCTTGGATCACTGTACACGTTAAGTCTAGAGACTGTCGGGGAGAGCCGGTGTAGAGGGGGAGAAGGGAAGGGTGGGGAAGTAAAAAGAGGGATGGGACTGGGAGGGGAAAGTGGGAAGTAGGAAGGAACGGAGAGGGGAAGGAGGAAAGAGAGAGGGGGAGGGATAAGGAAGAAACTGGGAGAGAAAAGAGGAAAGGGGCAAGAAAGGATAATGAGTGGAGGAAGAGGTGTAGAAGGGGAAAGAAAGAGGGGAGGAGGAGGAGGAGGGAATTAATAGAAGGGGAGGGGGGGTAAATCTGGTGGGTGTGGACCTTTTAATTAGCGCCCGGTGGTCACACGACGCCCGCCTGATGTTCCCAAACTTTTGTTATCGCAGTAAAAATGTTGTTTTGTTCCTCGCTGGAGTAATGGAAAGACCCCAGTTTACCTTCCATTTTAGTTTTCAACTTTTCTAATAACAGTTTATATATATATAGTAATCTGGAAAACTCTTTATTTTGAGTATTAATTTACTATTTTGATTTTATTTTTTTAGTGGTCTTGAAGGAATGGATGTGAGAGATTCCTTAGGATTATGGGCCGTAGGGCGAGGTTTTTCAAGAACGTGCTTCGGGCACTACGATCAACCGGGCAGGGTTACCAACATTTCCAAATCGACTGGTTGACCCACTGATGCCACAACCCAGGCGTTGAGTACCCCAACACACACACACACACACACACACACACAAAATAATAAATAAATACAAAAAAATAACCATCAGTAAAAAAAAAGTCACATTTGACCAAACGAACATAAAAGTGTTAAGTTGATATCAATGTGATATAGAAATTACTATTGTCTGGTGTTTGTTATGAAGGTGCTGGCCACTGGAGTGACCGGTGGTTGGTGTACCTCGAGTCAGCTGTCACAACACGGCGCGGGAAATATGGATAGCCATGAACGCAGCATATCTCTCTCTTTTAAACAGTGCAATGGTCTAGTTAGCCTCATTCATGAGAGAGGGAAGATTTTACAAGACAAGGCATATGATCCCTGGAGCTGTGATAAAAAGAGAAAAGTCGGGACTATTTAACACATGTATATAACTGACAATTAATCTTTGAATGTATATGTAAAAAACAATTTCTGTCACCAACAAACTCATTATCTATCAGTTTTGAATGTATTCTATTCCAATATATCAAAATTTGGAGGGTGAAAAGGGTTTTATACTCATCACGACTGCCCTCCCGATAAATTGTCCCAACACTCCCGATAGGAAACCTGATCACCGGGACTGCCTTCGGGTCTGTAGGCGTCTCTGAATAACCACACTCGATGGTGATCCCGATCGGTCGCGTGATGTAACGACTGTGAATACAGTCCTATATTTCAGATTGGCGTCCTGTGGTGTAATGGTCAGCATGCTCGCCTCGCAAACAAGCGGACCCGAGTTCGATCCCCGGGCAGGGTGAAACTATGGGCAAGTTTCTTTACGCCAGTTACCTCTGTCTTCCCAGCAGTAATTGGGGACCTGCATGTTCCAGGGTAATGGTTAGCCAGTGCAGTTGGCGAGTTGTCTGGTTTTCTCTGACTATTCCTTGACACTGGTTGTTGTGTTGGCGACAGCTTCTACACCTTAAACAAATTCACGCCTAGGTGGCCCTTGGGTTGGCCATCCTCGTTACACTTGGGGCATCCATTATTATTATTATTATTATTATTATTATTATTATTATTATTATATTACAGATCAGTCACATAGTAAAATAATGTTAGGTTGAAGTCATGATAATTTCCGTATAAGAATTCGCACCCAAAGAGTTTATGAAGAGTGAGGAAACAGTATTAGGGTGAGCCAGGCCGACGGGGAGTGTCCCTTGATAATGTATCCTTATGAGAGCGTCTACCTCGGCATTTTACCTGGGCGTTTACCTGTGTCGATTCCAGGGGCCTCTCCCACATCCCACACCCCTGCCACTCCTCCCTCCTGCACTACACACAGACAACCTTGTGATAGCGGTGGCCAGCTGTGTGTCACGTGGTCTTCTCTCTCGCTCCAAGGATCTCGACTCAGGCTAACATTGTGGTCTATTGTCTTAAGTCAACATAGGAAACGTCTCCCAAAGGCACGGATGACTTCTTTTGTTGTGATAAACAAATAGAAACATAAAGAGACACAAGATTCTGGAAACAAGATGATGATGATAATAATGATGATGATGATGATGATGATGATGATGATGATGGTGATGATGGTGATGATGATGATGATGGTGATGATGATGATACAGTGACACAGTGAGGACAAGGAGGGGTGAGGCGTCAAAGAGTTACTAATGAAACAAAAATATTCTTCATAAGCATATTGAACAAACTACAATAAAAAACAAAACATGATGAGAACAGCTCTAATAAAACAGACAAAAGAACAGGGAGAATGTAAAGACAAAAATAACGAGAGAACAAAGAGAGAATGAGATAATGCAGAGAATGTTGTGTTGACAAAGTCGTATTTCAGGCAAGCTTACCGTGTAGTTAAAGTCGAGTCTCAGCGTAATTTCGACGTCATTATGGCCGCCACCTTTGCGCCACGGTTAAATAAAGCGAGTTTGGTATCATCTCGTATTTGTATTTAGAAGATAATTTTACCTGTGTGTCTTTGAGAATTACAGGTGAGCCGAAATGTTAGGGACTCGAACTACACGAGGAAAAAAAATTAAGGTAGGAAATTGTTAGAAGTCAGAGGTGAAATGTAAGAAATCATTTGGATATTCAGAACATAGTTTTGGTGTTTCGGCCGCTGCACCAGTTGAACTTTTACCAATACTACTGCAGCGTCGAGCAATAGGAGGTCCATGTGGCGCCTCCCTGCCTCCCTCCCTACCGTTAGTGAAGCTGTAGAACTATTTAACTTTTTTCATGGATTACTTTTTTGAAGGTCTGGTCACACCGTCTTGTATCTAACGAGGATGATTTTTGTTTTAGGTTACTGAAATTGAAAGAGTTTATTAAGACAGAAAAATACAGAAACAAAAGTGAACAACAACAATAATATTGACGTGGTTGTGTCTAGTGAGTCTCTGCTGCTTGTATGTTGTAGTTATCTTCGCTAAAAGATGTTGACCTTCTCCATGTAATGCTATAGAGGTTAGGTCATGCCCAGTTTAAGAGCCGCCTTTTGTTCTACACTTAAGCCACACGCTGCAGTCATCAGCCTTCATAAGTGTGATCATCTCAATAACACAATATAACTCCTGTAAATAGAAATAGGTCACCGTGGCCCAGCTGTTTGAAAACCTGGTCACGCCCTGCTGCTGTCTTCAACATATAATGACACTATTTACCTCCTGAAGAATGAGTCACTGACAAGCACGGTAGTGTGACTTGCCTATTAAGGCGTATAGGGCACTGTGTCTTCAGACTTCATACACACGGTCACCAGATGATATGTGCTACCTCTTTGAGTGATGTTCACAGGTCAACAAAGGCGAGTATTGTTATACAGTACTGGCGGTGAACCTCTCGTGTGCACGTTATCCCCTCCTCCCTCCCCGGCAGGTTATCCACGCCGTCTGCGACATTTGTTATTTATTTATTTTTAATTACCAAGACTCTCCCTGATGAAAGACCTTTCCGGTGAGATATATATAACTTCTGTGTGTTGTTGAGTTTGAGAGTTTATCAGGATCGTAAATACAGACAGACAACTTAGGCTTGATGAGTATATACGATGCACTTGCCTCATACTGTCAGTTTATGTCGTTAACGACCCGCCTGGCGACTCATATCTCAAAAATTCTTGACTGGCATATTGGACGAGGCGAGTCAGCGGAGAATTTTTGATAAGTCTGCTCAGTGTTTTTTAAGTGAAGGCATTGTGTGGCGGATGAGGGAGAGAATTAACCCGCCGCTCCACACACGCTCCAGATTTATAAAGTTTCTGTGATGAATATTCCTCGTAACCGAAGACCCAGCACTGCACCTGACTTTTTATAGCGCAGGGGAGATCAGAGGCCTCGTCCCTTGGCTTGACAGGTGGTGCTTGAAGGAGGATGAGGAGTTGTATGATATAATGAGCAGCACTCTGAGGTAGGGCGCCTTACAGATGGTAGTCCTGAGGCGAAGGTTGTGTAAAATGTAACTTAAGGTAGAAAAGGCCGACGGAAAGTGTTTGGTGGTGGCAGTATTGAGTGCCTGTGGAAGTGTCTACGAACAAGTTAAATCACAGAATCGTTTAAAAATAACATAAAAATCACAATAAAAATTTAATCAACCTTAACTAGATGAAGTTAAGACCAGTCAAGGGACACATAATTATCAGGTACAGAATCTGCCCCTAAATTCTCTACCGTAATTTTCTTTCCTAATTAGTGTTTAGAGAAGGTAATGTAGTTATTTCGATGATTTATCTTAACACAGTCAGTTTGCTGCTTCCTCACACCTTCAGTTCTAGGAATTTTCATCTTAAGAAACTGAGAATCTGACCCAGTCATAATATTGTGTAGTGTAGTGTGTAGGTGGTGAGTCAGGTGTAGCGTGGTACAGTGTTGAGTCAGGTGTACTGTGGTGTAGTGTGTAAGTGGTGAGTCAGGTGTAGCGTGGTGTAGTGTGTTAGTGGTGAGTCAGGTGTAGCGTGGTACAGTGTTGAGTCAGGTGTACCGTGGTGTAGTGTGTTAGTGGTGAGTCAGGTGTAGTATGTTAGTGGTGAGTCAGGTGTAGTGTGTTAGTGGTGAGTCAGGTGTACCTTGGTGTAGTGTGTTAGTGGTGAGTCAGGCGTAGCGTGGTGTAGTGAGTTAGTGGTGAGTCAGGTGTCCCGTGGTGTAGTGTGTTAGTGGTGAGTCAGGTGTACCGTGGTGTAGTATGTAAGTGGTGAGTCAGGTGTAGCGTGGTGTAGTGTGGTAGTGTTTTAAGTTAGTTGTAGTGTGCTCGAGAATAAGTATATGTAAAATAAAACTAAATTAATTCTCGGGCCTAAATTCATAGACTAAAAAAACTAGTCACTATGAACTGGTTCACTGAAAACGTTAAGCCACACTTGAGTAAAAAGTCCCTCTCGATAGATAATATATTTCAGTCAGGTGAGGAAAGGCGGAAGTTGGAGGTGACTCATGCACCCAGAAGAAAAGAATGCTCCCGTCTTTACCGCCTGCAGGGAATATACCATAAAACGTCGCTCGTCCGGGAAAATCAGATTAGATTAGGTTGGTGGTGAGCCGAGACAATGTGATGTACATAATGTATGGCGCAAGACGGGCGAGGGTGACCGTCCTGACAGTGTTGGGGGGGGGGGGGGTGTATGGAACAAGCCCTGAGAGATTTTGCCTTTGAAGGATTTTTTGGTATTATTGTTTTGTTGTCTTGTTGAGTCTTAGAACACACACACACATACACACACACACACACACATACAGTGAAAACCTGTACATACTATGACACCATGTACACCAATAACAGCTTCACCCAGCCACGTGTGTACCTCCAACACTTACACAACACATATCTCCAAAATAGAGGAGGAAAAACGGAGGGAGTAAAACAGTGTTGTGTACAGAGACGCTCGGCATGGCAGCTAAAATCACAGAGTTTGTGGACGTTTAGTGGACGGTGCCCGCATCACCCCGGGCGTCCAGCCACCAGCGAGCGTCCTGCTGACCAGCCGACCTCTGCCACGGCCTGGGGAGGGTACGAACTACAGTATATATATATATATATATATATATATATATATATATATATATATATATATATATATAAAACAAAATCGAATGTATACGTATAGTAACTCAACGAAGAGAAGTACATAAATCAGAAAGCTTGCAAATGGCTGAACTGCAGTGATTTATTTGAATGAAGTAAATCAACTTTAAAATTGTTGAAAGGATTAAACACATTCTCTGTGCCAGCAGCTCTTTGTCACGGGTCGTGCCAGCCTCGTTAACTTGACCCTCAATAAAACCTTTTGAGGTTCATCAAGCAGAGTCGAGGAAAGCAGTTTTAATATCGAGGTTTTATATATTTTACCTCACCGGCAGGTTTTCTATGATGTTATTCAGCGGAAACTTTAATAGATTTTCTCGTTAGTCAGTCGTACCGAGTAACAGTGTCTGTGATTGCATAAAATACACGATTTATCTCGTCCAAACTGTGACACTTACTAGGCCTTTAGTACCCACCACCAGTGCCCAGACCCTCACACAGAGAGTGTTTCCTATTCACACAATATTACATTTTATTTCACTAAGTTAAAGACTACTACGAAAGTATAGGTTCAATGACTATTAACAGGTGTCAAAGAAATAACATTAAACAAATACTAATATAGAAATAAAAATACGGTACAGGTACAGTTTACAGGTATAGGTGCAGGTACAGTTACAGGTACAGATACAGGTACAGTTTACAGGTATAGGTGCAGGTACAGGTACAGTGAAATGTACAGATACAGTTATAGGTAGTTACAGGTATAAGTACAATTACAGGCAGTTACAGTTGCAGATGTAGGTACAGTTACAGTTATAGGTACAGGTACAGTTACACGTATATGTACAGTTACAGGTACAGTTATTAAGTTCAGATCAGTTGTATAAATATTTGAACTCTTCCCCTCACTCCCTCACCCCCTCACCCCCTCACTCCCTCACTCCCTCACCCCCTCACCCCCTCACTCTACCCACCAATCTTCCTCATTTTCTTGTGACTCTTATTCTCCCTCACTCTCCTCCATTTGAACTATGATTCTCTGTCTCCCCTCTTCTCTCACACGCAATCTCTCACTTTCTCTCATTCTCACTTTCTCCCTGACCTGTCCACACCGCCCTTCTCACTATACCTGGCTCTCCCTCCCTCTCACAGGTGGTTGATGGCCCTCACCATTCCTCTCCCTCCCTCTCACAGGTGGTTGATGGCCCTCACCATCCCTCTCCCTCCCTCTCACAGGTGGTTGACGGCCCTCACCATCCCTCTCACAGGTGGTTGACGGCCCTCACCATCCCTCTCCCTCCCTCTCACAGGTGGTTGACGGCCCTCACCATCCCTCTCACAGGTGGTTGACGGCCCTCACCAGCCCTCTCCCTCCCTCTCCCAGGTGGTTGGCGGCCCTCACCATCCCTCTCCCTCCCTCTCCCAGGTGGTTGGCGGTCCTCACCAGCCCTCTCCCTCCCTCTCACAGGTGGTTGGCGGCCCTCACCATCCCTCTCCCTCCCTCTCCCAGGTGGTTGGCGGCCCTCATCAGCCCTCTCCCTCCCTCTCCCAGGTGGTTGGCGGTCCTCACCAGCCCTCTCCCTCCCTCTCACAGGTGGTTGGCGGCCCTCACCATCCCTCTCCCTCCCTCTCCCAGGTGGTTGGCGGTCCTCACCAGCCCTCTCCCTCCCTCTCCCAGGTGGTTGGCGGTCCTCACCATCCCTCTCCCTCCCTCTCACAGGTGGTTGGCGGTCCTCACCATCCCTCTCCCTCCCTCTCACAGGTGGTTGGCGGCCCTCACCAGCCCTCTCGCTCCTTCTCCCTCAGGTGGTTGACAATCCTGACTAGCGGTCTTTCTCATTTTCGTTCCCCTTTCCTTCATTTCCCCTCTACCTCTTTCCCTCCCCCTCCCGATAATCCTGATTAGCACTCCCATTTTCTTTCCCCTCTTCTTCATTTCTCCCCTCCCTCCCCGTTTCCCTCTCCCCCTCCCTCCTCCTCTCCCTCCTCCTCTCCCTCACTCACTTTCCGGAGCTGCTATGAAATAAACATGACCTCCTATTTTGCACTATTAACTCGGAGTGTGAACGTGGTGGTGATGGTTTTTTGTTTCGTTGTAAAATTGATAACACTCTGATAGCTGCCACCACATACTGTACGTTGTAATGTATATAAAGATCAATATTCAACTGTCATCAACGTGTGTGTTTAAATAAAGAGAGAGTAGATAAGAGTATTAACATTTCTAATCATAATGTGTAATTTTATGCTATATATTTAAGTATTATAAGTAATGATAAAATTGAAGACATTGCGCTCACTTCAGCCAGGGAACTCTTTAAGTGTTACTGACTGTGTGCCTGCAGGGGTCCACTCCCGTCCACAGCAGAAGCCTTACTGACAGCTGGACACGTGCTACTGATCATGCAAGCCATCAAGGACTTCTTTTATAAGACTATCCTGCTGGGGAAGTGCAAGTGATTACCTCTGAAAAAAACTCACTTATTAAGACAGAACATATTAGTAAAATATTTAAGACGTTGGTTGGTTCCTAGATATAAAACTGATATATACTGTATTGGTTACAAGTATATATCACCACTGACTCCCTTATATTTAACAACGTGTGACTAAGTTGAACATCTTACAAGTTATGACGTGTTTAGTTAAGTAAACAAACCATGTCTGAGTCTTCATGGGACCATTACCTGTTGGGAAAATTGTTTGAGAAATTCTAGTAGCTTGGTAGGCGTCTTACAAACGGCCAGACCACCGTCCTCTCTCTCTCTCTCTCTCTCTCTCTCTCTCTCTCTCTCTCTCTCTCTCTCTCTCTCTCAGTGTGGTGGGCGGCTGTGGGCGGATCTGACTCACTCATTACCGTCCCGCCCTGGAGACCTCCAAGTTTTCTTGCTGAAATTACCCGAGAACCCAATCCTTCGTCGACACCTTTGTGGCCGATATACCCGCCACCTCCTACTGTGTTAGGAGGAGGAGGAGGAGGAAGAAGACTGGGAGGAAGAGGAGGACGGGGAGGAAGAGGAGGACGGGAGGAAGGGGAGGAAGATAGAGACGGGGATGAGGAGGAAGAGGAGGACGGTAAGGAGGAGAAAAAGAAAAGGACGAGGAGGAAGAGGAAGACGGAGAGGAGAGGGAAGATGAGGAGGATGGGGGAGAGAAAGAACGGGGGAGGAGAATGGGTAAGAGGAGATAGAGGAGGAAGAAGAAGAAGAACAAGAGATAGGATGGAGTAAAATAAGGAGGAGGAAGAAGAAGAAGAACAAGAGATAGGATGGAGTAAAATAAGGAGGAGGATACACCCGCCACCTCCCACTGTGTTAAGAGAAGAAAGAGGGAGATGGTAGGTAGGAGAGGGGGGAGGTGTTGGCGTTGCTGGGGGGGGGGGAAGGGGACGCCGTGGGGTATGAGGGAGGGGGGGAGAAAGGAAGGTGGAGAGAGAGAGAGAGAGAGAGAGATAGGGGTGAAGAATCTCCCGTAAACTCGTTGATAAACTACGAAGGCGAGAAATAATAGGGAAGAGGGAGACGAATAAAGAAAAGGAGAGAGAGAGAGAGAGAGAGAGAGAGAGAGAGAGAGAGAGAGAGAGAGAGAGAGCCAACATGCAGAATCGGTCGTAAACCCGTTGCTGGATCACAAAGTTCTGGGTCATAAGGGATGGCGGGTTGGGTGAAAGTTTCTATTTCATCCCCCAACTCGCAGGCAGCCGGAGTTTAAAATTACTTGTGGGGGAACTATTTGCACACCTTGCCCGTCGCCGCTAATGGTTCCCACCGTGTTAGGGATTGTTGCCTCCCCACGGTACAGTGAGCCGTGTGTCCTCGAGGTGTTGGTGGGTAGGGATGTGGGGTGGGGGGATTGGTTTACGAGATAGGAATGAACCTGAAGACTTGTTTTGGCCAGGGAGTTACTAGGGGGAGGGGCTTCATTTCCTGGAAGGTGGGGAGGAGTGAGATTTGGTAAGGGATGGGGATGACCTTGGGGGAAGCTGGGGAAGGATAGAAATTGGTGCTAGGTTTGGATGGTGAGTCGGGGAGGGAGATATGTAGATGTCCTTAGTGATTAATAGGAAAAATAACTCCTACAAAACGTTTGGGGAAGTTTCAAGTGTATAATACAAAACAAGGATAATTTACTTAAGTTACAGAATGTGGTGGGGACTCCAATGACGCCGCTGCCAGTATGTTGCAATTAGGCATTTATATGGTTGTACAGTATATATATATTTTGCTGGGTCATTATTTCTCCTTCCAGACACAAAAGCCAATCAGGAATAGCTGAGTCAACAACTACTCTTGCTACTAACACACTCAACAGACACCAACAAGAACCTTCTGGCAACCAACACACTCAACAGACACCAACAAGAACCTTCTGGCTACCAACACACACGACAGACACCAGCAAGAACCTTTTGGCTACCAACACACACACAACGACACCAACAAGAACCTTCTGGCTACCAACACACTCAACAGACACAAACAAGAATCTTCTGGCTACCAACACACTCAACAGACACCAACAAGAATCTTCTGGCTACCAACACACTCAACAGACACCAGCAAGAACCTTTTGACTACCAACACACTCAACAAACACCAACAAGAACCTTCTGGCTACCAACATACACAACAGACACCAACAAGAACCTTCTGGCTACCAACACACTCAACAGACACAAACAAGAACCCTCTGGCTACCAACACACTCAACTGACACCAACAAGAACCTTCTGGCTACCAACACACTCAACAAACACCAACAAGAACCCTCTGGCTACCAACACACTCAACAGACACAAACAAGAACCTTCTGGCTACCAACACACTCAACAGACACAAACAAGAACATTTATCACAGCAAAACTTAAATCAATCCATCGAATTTCTTAAATTGGTACAAGTCAGGAGGTTGTTACTCTTAAATGACTCGATATAACAACACGACCAAATAGTCTCAACCAAAGAGCTGTCACTCCCAGACCAAAGTTAAAAATCAATCCATTGAGTCTTGTGGGATTTATCGAGTAGAAACCACATTTGTTACCAAGAGGAGGCAGGTGAGACGAACAGATTTAAGAGCATCATCATTTCCTCTTACCTGTGAAGTTTAGGTAAGACATATTAACAGAGAGTTTTATTTATCTCAGGTATATTATTATGTGGATTGACACCTGTTTGTGAGGTAATCAGATTGTTTCTCTACTAATACTACTACTACTACCACTACTATTTTTTTTTTTTTAATAAAATGGCCTCCAACTCTCCCCCAATAGCCACACCTTTCCCTACTACTACTACAACTAAAGAACCTGATGTAAAAACTCACATAATGTTCTACCATAAAAATAGCAGTAAAAGACTAACATTAATCCTACCATAATCCCAATGAGAACTACCATAAACCTACTGCGGGAGCCACCATTAAGGGGAGAGAGAGAGAGAGAGAGAGAGAGCCGGGCAATATGGCGGTGTTGTGAAGTTGAGACTCTACCTCATAACAAAACCCAATGAGAACTACCATAAACCTACTGCGGGAGCCACCATTAAGGAGAGAGAGAGAGAGAGAGCCGGGCAATATGGCGGTGTTGTGAAGTTGAGACTCTACCTCATAACAAAACCCAATGAGAACTACCATAAACCTACTGCGGGAGCCACCATTAAGGAGAGAGAGAGAGAGAGAGCCGGGCAATATGGCGGTGTTGTGAAGTTGAGACTCTACCTCATAACAAAACCCAATGAGAGAACTAATGTGGTTGACAGGAGAGATGTTTTGAGACAGAGACGTTATATGTTAGTTGATTTGTTTTTGAGAGAGATAAGAGAGAGAGAGAGAGAGAGAGAGAGAGAGAGAGAGAGAGAGAGAGAGAGAGAGAGAGAGAGAGAGAGAGAATTTTTCTGTTTTGTGAGATATTTTGAGTATTGTGGTCCTTTTGTGAGACATGGAGAGACAGATGTGTCGTTGAATCTGTTACGAGACGGGTGAGAGACGTGAGACAGGACAGAATTGAGGAGCTGAGGGAGAGAGAGAGACAGTAGGTGGTTATTGACAGGTGTTGTGTGAATGTGAGATACCAGCCTCTGACAGCCATCATCACCCCCAGGACACACACACACACACACACACACACACACACACACACACACACACACACACCTCGCCTCCACCACGTTCGTCTTATCAACACAAAACCTTGCCGCTGATAACAGGCTCGTGTGTTTTCCTTCGATAATGAGATGCGTTTGGTGGTCCCGGCGATGATAGTGTGTGTTGGTGGGCGTAAGAGTAGGTGGTACCAGGTCCCGTTACTAATGGGTCCAACCTAACCTAACCAAACCTAACCTAACCTTACCATACCTAACCTAACCTAACCTAACCTAACCTAACCTAACCTTACCATACCTTACCTAACGTTTAATAATAAGGATTTTGACCCTTTAGGTTTAGGGCTAATAGGAAGGGGTCTACAAGAAGTGGTTCCCGATTTTAATGGTCATTCCAAATTAGGTCGGGGCCTGTTAGGACAACCAGTAGAAATATTGAAAAACGCCCTTGCTAAGTCTCCCGTGTTCCTCCGCTATTACGTCTCACTGCACCCATGGCGGCCCGTTCTTGCCTTGGGCTCCCCGTTGCACCCCCAGCCACGCCCACGCCCAGGTCACGCTACTCTCCAGCCTCATTAAACACTGTACCCTTGTTGACTGTATTACGAACACCTGAAATACTTTTTTTTTATTAAAAGAAAAACTACAATCCCATTTTTTTGTATGTTCAAAGAAATTATTCAGAATTTCAACTCAACAAAAAAAAATCCTGATATTTTTTGTGATGTAAATAGAAGAAAAAAATTGTTGGACGGAATATGTAAAGTACACATTAGTTCAAAGTTCAACACATTATAAGTCATGATAAAAAATATAATACAGTTTTAGCACAGAAGCGGAGGTGAGAGTTACTGTAGTATGCAGTGTTCAAAGCAAAAATCAGGGGGCGCTGTGTACATCACGTTGTACACTCGAAATATGCAGGAGAAACGCACACACACACACACACACAGGTGAGCGCCGTACACGAGGGACTATATAACACGGTAGAACGAGTTTATAAAGAAGATACTAACATAGGGAACAGTGTGCAGGGATACCAGCTAGAGAGACTTGAAGCATCATAATCCAGAGTACGAGTTCTCAATTGTCTGTTTTTGTTGACAGTAATTGAGCTTTGATGAGCACAAAATTGACTGCCTTTTGATCCGCCCCAACGATGATGGGTAAATAATGGTGGAATTACAGTGTGAATTTACCGTGTCACGTGTGTGTGTGTGTGTGTGTGTGTGTGTGTGTGTGTGTGTGTGTGTGTGTGTCCTTATCCTCAGTAGACATCATCATCATCACTACTTTAGGAGAACATCAACATCTGACTCCGGTCACCGCCTCACCACCGACCAAAACAAAGCCGTCACACACACACACACACACACACACACACACACACACACTAGTCCAGCTGTTTGCACATACCTTTCTCTCTTTCATATATCCTTTCCCTACTTTTTTTTACATATATTTTCTCTACTTTCTTTTATATATTGTTTCTCTACCTTTCTCCTATATTATTTCTCCACTCTAATTTCCTTTTCTCATATATACTTTCTCACCTTTTTCATATATTGTATACTTTCTTCTATATCCCTTTTCTACTTTTTCTTCCTCATATACCCTTTCTCTACTTTCTTTCATATATATACTGTCCTTACTCTCTCTAAACAAAATTTCCAAATGTTCTAAATGATGTTCTTCAAATTCAAATAGGCCTTCGTGTAGGCCTGTGTATACACCAACAAGTATCGAAAACGTGTCAAATAAAACTCTTAATATCTTTAATTCGGTATAACGAGGAAACTTTAATATCGAGAGGGAAATATTTCAGGAAGTGACAACCAAAAAATAACAGTTTTTTTTCTTAACGTGATTCACACAACACAAGTTAACATTTAATTGTTGTAAAGTTAAAAAATAAACCAAGAATGTTTTATAGAATGTGTTTTATCCTCAGGTTCTTGAAGGTCAAAGTTGTATTTACCTTCTCGGGAAAATATGGCTTTATACAATACCCTCTGACGTCACGGCGGTGTTGCATGTTTACATTTGGTTGTTCAGTGTTGCCAGTTTTGGTTTTTATAGACCCACACCTCTCTACGCCTTGGATTTTTTTTTCTTGAATAATGTCAATATTTTTTAAAGTACTTTTTCTTGACATGTATTTGAAATAGTGTTACAGACTATTATATATGGTTAGGTTAGGTTAGGTCAGGTCAGGTCAGGTCAGGTCAGGTTAGATCAAGTCATATTCTCACCTTCCTCAGGTAGCTCTCTTCCTCACTATTGACACCTTCACTACACTAAACCATCCATTAACGAGATAACTAAGTTTTTGTGTTTTTCTCTGTCACCCTTCAATACACTTAATGTTCCCATATATTTAATAAAGATACACATAACATACACATAATACACATAACATACACATAATACACATAACATACATATAATACACATAACATACATATAATACACATAACATACACATAATACACATAACATACACATAATACACATAACATACACATAATACACATGATTTGCATATAATTTATATTTTTGCCATCACCTACCAATAACCTTCATTCTCCCAGGTGTTCAAACTTTCGTCTTTTTTACATACATACATTAAGGTGAATTTCACTTAATTTTATGATCTAAGCCAAATGCCATCATGATTTTAAAGACGATAAAGAAATCTGTGTATTTTTGGGTGATATATATAGTGTTTATCGCCACTTGGTTGACGTCACATAACCAGGAGGATGTCAGAGCCCGGATGACGTTTCATATCCAGGATGACGTCTCATATCCAGGATGACGTCAAATACCCAAAGTGAGCCATGGAGCCCCTGGTGATGCTACATAGCCAAAATGACGTCACATAACAAGGGTGACGCCTCAAACCCAGGATGACGTCACAGAGAGACGGCCTGGATTATCGTAAAACGAGTTGGGAAGGAAAACAAATACGAATAAACCAAAAACCAGAAGAGAAAAAGAAGAACATAAAAGTCAGGGAGGAGAGTTAATAAGAATAAATGTTAGACTAGGAGACAACGAAGATAAAAGGGGGGGGGGGAGAGCAGAGACAAGAGGCGTGAACCAGAGTGAACATTATGAGGCGACGGGGATAAACTACATGTTGTGTACACTGCTGCTGCTGAGGTCTCCTAGTGGTGGTCTCCTAGAGGTGGTCTCCTGGCGGTGGTCTCCTAGTGGTGATCTGGACACTCAGCATGTCTCTCTGATGTAGGCGTGGGCAATGGGCATGTTAGGCGTGGCGAGGGATTGATTGCGTAGTCGTAGCTTCTCTCAGCCTAACCACGAGTCTCATGACTGCTGTGGGCATGGTCAAGGGCGTGGTTATGAAGGGATGAACTGTGACTTAAAAACCTCTGACATTACCCTTCCTTACCACTGACATCACCCTTCCTTCACCACTAGCATCACTTTTTCCACCACTGACTTCATTTTTTTTGTATCTTTCCAGGACGTCCCCAGGTGATCCCAAATCCCAACGGGTGCTACTACCGACGGGATCCTTGTTCTTCCTGCGGGTGGTACACGGCAAGAAGGAGGATGACGCGGGGGTGTACTGGTGCCAGGCGAGCAACGAAGTGGGCACCGTCACCTCCAACAACGCCACCCTCGAAATAGCAGGTAAGACAGGTGTTGAAGAGGTCAGGTAAGGGAGGGGTAAAGAGACGGTTTATGACAGAGAAAGAGAGACACACACAGTAAAAAAGACAGAAAGACAGACAGGCAGAGACGGACAAACACACACTCTAAGAAGACACACACACACACACACACACACACACACACACACACACACACACACACAATGTAAGACGAGAGAGAGAGAGAGAGAGCGGGGTTAGTGGGGTCATGTGGAGGTTGGCGGGGTTATGTGGAGGTTGGTGGGGTCATGTGGAGGTTGGTGGGGTCATGTAAAGGTTGGTGGGGTCATGTGGAGGTTGGTGGGGTCATGTGAAGGGTACTGGGGTCATGTGGAGGGTACTGGGGTCATGAGAAGGGTACTGGGGTCATGTGAAGGGTACTGGGGTCATGTGAAGGGTACTGGGGTCATGTGGAGGGTACTGGGGTCATGTGAAGGGTACTGGGGTCATGTGAAGGGTACTGGGGTCATGTGAAGGGTACTGGGGTCATGTGGAGGGTACTGGGGTCATGTGGAGGGTACTGGGGTCATATGAAGGGTACTGGGGTCATGTGAAGGGTACTGGGGTCATGAGAAGGGTACTGGGGTCATGTGAAGGGTACTGGGGTCATGTGAAGGGTACTGGGGTCATGTGAAGGGCACTGGGGTCATGTGAAGGGCACTGGGGTCATGTGAAGGGTACTGGGGTCATGTGAAGGGTACTGGGGTCATGTGAAGGGTACTGGGGTCATGTGGAGGGTACTGGGGTCAGGTGGAGGGTACTGGGGTCATGTGAAGGGTACTGGGGTCATGTGAAGGGTACTGGGGTCATGTGAAGGGTACTGGGGTCGTGGATGAGGGGTAAGGAGGGGGCTGGGGAGGTAGAAGGGAATATTTAGCTTGAGTTTATAATAGCGGTAAGGGAACAAGTAGTCAAGTACACCTTTACCTCACCCGACACGGCAGGTAGGCAATTCCTGTGAGGTCATGTAGGGAGAGAGGGAGGAAAGGCCAGGGGTCATGTAGGAAAGGAGGGAAGGCTAGGTATCATGGAGGGAGAGAGAGAGGGAGGGAGGGACAGGGGTCATGGAGGGAGGGAGGGCCAGGTATCATGGATGGGGAGAGGGAGGGAAGGCCAGGGGTCATGGAAGGAGGGAGGGCCCGGTATCATGGATGGGGAGAGGGAGGGAGGGACAGGGGTCATGCAGGGAGAGAGGGAGGGAAGGAGGGACAGGGGTCATGGAGGGAGTGAGAGAGTGAGAACCAGTTATCGTGGAGGGAAAGAGGGAGGGAAGGCCAAGGGTCATGGAGGGAGGGAGGGCTAGGTATCATGGAGGGAGAGAGGGAAGGAGAGGAGAGAAAAAGAGAAGGAGGGAAGGAGAGACGGAATATATCCCAAAGTGAGTAAGGTAGAGTTTCTCTTGGAGGGAAGGAGAGAATGAGGGAGAGGAGATGGAGAGTAAGATAAGAGGACGAGAGGAAAAAGAGTAAAGTGAAGGAGTGAAACAATAACAATAACAGATAACAAAGCATTAAGGAGAATAACTCACAGTGTTATATTTTCCCCAGGTAAAGGAATAATATTGTTACATTAATTAACAAAACCCTTAAAGGAAAAAATCTTATACAATATACTACACAATTATATTAAATGGAACATCGTCATTAAGCAGACATATACGAATATTCCCGAGTTAATTATCTTTAGGTATGAACGTGTCTCTCTGTAAAGCACAATGAGTGTTATACATAATATTAGACTTTGAAATGATCGACATGTTAAGCTTCATGTTATACTGAAATAGTTTTAAGTGGATTGTAGTTGGTAAAGAGAGAGAGGCTGTGTATGTTATCAGTGCCGTGTGTGTGTGTGTGTGTGTGTGTGTGTGTGTGTGTGTGTGTGTGTGTGTGCGTGTGTGTGTGTGCGTGCGTGTGTGTCAGCTAAGGACAGTAAAAAACATTACTACTCTTCTATGTAAAGAAATAAGGCTTAGTTCAACACTTTAATGAGCTTTATATTATAAGTCATGAGTGGAGCAGCAGTAGATCGTCCCTTACGTCACTCTCTTGTGTTGGCAACAGACCAACCCATTGTGTCTGGTCCTGAGGAGAATAATAATTTAAAGAAAAACATTACAATTTTGGCCTCCAGTTGTGGTCGTGGTATGGCTGTTGTTGTTGATGGGGTTGTTGTTATTGTTGTATATATTGTTTTGTTGTTATTATATTAGTAATTGTTCTTATGGTCGTTGTTATTGTCATTATTTGTCGTTGCTTTTGTAGGTGTTATTTTTGTTTAGTCGTCTTTTCTCGTTGATGTTATTAATGCGATCGTTGTCGTGTCGTCGTTGTAGTTGTGGCTGTTGTTGTTGTAACTGTTGTCAATTTTGTCATTGTCGTTGTTTTATGTGATTGTTATTGTGGTTATAGTGGTTATTTTTGTTATTGCAATTGTTAGTGTTGTTGATAACGGAAGACTGAAGGTGTCAGGTGTTATTTTCTCTCTCTCTCTCTCTCTCTCTCTCTCTCTCTCTCTCTCTCTCTCTCTCTCTCTCTCGACTGGTGTTGTCAGGTTCATTGTCATCGTGGTAGCTGCTGTTGTCATTCCCCACACCACTGTTATTGTCGTGTCTGGTGATGACTGTAGAGAGAACAGGTGTTGATTGCCGTCATCGCTGTTGTCGTTTACGTGTAGAAACTTAGGTAGTGTAGTGTAGTGTGTGTGTAGTGCAGTCTAGTGTAGTGTGTGTGTGTGTAGTGTAGTGTAGTGTAGTGTAGTGGTTTGTAGTGTGTGTGTGTGTGTGTGTGTCGGCTGGTGGAGGTGAGGACGGCCACAAGTCAGACGAAATTAGTGAAGGTTTGGGGGGTTGGGAGGCGTAATTAAAGCCTGGGAATTGTTTAATGACTTTGGCTTATTACTGTGAAGGTCCAAGGGAGACTCACACCTCCCTCCCTCACCTCCCTCCCTCACCCAACCCTCGAGTGTTAGCTTAAGTGTTGCCTCATGTGTCGAGTTTTAAGTAAATTACTCCCTCATGTGTTAGGCAAAATGCTCCCTTAAGTGTTAGGCAAAATGATCCTTCAAGTGTTAGATGACGTGGTCCTTTAAATATCAAGTGTTAGGTAGAGTGCTGCTTCAAGTGTTAGGTGTATTGTATCTTCAAGTGTTAAAGTGTTCTCTGAAGTGTCGAGTGTTAAGAGTCTTCCTTGACGTGTCAGATAAAGCGCTCAAGAGGTAGATAAAGTGTTCCTTCAAGTGTGAGGTAAAGTGATGAGCTTTTGTTCTTGTTGTTGTGGTTGTAATTGAGTTGTAGTTATTGTTGTGGTTGTTCATGTGGTTTTTTACTGTGATTGTGATTAAACTTGAGAGCCATGGCTATTGTTGTGGTAGATTGTGGTTAATGTTGAAATTTTTGTGGCTATTCTGGTTGTTGTGGTTGTTGTGGTTGTGATTTACAAGATTACTGATATTCAATATTCAGATGTATTTTCCTTAACTTGGGTACTGTATATAATGTATTCTGCTTGTATACCTGTGACTGGGGGGGGTATTCTTGGTCGGCTGTGTATGAATGTATAATTGTATATATACACTGAAGACAAATCATAAAGGTTGGTATACAATTTACACACCTGTTGGTAATCGCTCTTACCTGTACGGATATTACCCAGTACCTGTTGCTGATTATTTGCTTATAAGATTAATACTGTCTTACTTAATTACTTAATGGGAAGAATATCTACCTGTTGTTCTTTACCTGTTCGTGTACTTAGACAATTAGTACTGTGTCTTAATTACTTATCTTCATTATTCGTCAGGTTAATAGCCAGTTGGGTGGTCGATTATAATCTCTCTCTCTCTCTCTCTCTCTCTCTCTCTCTCTCTCTCTCTCTCTCTCTCTCTCTCTCTCCATCGATGCTGAGGGTAATGGTATTGTTTTTTAAGGGCGGAGAAAAATTCACTGTTTATATATTGATTATGTGTGTGTGTGTGTGTGTGTGTGTGTGTGTGTGTGTGTGTGTGAAAGAGAGAGGGGGGAACAAGAATAAATTAATGAGAGAAAGACGAAGAAGGGAAGGAAAGAGAGAACAGTAGATAAAGAAGTAAAAGATATAGATAAAAATATACCTAAAAGAGAGAGTGAATGAGGAAACATAAAAAAAAAGAAAAAAAATAATAATAATAAAAAAATAATCGAAATCAAAAATGTTCGATTAAAACTGTTTATGTTGAGATATTTCGTTCGTTCGGGTGTTTGGGGTGAGATAGTGAAATGTGGGTGACGAATACCGTAGAGTTTAACAATGCTGTTTAACTGGTCTGGTTTAAGGACACTCTCTCTCTCTCTCTCTCTCTCTCTCTCTCTCTCTCTCTCTCTCTCTCTCTCTCTCTCTCTCTCTCTCTCTCTCTCTCTCTCTCTTTTATTTCTTATTTCGCTTTTGTCTTGTTATTCTTTCCTCTTCTTCTTCCAGTCGTATTCGAGTAACTTATTTGGGGCCTCTCCCTCCCACCTCTTATCATCCTCCCCATCTACTGCATTATCTTATTTTCCTTGATGTTCCTGAATTTTCTATTCGTTTATTTATCTTCCTTTACGTTCTATTTATCCACGTCTCTTCTCTTCTTCCATCTTTCTTTTTACTCTTATGTATTCGTTTTCTCGACATTACTCTCTTTGCCTCCTCCCTATTTCATAAAAATATTTTCATCTTAATTTCATTCATCATTTTTCTCTCTCTCCTTCATTCATTTATTCCATTTTCTCCTTTCCTCCTTTGTTCCAATTCTCTATTTTTTTATTTTCTCTTTCTTTCTTTTGCTCTTTCTATCTATCTCTTTTACTTCTCCCTTCATTCTTCCCTGTCTCCTTTCCCTCCCTCCTTCCCTCTTTTACCCTCTCTCCCTAGTCCCTCCCTCCCTCTCTCCCTCTCTTATTTCCTCTCTTCCCTTACTTCTTCCTTCCCTCCCTCGTTCCTCCTTCCCTTATAACCTTCCTCCCTCCTCCCTCACTCCCTGCTTCTCTTATTTCCTCCCTCCCTAGTCCAGCTATAATGGCACAATACGGGATTATGGCCCACTCTTGCTGTTTGGAATACACGAGTGCCATTGATCTCCGCAGAGTAAATTGAATTCAGTAATCCTTATACTCGTGAAGGGTGCTCGACGCTCCTGAAGGAAGAATTGGAGTCCCCCCCACCCTCTCACCTCCCCTCCTCCCCCTCCCCCTCCCCCCCCCCCTCCCCTCCCCTCCCCCCCTCCCCTCCCCTCCCCCCTCTCTCTCTATCTCTCACCCTCTTCCTACCCGTAACAGTTTCCTACACACATTCTCCCCCCCCTCCCCTCCCCCCCTCCCCTCCCCCCTCCCCTACCCACGCTCTCTCCCTCCTTCACACATTCTTTCCCTATCTTACACATACCCTTCCCCTACCTATAATCCCCCCCTACCTGCACCCTCCCCTACATGCCCCCCCCCTCTCCTACCTTACACACACACCTTCCTCTACCCACATCGTCGTCCCCCCTACCTACAACCTCCTCCCCTACCCACAACCTCCTCCCCTACCCACACCCTCCCTTACACACCCTCCCCTACCCACACTTTTCCCTACCCACACCTTCCCCTACCCACACTCTCCCTTACACAACCTCCCCTACCCACACCCTCCGCTAGACACACCCTCCCCCAACCTACACCCTCCCCCTACCTCGGAGTCTCTAATGGTGGGGTGGGGTATGAGAAGAGGATGGATGGAAGGGGGGAGAGAAAGGGGGTGGGAGGTGGGGGTTAGGATGGAAGTAGTCGTATAGAGAGGGATTTGTGTCCCTGTATATAGTGTCTTTAAGGGAGAGTTTAAGGCCGCGTGAAAGTGTATCGGGAAGACCTTTGTGTTTATCTGTCCAGGAGGCAATTCCTTTTTTTTTTTTTTTTTTTTTTTAATAAGTTGATTTTCTGGAGGAGATCTCTGTGTTGGTAGTGTTGTTGATGATTGATATTCCTTCGTGTCATAGATCAGCTGCAGCCAATACTCTTGTTTGGGGTGGGGATGTTGGAGGGCGAGACATCGTAAACACGTATTGGTGGTTGATATGTTTATAGCTCTTACTTGCACCTGTGTAGGGAGGGGGAGACACAAGGATTAAGGGACCTTGTGCCATACTGCTGCTGGTTCTTCCCCTCTTGTGTCTCCTTTTATCCCTTCAGTATTCCCCTCTTCTACTTCTTCCTCTTTTTTTTTTTGTCTTCTCCCCTCTGTATTTCTCATTTATTTGCCATTTCCCCCCTTCCTTCTCTCGTTTATATCTATCCTTACTTCTTCTTGTTCCTCCTCCTCTTCTGCTTAATGTTTCCCTCTTCTATCCCTCTGCTACCCTCACTTCTCATCCCCTCTCTATCCCTCACCTCTCCTGTAGTTATTGTTTCCTCTCTCTCTCTTTCTATTTTCTTTCCTACATATTTATTTGTTATCAGTGTTTACCCTTCTCTTCTTCGCTATTACCTTCTACTCCTCCTCTTCTTCCGCATGTTGTTTCTCCTTTTCTCTTCCTTTTTCCTTCCTGTTTGTCTTCCTAACCTCCCCATGCATCATATCCTTCCTCCATATACATTACCTCCTTATCTTCCTCCTTCTTCCCTTTGTCCTTCACACTCTTTCCTTCACTCCCTCCCTGGAATGTTCCCCCTCTCCCTCCTCCTCCTCATCCTACTTTGCCTTTTCCCTACACACACACACACACACACACACACACACACACACACACACACACACTACGATAAGGGCACGGGCGAGGGGGGGGGGGTTGTGAGTTATCCGGATATTAAGCCAAAGTACTGGTGATTGCACGTCCAATCTCATTACTGTCGCCCCGAGAGAGAGAGAGAGAGACCCTCAGGGCTCTTCTCTCGCGGTGACGGTACGTGGATAAATCTTTCACCGGTCAAAGCTTTCACCGGACAAAACTTCGCCGGACGGACAAAACCTCACCAGATAAAACCTTACCGGATAAAATAAGCCCTCCGTCCTCCCAACCCTAATAGAAAATGATAAAATTCATCCGGACAAATCCCCCCCCCCCCTCCCCAGACAACCGTACTTGAATTTAGAACATCCAATTGGACAACACGCCACTTGGACTAATCCTCTCTCTCTCTCTCTCTCTCTCTCTCTCTCTCTCTCTCTCTCTCTCTCTCTCTCTCTCTCTCTCTCTCTTAAGGCCTTATTACTGTAGGTTAGGTTAAGTTAGGTTTGGTTAGGTTAGGTTAGACCGGAGTATATTATGTTAGTTCTGGTGAGAGCTTTTGTCCTGCCAGCCAACGGGTCGAGTTTACTGGGGAAGTCTTATTTTATCTCGGTTAGATTGGGGTAATTCTCTCTAGACAGTAAAGAAAGTGAGAGAGAGAATGAGAATAAGAGAGAGAGTATAAAAGAATGAGAATAGGAGAGAGAAAGAAAGACAGAACAAGAAAGAGAAAGAATACTAGAGAGAGTAAGCGAGAGAGAGAGAGAGAGAGAGAGAGAGAGAGAGAGAGAGAGAGGTATAAATAAAGTGTGAATAAACTGTAATATTCCTTTTACAAACACATTACATAATTACCTACTCGATATAATGTTTTACCTGCCAATTGCTTTGATCTGTTGTGTTCATGCGTCTATATTAGGCTCGTGGTCGTGACTGCTGAATCCTTCCTGGTGACTATGACCGAGGTGAGGTTATCTCAGGTCATTCTTCTTCATGTAACTGCCTGGGAAATTCTTTAATATACAGATATATATGATGTATGGATGTATAAATATGGATAAATCTGTGTATTAAAGATGGTGGTAAGTAAAACAAACAGAGAAGTAAAGGAAAAACGTAAGAAAGACGAAAACAAGATGGTGAAGGTGGCAAAAGACTGAGGCGGTCAGTAAAGATATACTCCAAACATTATCAATAACAGACAGGGAGGGACAGTGACCTAGGAGTGGCGGTGGTGGCGGTGTGGAGGGAATATTTTAAGGACCTGTTGAACCCACACAGGCAAAAGGAGATAGAAATACCGCACACAGTGAAGAGCGGGGTGAGGGACAGGAGCAGGAAATAGAAGAAAGAAAATGGAGAGAATGAAGAGCAGGAAGACCGGTGAAAGTGATGATGGACTGACGGTATAGAGTTGAGTGGCCCAGGAGGCTGTGTGAATGTGTGTTTTATGACGGCACAGATAATGGCAGGATGGAGGAAGGCAATGACAGCAGAGGTAAGGCAGACATCACCCTGATTAGCTGAACATTAAAGAAGTTGGTATAGATCTTAATGGGTAGTAATAGAGAGGTCGTTAAGATAATGATGAGAGAGAGCTAACAGGGATGTACAGTTGAAGAGGAAAGAGCGTAGATGATAGTTGTCTTTTTTTCGGTGAGATAAATAACGGAAAAGAGAAAGGAGTTAAGAGTTGTGGCCTTGGATGGTTTGTCGACCTAGAGAATGCATATATTACTGAGCCGAGAGAATTGACGTTTAAAGGCATGAAGTGCGGGGAGGTGGGGGGGGGGCCGGTTGGATAGGTGAAGATGGGGGGGTAGTGCAGGTGAGGGAGGTTGAGGCAAAGTGTAAAGAGACAGTATCATTCTTGAAAGTCGAGGGAGAAATATCTGAAGCGTTGAAGGTACTAGCGGGCGTCAGACAAGGGTGTACCTTAAACCCTCTCATGTTTATTACGGTGCTGGAGTAGAAGGAGATGAAGGTAAAAAAATTGGACAAATACCGTAAAAATATACCTGGTAAGAGCAGAGGAGGACCAAGGAGTGAGCAGACAGCAGTGCGTGCGACATAGACTCACCACGAAAGAGAAACAAGACGGTATCAAGTAAGATTTTTCTCAGAAGTAAATCAAATCTGTAAGTTGCAGGAGCCACAGCAAACTGGCAACAGTGGTCAATAATCAAGGGTGTGGGAGCAAGCAAGGTTCTTGAGGCGCCACAACACACAACCTTCCCTCATAATTCCTTCTGTGTTGGATTATCTGTGCACGCGTGGCTGGCCTCACTGACTCCAGACAAACCAGCGCCTGTTATATATTTTTCCTCTTTCTCGTCTCTTTTACCTGCGTTTAACTGCTCCATGAACACAATTTCTCACTAACTGACTGGCTTACCGACTGACTCACTCACTGGGCGTAGTTACAAGTCCTACTGCAGCATTGATATTTCCAAGACTTGTTACAGAATTAGATCACCTTAAAAAATAATATTCCCTATAATATTACTGTTTTTAATTCATGTTATCAACGTGGAAAGGAAACAAAAAATAATTTACGGACCAGTACGATATGTTCTTCTTTAGCTCGGGCACCAACCACCCCTCGCGCGCCAGACGTAATGTGCAGCTGTAATTTTCTCATGTGATGACATAATTCATGGTCTAAAAACAGCTGGGGAAAAAATAAAGAAAACTACAAAAAAAAAAAGGACAGAGAAAAAGTTCGTGAATATTATGTTTTGTTTACTATCTGCTAAGACTTGAACTGCTCTGAAGGCGAAGTTGAAAAGGAATGTTTGTAAAGTCGTTCTTAGAATATATGACTCTCTCTCATCTACCTTCCTCCCTACCATCCCTCCCAACCTCCCCACCATCCCTCCCAACCTCCCCACCTCCCATCCCTCACCTTCACCCCTCCCATCTCTCCCACCCCCACCTCCTCCTCCTCGTCTTCCTCCTCCCCTAAAACAGTGACTATAAACCATTAAAAGCCGTAATAGTCTCCTGGGTTTGAGCATCACTGACTCACACTGACTCACACTAGCCATTGAACACGCCTCTGTTTAACTCTCACCCACTCACGCCTAACATATTGCTACTAAATTTCCCGTGCTCGTAAATTCAGCGGATTTGCTTGTTATTACTGAATCGATCCCGTTGAAGCGTGGACGAAGTGGAGGGAGGGAGAGAGGGAGTGTGGATGAGGTGGAAGGAGGGAGAGAATGTGGTGGAGGGAGGGAGTGTGGATGAGGTGGAAGGAGGGAGAGAATGTGGTGGAGGGAGGGAGTGTGGATGAGGTGGAAGGAGGGAGAGAATGTGGTGGAGGGAGGGAGGGAGGGAGTGTGGATGAGGTGGAAGGAGGGAGAGAATGTGGTGGAGGGAGGGAGGGAGGGAGTGTGACGGTGTGTGATGTCTTATGTGGAGAGTTTCAGAGAGTCATTGGACTTTATGTGGATGAGTGTGTGGTGGACTGTGTGGTGGATTTTGTGGTGGACTGTGTGGTGGATTTTGTTGTGGACTGTGTGGTGGATTTTGTGGTGGACTGTGTGGTGGATTTTGTGGTTGACTGTGTGGTGGACTGTGTGGTGGATTGTGTGGTGGATTTTGTGGTTGACTGTGTGCTGGACTGTATGGTGGACCGTGTGGTGGACTGTATGGTGGACTTGGGGTTTTGGACTTGGACCTATATACGTGTATATATATAATTATATATACTTTAATGTATACATGGGTATTTGAAGACGTGCGTATATATACATACATACATACATACATACATACATACTTGGAGAAGACAGATACACCTGACACGTGTCCACCAAATTTAAGACATAAAAGCTTTAACAAGTATTTAAAAAACTTATTTCCCTTAAGCTTCGTAAATACTTCTTAAGGAAGTTGTCGGGAAAATGTCGACTCGCGTTAGCAGTAAATTTTGTGTATATTGGCGGTGTTTTTGTGACCGTGTAGTGAACCTTTACGGGGACTGGGTGAATAGATTTTGTTATTTTTTAAGTGTGTGTTTTAATTGCCTTTATATTCTGTTTGTTTTATTTTGTTTTTAAATTGTTGAAGAGTTTTAATACTTAGTGTTTTTCTATGTGAATACGGTATCAAGTAATTGTTTTCTGTTTTACGAATTATTATTATTATTATTATTATTATTATTATTATTATTATTATTATTATTATTATTATTATTATTATTTTTGTTGTTTTAATATTATTGTTGCTGTTGATTTTATTGATATTGTTATTATTATCATCATTAAATTAGCCTTCATAATGTGTGTGTTTGTATTCATTGTCGGGAAAAAATGCCTTACCCACCAGCCTGACTGAAACTGTTTACCAAACTAGAAAATTTACAAATTGAAATTATACAATAACATAAAGAGTTATACACGGCTGAGCCTTTTGTGGGCTGTAGCTCTCGTGATAAAGGCAGCTGGGAGGAACATTTAGTATTTTGTGGTGAAACAGTGAACAGGAAAATGAAGTTGGTTTTTGTTGTTTAAGCTTATTGTATTATCGGGTGGATATAAGTATATTACAGGTACATGGAGTATAATTATGCTGGATATAGGTATATTACAGGTACATGGAGTATAAATATGGTTGATATAGGTATATTACAGGTACATGGAGTATAATAATGTGGATATAGGTATATTACAGCTACATGGAGTATAATTATGGCGGATATTGGTATATTACAGGTACATGAAGTATAATTATGGTGGATATAGGTATATTACAGGTACATGGAGTATAATTATGGCGGATATAGGTATATTACAGGTACATGGAGTATAATAATGTGGATATAGGTATATTACAGGTACATGGAGTATAATTATGGCGGATATAGGTATATTACAGGTACATGGAGTATAATTATGCTGGATATAGGTATATTACAGGTACATGGAGTATAAATATGGTTGATATAGGTATATTACAGGTACATGGAGTATAATAATGTGGATATAGGTATATTACAGGTACATGGAGTATAAATATGGTTGATATAGGTATATTACAGGTACATGGAGTATAATAATGTGGATATAGGTATATTACAGCTACATGGAGTATAATTATGGTGGATATAAGTATATTACAGGTACATGGAGTGTAATTATGGTGGATATAGGTATATTAAAGGTACATGAAGCATCGTAGGTTCACATTTATAATAGGTTTCGAAATTTACCTGTGATATATAATCTTGTGTTAAGGGGATCAGTCAGATACCGAGTGTACGAAGAAATGTTGATTAAGGATGAAATAAATATCTAACTAAAGCCGAGTAAATCAATTATCCAAACAACACTAAAATGAAGAGAGAGAGAGAGAGAGAGAGAGAGAGAGAGAGAGAGAGAGAGAGAGGGAATTTATTCAGTTATGCAGCAACAAGATTATCCCCTGACAGGCACTTTAATCTCTTAAATTATTTAGAAAGCAGGTGTGTTTATAGAAAAGACTGAAAGGTTCATGTGAGTAGCATTTATCTGTGTTGAATTGGAGGTATTCTCTTACACACACACACACACACACACACACACACTCTCTCTCTCTCTCTCTCTCTCTCTCTCTCTCTCTCTCTCTCTCTCTCTCTCTCTCTCGTGTTCTGTGGAGGTGTGTGCCACTGATTAATACCAGGTCGGCGGCATCGGTAAACAAAAAAGTTCCTTCATTGGTTTCTGTCGGTTCTTGGAAACAGGAAAAGGGAGTTAATTGTGTGAAAGGTGGTAATAAAATATTTAAAAAAAACATAGTCCAATAGTGAGCAGTGACTGGGCAGGTGTGATCACAGGTACAACACAGGTGGTACGACATAATTACAGACACCTTACCTTAGTGCCTAATACTCACCCATATACAGACGGGGAAAAAATAGCAGCAAACATGTTGGACAGATCTTTTTATATTTCTGTTCTTTTTTCCCCACGAGGTAAGAGGGCTTCATGACACACCTGATACCCTGTAAACACAAGGGAGGTGACGGAATAACGTGGCTGTGACAGATAAAGGGGAAGACAAGTGTGGGTATTGACCATAAAGAAAAACAAAGAATGTGATGGTGGGGGGGGCAGGAGGAGGAGGAGGAGGAGGCCTGAGGTGGACGGTCAGGTAAACTACAGGTGCTCGAGAATGTCAGAGTAATTCGGATGACTCCCTCAGGTAGTAACAGTGACAGAGGCTGAATAATGTATGGCGGGAGGAACACTTTGTCACGTAGGCGTAGTGGTGGTGACGGAGATAAGTGCAGCTAATACACAGCCTTATATACGGAACCTGACTCGAATTTTCACACTTGTGCCGTGGGATTTCGTTAACTTAAGGTAGGACGTGTTAGGGGGTAGGTACGAGTGTGACTTAGATTAGGTTAGCGATAAGTTTGGTTGCATTAGGCTAGGTTGAGTTGGGAGAGGTAAAGTTAGATTAGGTTAGGTTGGTTTCGGTTGGGTTGGGTTCGGTTCGGTTCGGTTTTGTTCAGTTCATTTCGGGTCCGGGTTCGGTTCATTTCGGGTCCGGGTTCGGTTCTGAGTCGTGGTGGAATCCCTTGAAATGTGTCTTTTTATCCCGTTGATGTAAACACCATGTAGTACAGCGTGTTGGTAAAGACGGGAGTAACGTTCAGGGCCTAGCGTATTGGCAGTCGGTGTCTGGATCAACGAGCAACAACCTGGTAGATCAAGTTATCATCCGGGGAAGCTTGACAACAGACTCAGTGAGCTGTGGAGGTGTTGGAACAGCCAGCCGGAATCGACAGGTGGTAAAGTGGTCGTAGATGCGTGAATTAGTACCGTTTAGGATACAGGGGGGGCGGAGCAAGACCTCGTGTATGGTGTGGGGTGGTCAAGAGTCATGCGAGAAGACAGTTATTGGTGGTAATTCTGGACACGGGAGGCCTACTACCTGACCTACCTGTCTCACAACATTCACCTGTCACTTTATGCTACACACGCTCTACCGCACCACCACTGTTACCCCTCTCACACACACACACCTCGCCCCTCCCCTCCGCCTCACACTTACCTCACCTCCTCCCACACACCTCACCTCCCCCCACACACCTCACCTCCCCTCCCCATCTTGAGTGTTTGCGTTAGTACCATAAGAGTCATATAAGAACACCTCTCCACACCTACTCCTACTTAAGGTACCTCTGCCTCTTCCCCTACCCTGCACCCTACACCCTACCCTGCACCTCACACCCTACACCCTACCCTGCACCTCACACCCTACACCCTACCCTGCACCTCACACCCTACACCCGACCCTGCACCTCACACCCTACACCTCACACCCTACACCCTACCCTGCACCTCACACCCTACACCCTACCTGCACCTCACACCCTACACCCTACCCTGCACCTCACACCCTACACCCTACCCTGCACCTCACACCCTACACCCGACCCTGCACCTCACACCCTACACCCTACCCTGCACCTCACACCCTACACCCTACCCTGCACCTCACACCCTACACCCGACCCTGCAGCTTAAATCCACCTACCCACGCCTCCTAGTCCCAAGGTCTATAGATATACTTAACCTTGCCTAATCCCTCCCTCCCCTGCAAAATACCACTCCCATTTCCGTCCTCCCTCCCTCCCCTGCACAATACCACTCCCATTTCCGTCCTCTCTCCCTCCCCTGTACCCTGCCACTCCCCTCCTCTCCACCCCCCAGCCTGAGGTAAGCTTGCCGTACATACATATTTTAAGAGTGTAACGTAACTCTTGACAATTTTGGGTTGACCATTGGAGCCTGTGGTGTGTTGTATGGCTGGAGGGCGAGGCAAGTGGTGTGTGTGTGTGTGTGTGTGTGTGTGTGTGTGTGTGTGTGCGTGTGTGTGTGTGTGTGTGTGTGTGTGTGTGTGTGTGTGTGTGTGTGTTTTTTTCCCTGGTCTCGTGTTGTGCTGGTGAACGGAAATAAAGTCTCTGGAAAAATTCACAGAAAAAATTCACAGTTTGAGCTAGGAAAAAGTAATAAAATAGGTTAGGTTAGGTTTAGTTTTGTGACTTTTTTTTTACCTGGGTTCGTTGTGGTGTTCCTGGTGTTCTGTAAGGATTGTGTTTACATATTTCCTTCCCCGTGTGTGTCTGTACGTAAGTCTGGGGCTATACTCTCAAACTTTCTTGTGTAGCAGCGCCTGATTATGTCTGAGTGTGTGTGTGTGTGTGTGTGTGTGTGTGTGTGTGTGTGTGTGTGTGTGTGTGCATATTAAGTTCCCATCCTAATCCAACCCAACCCAACCCAACCCAACCCAACCTAACCTAACATAGTAACCACACAACTTATAAAAAAAAAAACACCAATTAGACTTCAGATCCAGTTTCGAGGGATCCACTTCGAGACTCCCCTCCCTCCCCTCCCTATACATAATATAAACTGGATAATACTGCAGTAGTGTCGTGTGTATGGGCGTTCATGTATATCCCCCTTATACTAACGACTAGAGGGGGGATGGAGGGAGGGAGGGTGTGTGTGACAGTGCTCGGGTAATACAATGTTTATATTCTCGTCGTTATTGAGCTGAAAATTGGGGCCACATTGGCATTACGTGCTAAAATAGGCCCCTGATATTGGAGGTTCCATGCCGGTGTTCTCTGTAAATATGGGCGTCATGATTACTGCCTGGCCCCCCAAACTGCGCTCATTACTTGTTGAATAAAAGGTGGAGTTGGGTGTATGGTACTTTTTTTAATGTGTTGATGTTATTAATATTGTTATTATATTTATCGGTAGTGTGGTTAATAGTATTGTTGTCTTTGATATTTTCATTGTTGTTGTTATTATTATTATTGTTATTATTATTATTATTTTTTTATTATTTACTGTGGTTGCTAAAGTAAGTTGTTGTCTGTGCTGTTATGAGTGAGGCCTTAGATTGTCTGTTATGTTGCTTTATGTTATTACAATTATTATTTTATAAAGTAAGTTTCTATATGTATTTTCAAAGGTGTAATTTTGACTCAGCTTAAGTAACGATTTTTTTTTTATGCTGACTATTTTTTTCTTATTTTATTTATCATTTAAAATAATAATTTATTTGGTAAAGTTTAACTGGCTGTACATGTTGCCTTGGCTCCTTTATTTCTTTTATTTGTTTATTTTTTAATTATTCAACATTATTGATAGTTTTGTATTAATTAAGCTGCTGTCTTATTTACTTTTAAAATTAATTCCTTATTTTTCCTGTCTCTTATATTGGTTATTTCTCCATATTCTGTTATTTATTTTTGTCATTAATTCAATTTAATACGAGTTTCAAAATAAAGGTGATATTTTTTATCTCATATCAGTACAAATGTTTATATATATATATTTATTTATTATTATTATACGCATATAGTTTTATTAGCTTGTAATTGAATTTATATTTAAATTACTCTCACCACCTTTCTATTTAATAAAATTTTCATATATCATTATTCATAATTTTCAAATAATTTAATTAAACCATAAAACGCGTCACATACGATCAAATTAAATTTTGATCTATTATAAAAAAAAAAATCTGCCATGTTAACTGATAATAAAATTCACTATTAAATACATGAGGTATTATTTCCATTATAACTTCATATCTGTTCTATAATGATGTTGGAAACGAGGTAAAGTTAATTTTTAATACACATGTTTAATACGTGTTTAAGGTCATTTGCATATATTGGGTCGAGGCCAGGTGGAGGAGGAGGTAAAAACACACCTGTTATTACTGTGCTGGTCCCTGTGTGTGTTAATGTATGCACCTGCTGGAATTCCCCGTGTTAATGGTGCAGTGTTGGTTGTGGTGTTAGGCGGTGTGTGGTAGTGGTGGTAGGTGATGTGTGGTAGTGCTGGAAGTTGTGTGTGGGAGTGTTGGTAGTGCTGGTAGGTGATGCTGGTAGTGGTGGAAGTTGTGTGTGGGAGTGTTGGTAGTGGTGGTAGGTGGTGTGTGGTAGTGGTGGTAGGTGATGTTGGTAGTGCTGGAAGTTGTGTGTGGGAGTGTTGGTAATGCTGGTAGGTGGTGTGTGGTAGTGTTGGTAGTGGTGGTAGGTGATGTTGGTAGTGCTGGTAGTTGTGTGTGGGAGTGTTGGTAGTGCTGGTAGGTGGTGTGTGGTAGTGGTGGTAAGTGGTGTTGGTAGTGCTGGTAGTTGTGTGTGGGAGTGTTGGTAGTGCTGGTAGGTGGTGTTAGGCGGTGTGTGGTAGTGGTGGTAGGTGGTGTTGGTAGTGGTGGTAGGTGATGTTGGTAGTGGTGGTAGGTGGTATGTGGGAGTGTTAGTAAGGTGGCTCCTCCTCCCCCTCCCCCTCCCCCTCCCCCTCCCCCTTCCCCCCTCCTCCTCCTCCTCCTCCTCCCCCTCCTCCCCCTCCCCCTCCTCCTCCTCCTCCTCCTCCTCCTCTTCTTCGGGACAATAGACCCTCACAAAAGTATTCTTCACCAATATTGAACATCTTTATTTCGCTACATTACCATCCCACGAGAGTTGCAACACTGCCACTGTTGCCGACTGACGTTGGCATCACTGCTCTGCACGCCCCTCCCTCCTCGGCACAGCAACACGGGAATAAAACAGCAGTACAGCACAAACACCTCCGCTGTCATTAATTGGCAAAATTTTGTTTCCTACACAGCAATACAGTTTATAGGTCATCACAGCAGCTGTTATTTTGCGGTTATCTGATAAGTCCACAGTTTCTTACACGTCACAGCATAAACAGCATAACTCTAATAATGCTCTCTTGGTGTCTGGTGTTGTCTGTGCTGTGTTTCTGTTATGATGAAGCCCCAGTGAAGCACAGCAGAATATCTCACCATCTCGGGGAGTTCAGTACAGCGATATATCACGGCGACACAGAATTAGTTTGACAGCGGGTGTGGAAGTTGATGCGTTAACTTGCTGGTATCAGGTGTGTCGTGTACAGGTGTGTTTGTGTTTGTAAGTCTCCTGGTGTCAGCTGTGTCGTGGGCAAGTGTGTTTTATCCTCTTAAGTGTCAGGTGTGTCGTGTACAGGTGTGCGTATCAGATGTGTCGTTTGCAGATGTGTGTGTGTGTGTGTGTGTGTGTGTATATTTTGTTTACAGTTGTGTTGTATCCTCACAGCTCACCTGTTCCCTCTCCCTATCTTTTACATATTCCCAATCCTTCCTTTCTTCCCCTTTCTCTCTCTTCCTCCACCCCTCCCTTCCTCTTTTCTTTTTCATTCTTTCGCATCCTTCCCTCTTGTCTCACTTCTTTAGTTTCCTCCACTTCTTCCTACATCCTTCCTATTCTATCCTCTTCGTCCTCGTTTTCCCCCCTCTCCTTCTCTCCCTAGTCGCCTCCCCTCTCCCCAAATCCCTCCCTTTCTCTCCTCCTCTCCCTAGTCTCTTCCCTTCTCCCCTCCTCTCCGACATCCCACCCTCTCTCCCTTCATCTTCCTAATCTCTTCCCCTCCTCCTCCATCTCTCTCCCCTCCCCAGGACAGGTAGCCAGGTAGCCCCACGGCTGACTGGTCTTGCGGGCTACTCTCACTGACTCTGAAACCTTGAGCAAACAGCAGGAGGGCGACCCGGGTTTACTTTGGAAGAGAGACATGTGGAGTTATACCTTGAAGGGGGGGGGAGGCTCAGGTACAGGGGCAGGAGGAGCTCAGGTACAGGGGGAGGAGGAGCTCAGGTACCGGGGAGAGGGGGAGCTCAGGTACCGGGGTAGGGAGAGCTCAGATGCAAGGGGAGGAGGAACTCAGGTACCAGGAGGGAGGGGGGAGCTCAGATACCGGGGGAGGGGGAGCTCAGGTACCGGGAGGGAGGGGGAGCTCAGGTACAGGGGAAGGAGGAGCTCAGGTACCGGGAGGGACGGGGGAGCTCAGGCACAGGGGAAGGGGAAGCTCAGGTACAGGGGGGAACATATAAGGGGATGTATGGGGTTGTTTTAGGTGAGGAGAAGGAGGAGGGAGGTAGGATGATCAGGTAAGGTGAGGAGGGAGGTACTATGTATGTATGTATGTATGTAAATTCCTGCGAAATTCGTTGGTATGAGAATGATGTAATGTTTACCTTCGACCAGAAATCTCTCTCTCTCTCTTTCTCTCTCTCTCTCTCTCTCTCTCTCTCTCTCTCTCTCTCTCTCTCTCTCTCTCTCTCTCTCTCTCTCTCTCCTGGAGGTGAGAGTGAAGCGGAAACAAGACGTACAGTAGTGTGGGGCGACAGGTCATGTAGTGTTGTGCTGGGTGAAGGAACAGGCCTCACTATCTAACAACTTCCTGCCGTTGATACCATCAGTGGCGTGGCGGTGCAGTGAAGGCAATCACCTCCTCCTGATGACGGCGACACACCTACCTAGTTACATCAGGTGGAAGAGAAGAAAAATACACCTGCAAGGGACCGGGGATGGAATAGGTGTATCAGATAGCAACAGATGAAGGAACGGGTACAGTAGGTGATGGAACAGCTTTAACACTTAGGGAACAGTACTGGAACAGCTGAAGGAACAGAGACAGCGGTGAGGTGAAATTACCGAAAGAATAAAAGAGGATGCAAAGGTATGAAGACTTACGAACAACATGAGAGGAGAAGTGATGGAAAGAGAGGAGTAACGGGTGATAAAAGTGGCATGGAGTGGACCATGATGAAAGGCAGAAGATAAGACGAGAGAAGAGGTGACGGAGAGGGAAATGTGGCAATAAAAAAGAGATGATGTAATGGAGTAGCAGTCAAGGGGAGAATAAAGATGAAAGAGAAGGAGATAGATATTTTGGGGGAAAGAGGAAGAAAAGAGAGGAAGAAAGAGGCAGTAGAATCGTGAGGATGAAGTGTGTGGAGAGGCGGGTCCACACATCACACGTAATGTAGGGTACGACCGCCACTTCTAGCCACACCTGTCTCTTTACCTGGTGTCTCCTACACCTGTTGCTGCCTTCCACACCTGCTTCCCCGCACACACCTGTCTCCCCGCACACACCTGTCTCCTTGTGGAAAGATCTACGGCGTTCCTTAGTACCAGACGTTTCTGCTAGACTGCTCGATACTGCTTCTGCTCTCCATATCTGCTGCTTCCTCGACCGTTTATACCCACCTCCCCCAGCACCCACCTCCCCCAGCACCTACCTCCCCCAGCACCCATCTACCCCAGCACCTACCTCCCCCAGCACCTACCTCCCCCAGCACCCATCTCCCCAGCACCTACCTCCCCCAGCACCCACCTACCCCAGCACCCATCTACCCCAGCACCCACCCACCCTATGCAACTTGAGGTCCACACACACACACACACTCTCACCCCACACTCTCACCCTCTCCCATCCACTTTCCATTTTACCTCACGCTGTTACTATTGACGCTGCCTCGCCAAATTGTATAACCCTTGAACTGGGGGGATCCTTTTCCAGAAGTAAACACGGCCTGAACGAGACGCTGTGTAGGATCAAACACGACCACAGAGGAGCGGTGCTGATCCTATAAACACAGGCATAAATATTGGTCTGTGGAATCTTGTCTGTGACGTTTGGAGGATCCGTGTTCTGTTTGTCTTTTGCCACATAGGGAGAGGGGGGAGGTGCCTGTGCCGTGGTAAACAGGTAAATAGTGCCAAGGGAGAGGGGGAGGAAGAGACAGGTGAGAGGGAGAGAGGGTAAAGGGAGATAGTAGAGAGGGAGGGAGGAAGAGTTAGGTTGCCTGTGTCGTGGTAAACAAGTAACTAGTGCCAAGGGAGAGGGAGGGAGATAGAGAGGTGAGGGGTCAACAGTGTCGTTGTAAAGGGAAGAAGGTGAAGGTAATGTGTGCCACTGTAAATAACCGAATAACATTTACCAGATATTAGTGCCAAGGTAATTATACATTAGTGCCAAGGTAGTTATATATATTAGTGCCACGGTAATTATACATTATTGCCACGGTAATTATACATTAGTGCCAAGGTAGTTATATATTAGTGCCACGGTAATTATACATTATTGCCACGGTAATTATACATTAGTGCCAAGGTAGTTATATATTAGTGCCAAGGTAATTATACATTAGTGCCAAGGTAATTATACATTAGTGCCAAGGTAGTTATATATTAGTGCCAAGGTAATTATACATTAGTGCCAAGGTAATTATATTATTAGTGCCAAGATAAATATTAATCAAACTCTACTCAGCGTTCAATCCATCTCGGTGAACTGACCGTCGTTTAAAGTTTTAAGGAGACGTACATGGGAAAAACTCTGCACACACACACACACACAGTCGAAGTTATTTAAGTTTAAGCTGCAGGTAAGTGTGAGAGAAGGGGGTGGGTGGGTGGGAAGAGAGAGGAGAAAAAAGTGAGAGACGAGGTGGAGTTGGAGAGAGTCCACATAACACATAGTAACACACAGGTAGCAACAAGTAACACACAGGTAGCAACAAGTAACATTCAGTACCAACAAGTAACACTCCTTACCAACAAGTAACACTCCTTACCAACAAGTAACACTCAATAACAAGAAGTAACACTCAATACCAACAAGTAACACTCAATATCAACAAGTAACACTCAGCAACAACAATAACCTCCCATATAAAGTAAAAAGGTTAACATGTAACTAATCTAGAGGAGAGAGACAAGATCCCCCCCCCCCCCCCCCCCCAAGAATACCAATCTCTCTCTCTCTCTCTCCTTACTGGGCTGAGGACCTACTGTACTCCTGGTCGACGAAAATACTTGTTCGTATATCTTCTCATTATTTTTTAGTTGGGTATTTGAATTTTTATTTACATTTGAGTTGGGTATTTGACGTTTTATTTATTTTTTTTACTTATTTGTATTTCAGTTATGTATTTTATTTAATTATTTGTATATTTTTCATCTACTTATTTTTATTGTTTATATTTTATGTTTGTAAGCTCAGATAGATGTGTATAACTGTATTAAGTTAATATGGTCGTTCAGGTGTTCAGGTCACTTTAATTCAATCTTCGGAATTATATTTGTATGCTATTTTAAGCTGGGTATCTATAATTTATTTTATTTATTATTTGTGGTTATACTGTATATCAACATGTAAACTTGAATCGGGTTTAGATTTTTATTAAGAGTATTGTGAATTTTGTGACCCGGAAATAGATCATTGTTTCCCATTGTCTGTAGTTTGTGTATATTTTGGTAGGGAGACAAAATACACAGATCTACAGTATTGTACATTGTGTATTCTTGAGTTAAAACTACATTGTATCACACTGCTGCTACTTTATATACATTATTTTGGTATTTTTAAGCCGAAAAAGTCAATAAAATTGCCGGTGACTGTGAGATTATTTTTGACGTGTAAAACTGAAGCTCCAGACTTACATAAAATATTAATTCAGGAGTTATGAGAATCACGCCGTGAATTATGTTGTGTGGGAGTAATGTAATCATGGCATGAGGTTGGTTTTGTAAGCGTGTTTAAGAGTCTTAACATGGTAGCGCGGGTGTACACCGACACACAAGAGCACTCAGTAAATAATTGCATTATATGTGACTCTGGTGAGGCCATTAGCTGAATGCCCGTCACGAGTCCCGGCCATGAGACGCGAAACATTTTACTCCACTTAAACTAATTTCATAATTAAGTAAATGGAAGTGAAGACGAGAGTTGTGTAGATGTGGTGTCCTCGTCCTCGTCATGGTGATGATGGTGACATGTCGTGTAGCTCATCTGGCGGTGGATGGTGTCATCAATCATCTGTGTGTGTGTGTGTGTGTGTGTGTGTCCAAGGCTCTTTCTCCTCGGTGACCTCGTGTGGGCTTTACCTCGTGTATTACCTGGGCGGAGGTCGTCATCAATCACCTGTTGGCTCTTGCTCTGTGTCTTATTCATCCCCAGGTGACTGTTGCCTTATATACATCTACTCCTCCATGCGCACGGCTGTTACATCGTGCACACCTCCTTATCTTCCTTTGTCCACTGCTGTTATATTGTTCACACCTCCCCCTCCTCCTTGTTCACTGCTGTTATATTGTTCACACTTCCTCCTGCTCATCTTCCTTTGTTCATACCTCCTCTTCCTTGTTCACCGCTGTTATATTGTTCACACCTCCTCCTTCTCATCCTTGTACACAGCTGTCACTTAATGCACACACCCCTCTTCCTTCCCTTCTTCCTCCTCGTGTATGTCCCTTTAACACACCTACTGCACCGCCCTGTTAGTATAGTGTGTTAACCTGTACACCGGCGGGGCCTCGTGACTTCACCCACAACACACGTCACCTGTTACCTTACACCCGATTATCGCGTCATTGTCCGGGAGGATCTCAGAATACACCCCAAGGGATTATCTCACTTGATGATTCAACACCCTAATGCTAACTTAACCTACCTAACTAAACTAAACTTAACTAAACTAAGCTAAGCTACACTAAACTAAACTAGACTTAACTGAACTTAACTTAACTAGACCCAATTTCGATTATTTCACCTGAAGACTAAACACCTCTGACGGTAAATGGGGAAAGGTTAGGTTAGGCTAGGTTAGGTTAGGATGGTATCAGGCCAATACCATGTTTTGCGAAAAATATCACCTCACTAGCGCGTTGAAAGCATAATTATAACACTTGGGTGACGTGGTCATGATAAAAGCGTCTCATTATTCAGCAAACTGTTGACCATTGACTCAGGTAATTTGATCGAACAATGTACATATTATTCTCTAAGACCCTGTGTTCAGACGTTCATTAGTAATAGTTCAACTACCACAATCACCAACCGCCATATTTACTCACGTCGTGAATGTGATTTACGTATGACACTTTACTCACCCCTCCACCAACGCCACCAGCCTGTAATCTGGTCTCAGTGGCGGTAGCTCGGGTTATGTGAGGTCATAACTCCTGTCACCTCACATGCTCAGCCACTCAGCTTGTTGGTTCCTTTGAAATGTTGACACTCACCGACTGTGACTAGGGGCGGGTTGACGGCTTAATGTAGAGATAAATTACCTGCACCTAACATACTGTAGGTCACTAATCCTGGTACACAGGTGACAAGTGATCCTTGTGCTGTAGGTATTATTCCAGTACAGTACCAGGAGTATGTGATTTTTTTTCATATATAATATACTGGTAAAGACAAATGTAATCCAGAAAATAATATCACCTCTCTATATATTGTGTGTATCAACCAGACAAAACACTATTAAGCCATAAAGAAGAAAAACACAAATAAAATACTTGAAAAATATTTATTTTAATATCAGTATAGGTCACCCTTAAGCATATATTCAGAGGTCACTCATACAAAAATTACAATTAAAATACAATAAAGTGCCTGTCTGTCAACCGAGAGATTTGGTCAGCCTAAAACCGCGGTTTCTGATCGCCCACAGTCGACCGTGATGAGTTGGTGGTCCTAAACTCCCGCTGGAGAGTCAGCATAACTTTACAGAGTTTATATTATTGTAGAGATTACATCTTGTGTCACTGATGAAAAGTGTGTTCAATACCATGCATCATATACAGTGTATATACAGTATATATATATATATATGTATATATATATATATATATATATATATATATATATATATATATATATATATATATATATATATTTCATGTAAATCCACAATGAAAACGTGGATAAGATAAATCTTGATAAAATCACACGGGAAAAGGGAAACAACGGAGCACCTTAGCTTTCGTCTTTATTCAAGACATCTTCAGAGGCAACTGGATTACATGGACAGAGAGAGGCTTATATATATATATATATATATATATATATATATATATATTATATATAATATATATATATATATATATATATATATATATATATATATATTTCATTAGCCCAATAAAGCACGCGGACTTCTACATACAATCAACACCTCAACCCGCCAGGATTTGGTAAAACGTTACTCTGACCACCTAAGTGGTGTGGGTGGGCCCCATTAGAGGTTCACGGCGCCATAAGCTCGTTGAACAGGCTTTGTGTGAAATATAACAAAGTCTAGGACTGCTTTTAGCATCCTGGTGGTACAGCGGTTAGCGTTCCCTGGTCACAGTCATAGGCTTGTTGGCCGTGGGTTCGAATCCTGGCGGGTTGAGGTGTTGATTGTATATATATATATAGATGGGTTTTGGTTTGGTTAGGTTAGGTTTCGTTAACTTAAGATAGATTAGGTTACGTTAAGTTAGTCTCGGTTAAAGTAGGTTAGATTAAATTAGACTAGGTTAAGTTAGATTTAGGTAGTTTCGGATTTATTTTTTCCGGTTAAGGTTAGTTATATTAGCATTAGTATGTTTAACCATAAGGTCAAATAAGCCGGCGTCCCTCATCTGCCACCAGACCTTAACTTATCACTACCGACCAGTCACAACCCTCCCAGCGATACTCTCATTACCTCGAGCACAAGTGACGAGAGTTGACGGTGAGTGTCGTCGGAAACAATCTCTCTCTCTCTCTCTCTCTCTCTCTCTCTCTCTCTCTCTCTCTCTCTTACGTTTTTTGATGTTGAAAAGTTTTGTGAATTAATTAAAAATAATATCTGTCGGGAATATGAACATGGGGGGCGGGTGGCTGTCAAGGTGAGAGTTATAAGTTTGGGGAGACTTCAATGTGTGATTATAAAAATGAAGCTGTAAACGTCAGAACTTTCAACAAAGGTATAAAGTTGGCTACAGCAGCGTCAGCATCAGCAGAAGTTGTAGTAGTAGTAGTAGTAGTAGTAGCAGTAGTCGCATCAGTTGCAGCGGACGTGGCAAGAAATTAGTGTTCAGGTGTGTGTGTGAGAGAGAGAGAGAGAGAGAGAGAGAGAGAGAGAGAGGCGTGTGTACAGTTACTGGTCTGAGTTCACCTCTAATTAACTCCTAACGCAGGAGAAGTTACAAAAATATTGACCCTCGGACCCCGCCAATCTCAACAGCATCACAACAACGTACCATATCAACAAGCCAGTGTTTACAGCATCACAGCAAAGCGTTGTATTAATAAAACAGCGTCTATACAGCATTACAACAGCACGTCGTCTCATCAAGCCAGCGTTAAACAGCAATCCATCATCTCACCAAGCCAAAGTTTACAGCATTACAGCAACCTATCATCTCACCAAGCCAAAGTTTACAGCATTACAGCAACCTATCATCTCACCAAGCCAAAGTTTACAGCATTACAGTAACCTATCGTCTCACCAAGCCAGAGTTTACAGCATTACAACAAACCATTCCAACATTTAAAGCAACAAGAAGTAATAATTAAAAGCTGTGCCGCTGTTGAACATGGGCGTGAGGGCTTGACGAGGTGTTTTGAGAGAGAAAAGTAAAGAACTGGACGAGTAATCAGGGCGGTGCCAAAGAATTGCCAACCTTGAGCCTTCACTGCTTCTGTCGGGGACACCACGAAAACCTGACGAGGCGAAGGTAGGTGGAAGAGAAGGAAAGGAGGATTGAGAAGAGGAAGGGGAAAGAGACAGTAAGATAAGTGAAGGGGCGGAAGAGGAGAGCTGACAAGAGATGAAATTTGTCAAAACACACACACACACACACACACACACACACACACACACACACACACACACACACACACACACACACTTTCTCTTTCCCCCCTTCTCTCTCTCACAGTGCCAGGTTGGGTGGTAGGATGGATGGTAGGCACGCCCCTGGGGTGCCACCAGTGCCAGCATAACCCGGGTACAAGTGGAAGATCTACCTCATATATTTCGTTCAGGGAAGAACGACTCGAGTACGCGCACGTCACTCTAATAATTCGTGTGTGGGGGGGGGGGGGGGGGTGTGTGTGTGTGTGTGTGTATGTGTGCCAACTGACTGTATTATTGGGCTCTTGAAGCTGATCACGCTGAATCTCTTATGTTTATTATCACGTACTTAACTTGGCGGTGTTGTAAGTGGCGGTGGTCATATGATGGGCGATGCTGCACCACAGAGGAGTGCGATGGGTGTGTGTGTGGGCGGCGCTACACTACAGTGGGCGGCGTTAAGCAGTTCGTCGACAGCCCATCTGAGGTTACGAGCCCGCGGCGGCCCGGGAGGTGCTCAGGCTCCTCCTTATCCCGCACAATGTCCCCCACTTCATCCACGCCCGCGAGATTGTACGCGCTGGATTTGCCACCATAAATCTCAATGTACGCGGGTGCTGGTGAGCTCCGGGAGGTGGTGGCGACGGCACAGTCTGAGTTAAGCTAACTACTGTAACTCCACTCCAAGACGTCCCCTCTCTTCCGGCTCCACCAACCCCGCCTCGCACTCCCGGCATCTCTCTTCATTTGTGAGGTTGTGCGGTGGGGAGCGAGAGTGCGTCTCAGGTGATGTATGAAGGGGTTCACACACCCCCCTGAAGAAAGTTCCCCGCGGAGTCCTGGCGAAGCCTCCACACCACCAGCACCTAAATAATGACACAGTGTGTCCCAGGATGTTTATATGTCGGCCCAGACGGTGTGAACGCCCCAGGAAAATGGTCCACTTTTTCTTTCTGGCCTCCAGTGAGAGTAAAGGCGAGGGTGTGACAGCGAGAGAGGAGAGTCAAGAGAAGGTTCACACAACCTGAAATTGACTGCCGAGTCTTGTTGTTATTATTGTTTGTAATTTGTGTTGTATGGACTGTTATGGTTGACGGGTAAGGTGGCGAGGGGCTGAATGTGTAGGTTGTCACTACTGTCTGAGCATGACTGGCAGATCATGTATGATCATTAAGTGCGACTTGATGCTTCCAATAATTTGAGGAATTCACAGATGCCTTTATGTTTATCGTCTTTGGTTATACACTTTGTAAAATAAGTTAGAAGAATATAAACCATAAGAAACGAAATATTTCCAAGACGATGTGGTGGGGAGGTAGTTGAGGCGGCGGGTGATGGTGGGGTGCTGGGGAGGGTGAAGAGGGGGGGGGGGCTGTGTTTTACCATACCAGGTCTGGTATTTATTGCTATTGGTCGCTGCGCCAAAATCATCACTATACTGCGGTGGGGGCGAGGGCTGGGAGACTGGCGTGGTGGGGCGATGGGGTGGAGGGGTGATAGGGAGGAGAGGTATGGAAGGCTGCTGAGGTGGGGAGATGGTGAGGAGAAAGGCGAGGCTGATGAGTTGGGAAGAATAAGAGATGGGGGAGGGGGAGAAAACTGACAAAGAGTAAATAGAAGATTAAAAATATTGGAGAGAGAGAAGATGAGAATAACTAAAAGGAAAAGGAAAACAAAATATAGATAATTATTTGAAAAGGAAACAAAAAAGAGACAAAAACTACATTGAAGAACGAAAACGAATGAGATATAAAATATTCAGAAAGGAAGGAATAAGCAACCAAAAAAAAAAACACCATGGAGGGTTAAATGAGAGATGAAATGAACAAAATATGAATAAAAAATGAGAAAAGGGGGAAGTATAGACAAGTGGAAAAGGTAATTCTAAAAAAACAATTAAAGTGACACGAGTTAATTATCAGAAAGTGACAAGAGAATGTATAATGAATAAAAATATAGGAGAGGGGAAGGATGGGGGAAGAACTAAGTAAAGAGAGAAACGAGAAGTGAGACAAAAAAAAAAGAATTACCAAGGAAGAGGGGGAACAGATAGGGAGAAGATAATCAGAAATAAGTGATGATGGGAGACTCAGAAGGAAAAAAAAGATGGATGAGAGGATGGGGGGAGAGTTGTATGAAAGGAAAGTAACAGAGAAAGTATCGAAATGGAAATGAAAGTTAGACAATGTTCATGGAGACGGAGATGAGAATTTAGTGAAAGATGAGAGGAGGGAAAGTAAGAGTAAGAGATAATTTGAAAGAAAGGAGGGAGGGAGAGTGGAATTCAATGAGAAGAAGAAGGAGAGAAAGAGAGAGTTAGGGGAAAGGGGGGAGAGACACTATGAGGAGGGAGGGAGAGAGAGATATACACTGATAATAAGAGAGAGAGAGAGAGAGAGAGAGAGAGAGAGAGAAAGAGAGAAAGAGAGAGAGAGAGAAAGAGAGAGAGAGAGAGAGAGAGAGAGAGAGAGAGAGAGAGAGAGAGAGAGAGAGATTTAAGGGATGTATAGATAAAGAAGAAAGAAACAAACAAACAAACAGGTGAGCTACAGTGAGAGGAGATGAGAAAGAATCTAGATACAGTTGGAAGAGGGAAGGATGGCAGGGAGAGGAGGGAGAGAGTGAGGGAGGGAGGGAAGTGTAGGGGACTCTGGCTAAGCTGGGGATATGATGGGGCTCCGTCATGTTTGCTGCACGACTTGGCGGAAAATGATTTGTTTGCCCAAAGATCTTTCAGGGTGTGTGGACATTCTCCCTCGTGTGTGTGTGTGTGTGGGAGGGGGGGGGGGAATAGGTGTGGGTGTGTGTGTGTGGGAGGGGGGGGGGGAATAGGCGTGGGTGTGTGTGTGTGAATAGTGAGTCTTGGCTTTTGGAAAGATGGCTCCTCCTCCTCCTCCTCCTCCTCCTCCTGCTAGTCTTGTACTTTTGCAGGTCACACACACACACACACACACACACACACACACACACACACACACACACACACACAAACACACACACACACACACACACACAGGATCACCCCTGCCACAGCGCACCGCCACGGGGAGGTCAAAGATGACAGTACTCTAGCTAAGTTTTTCTCCCCTCTCCCCACTTATTCTCCCTTCTCCCCCTTTTTTGCCCTCCCTCCCCGTTTTTGTACAGTTTTCCTTTTTTTTTCTCGTGAATATTCGGGGTCGCTGGATTAAATGGAGTGCAAATATTAGGTCTGCCGTGTGGCGCGCCCTGTGTAACGCGTCCTCCCTACCTCCCTTCTTACCTCCCTTCCTTCCTTACTTACCTTACCTCCTTACCTTTCTACCGTATTTAGCTTACCTCCTTACCTCCCTGCCTTACCTCCTTACCTCCCTTCCTTACCTCCCTTCCTTCCTTACTTACCTTACCTCCTTACCTCTCTACCTTGTTTAGCTTACCTCCTTACCTCCCTGCCTTACCACCTTACCTCCCTTCCTTACCTTCCTTACCTCCCTTACCTTCCTTACCTCCCTTCCTTACCTTCCTTACCTCCCTTCTTTACTTACCTTACCTCTTTTCCTCCCTTCTTTATTTGCCTTCCTTCCTTCCTTCCTTATCTGACTTACCTTACCTCTCCCCTTCTCCCTTACCTCCATTACCTCAGCCTAGTACTCCATAGGTAAACTCCCTCTCCCCTCACCTCTTAACTCCTCCTTCCTCTCCTCTCCCTCACCCCTCACCTTATTTTCCCCTTGTAAATTATCCCCCCTTCTCCCTTTCCCTCCCTCCATCCTTCCCCACCTCCATCCTTCCCCACCTCCTTCCTCCCTTTCTCCCTATCTCCCTTCCTCCCTCAGGTAAACTGTCTCTCCCCTATCACCCTCCTATTGTTCCCTCCCTCCTGTTACTCATTAATTTCCTCTATCTATCGCCTTTTCTCTCCATCCTTATTTCCACTCCTTTCTTTTTTCCCTTTCTTACTTCTCCTCTTACATTTCCCCCCTTTTTATTTTTTCCTTCCCTCCTCCTCATCCTCTTCTTTCGTTCCTCTTGTCTTCCATTTCTTCCCTTCCTCCGTTTTCTCTTCTCAACCTCCTTTGCTTATCACTTTATCGTGTGTGTGTGTGTGTGTGTGTGTGTGTGTGTGTGTGTGTGTGTGTGTGTGTTTCAATTCTTAAATATTTCGTAATTCTTTTTTATTCAGTGTTGTAATATAAACCTATTATTTACATTACGTTATATTACATAGCTTTATTATTATTATTATTATTATTATTATTATTATTATTATTGTTATTATTTTTGCTGCTTTTATTGTTGATATATTTATGTTAAATTAGTTGAAGACTCTCTCCTTAATAACTTCTCTCTCTCTCCCTCAGGTAAGCTGGTTGTTGGCGCTGTTTCCTGGTTGTCCGGACACTCCCTCGCCCACCTGCCACGGTACAGTGTTCGATACCCGCAACCTTGTTATGGGCTTATAGAGATTGTGGGATTTTGCAAAGACTCGAGAAAGAAAAAGTTATGCGGGGATTTTGTCAGCGGGAGTGCCTGAGGCGGCCAGACAGGCGGGAGACACAAAGCTCAGGGGTTCTGTTGAAGGTTCTGGAAGGTGAGCAGACAGGGGTTCTACAGGAGGTTCTTGAAGGTGGGGAGACAGGGGTTCTACAGGAGGTTCTTGAAGGTGGGGAGACGGGGGTTCTACAGGAGGTTCTTGAAGGTGGGGAGACGGGGGTTCTACAGGAGGTTCTTGAAGGTGGGGAGACAGGGGTTCTACAGGAGGTTCTTGGGGTGGACAGAGCTTGAGGTGGGGAGACAGGGGGTTCTACAGGAGGTTCTTGAAGGTGGGGAGACAGGGGTTCTATAGGAGGTTCTTGGGGTGGACAGAGCTTGAGGTGGGCAGACAGGGGTTCTACAGGAGGTTCTTGGGGTGGACAGAGCTTGAGGTGGGCAGACAGGGGTTCTACAGGAGGTTCTTGAGGTGGGTGGTTTAGACTAAGTTTTATATTATTATTATTATTATTATTATTATTATTATTATTATTATTTGCAGGAGGGAGCAGATAGTGTTGAAGTTTGACTGTACAGGTATTCGATGTTTAAATATAATGGATGAGGCTGTAAAACTGTGGATGTTTATAGTTAACATCTAGAGAGAGAGAGAGAGAGAGAGAGAGAGAGAGAGAGAGAGAGAGAGAGAGTATGTAGGAATATCCCCTCTGTGCACTCTCTTGTCTCCCTACCTTGTAACCATTGGAAACTGGTACCCCTCCCCCCTCCTCCCCCCCCTCCTTCACCACACGAGTACCAGGCCAAGAACGAGAGAGAGAGAGAGAGAGAGAGAGAGAGACGCAGCTCACCAAGATATAATCAAATGGTTTCATGAATCTTACACTAAAACTCTTACAAACTTTCTGCCACGAAAAATATGTTCAGCATCTTCTCTCAGTTCACATCGACGAGGGGAAAAACTTTGTGTGTCCGCTCCGATGAACAGTAGGTACTGTATATGTGTTCATTTTAACCTTAAGCGAATGTATCTTATCCGCTCATCTGTTCACAAAGAGCAAAAATTCTCCCTTTGTTAACTTTAACACGATTTGAACACACTCCCGGATTCTAGTTGAACACACTATTTGCGCTCACTTGAATAACCATAAATGAACGCCTCTCTCATCAATTCAGTCGCTCACATCGTTACACAAGAAGCAAAAATTTGTGTTTGTTCATTTTAACACAGGCTAAAGTGCTTTGTTGGTTTACCAGAAACATTAACAACGGGTTTTTTATATTTGTTCCCACAACAATGAGCTACGTGGTTAGGCGGGCGTGTCGAGCACAAATATAGAGTGGCAGCCGTGTTTGGACATGCTCGGGGAAACAGACACGTGTATACATAGCAGTGGCAGCACTACAAGAGTGTTTGGACATACATAAGGAAACAGACACAAGAGTTTGGACATACACGAGGAAATAGACACGTGTGCACATATAGAGGTGTTCGAACTGTACAAAAACCCAGCTCTGTGTGTGTGTGTGTGTGTGTGTGTGTGTGTGTGTGTGTGTGTGTGTGTGTGTGTGTGTTATTGCCATCCAGTTTTTAGTACATGAAGTAATGAAGTAACAAGTACATGCATAAGGCAGGTGCATCCTCACAGGTGTGTTGGCCAAGGTGTCAGAACCCGGACTTTCACTTGGCGTTCAGGGAGGAAACGCTAATTAGCAGATGGAATGGATTCACCTTCTAGTGTCCTCTCTTCCTTTCCTCTTTATCTCCATTCCCCTCTTTCTCTGTATTATCTCACTTATCGCTTCTCCTTACCTTCTTCCCCCCTCTCATATCCTGCCCTCGCCCTCTCTCTCCTTCTCCCCTCTCTTATTATCACTTCTTCCTCCCTTCCCTCGGGGCCTCTCTGGCTCCCCTTACCTGCCCCTTTTCCCTTCCCTCCCCTCTAATCTCCTCTCCTCCCTTTCTTCCTCCCTCCCCTTATTCACTGTCTCCCTCTCCGTCTCTTTCCCTCCCTTCTCCTACTATCTCCCCCTATTCCTTCTCCCCCCCCCCTCCACTCTATTCACTCTGTATCACTCTCCTCTCTCCACCCCCCCTTCCCTCCCCTCCCCTCTCGTCCCCTCCCCTCCCATACCCTCCCTTCCTTCTTTTCCTCACCTTCCTTCCTCCTCAGTTATTCCCCTCACCCCATGTTTGCTCATTGCTTATTCATCTCTCCATCATTTATTCACGCCCTCCTCTCCGCTTACTCAGGTAATTGGCCAAAATTCTACCTGTCGTCGTGTCGGGAATCACAGTGTTAGTCGTCGTTGTGTAGGAAATTGGAGTATTAGTCGTCGTTTTGTAGTGAGTCACAGTATGAATCGTCATATTGGTAGGGAATCATACTATTAGACGTAGTTATATAGGGAATCACCGTATTAGTCGTCGTTTTGTAGTGGGTCACAGCATTCGACGTAGTTATGTAGAGAATCGGTATTAGTCGTCGTTTTGTAGTGATGTCACAGTATTAGACGTAATTATATAAGGAATCACAGTTTTAGTCGTCGTTTTGCAGTGATGTCACAGTATTAGACGTAGTTAAGTGGGGAATCACAGTATTAGACGTAGATGTGAAGGGAATCATAGTATCAGACGCAGTTATCGATCGAATTGTAGTATTAGACGTAGTTATCGATCGAATCGCTGTATTAAACGTAGTTATGTAGGGAATCACAGTATTAGACATAGTTATGTAGGAAATCACAGTATTAGACGTAATTATGCAGGGAATCACAGCATTAGACGAAGTTATGTAGGAATCATAGTATTAGACGTATTTATCGATCGAATCACAGTGTTAGACGTAGTTGTGTCGGGAATCATAGTATTAGACGTAGTTGTGTAGGAAATCACAGTATTAGACGTATTTATCGATCGAATCACAGTGTTAGACGTAGTTGTGTAGGAAATCACAGCACGACAGCAACCCACGTTAGTTGTCATTGTCATTTAGTTGAATCAGAGCTGTGTATCGGAGGTAAAATTGCTCTTGGTGAAGTGTGTGTGTGTGTGTGTGTGTGTGTGTGTGTGTGTGTGTGTGTGTGTGTGTGTGTGTGTGTGTGTGTTTGAGTGAGTGAGTGAGTGAGAGTGAGTCATGGACGAGGTTCTGGGATATTGCTCCGCCGTGTCAATTCTGTTTCCGTTACTCCCCCTCCCCTCCCCCCCCCAAAAAAAAAGAGTAAAAAACTGAAAGAAAGAGTTAGTTGGATTTACAACAGAGCGTGAACTGTCGTGCTCCCTGTCCTGCGCTACTGCAATATCACGAAAAAAAAACATTTAAACGCCAGTCTTGTTGATTTATTGGTTGTAAATATTCCTTGATCGTTCGTAATAGACACTTTGATAACTTTCATTAAGTGAATGATGTGTTTTTGTTCATTTCCTGGGGCTCACGTGGGAAAAAATTTGTTTCCGTTTTCTGTGATTTTTTTTTTTTTTATACGTTTGACTATTATATTATTTTTCTCAGTCTTTTTTAATATTTTCTTGATGTTGTTTTGGATTTTGCGTAAATTCAGATAGAGAATAACACACATAGAGCGAGAGGAAAGACCTAAGAATATATACAGTGTAATAAGTGTATATACTAGGTGAACGACAGGTAAGAGTCGAGGTACAATCATCATATCTGAGGGTTGGCGACCATGCCCCGTCACATTAAAACAATTTTCGGGGTGTTTTTAATAACTCTCCCTGCATATAATTTCTTTCATCTATCTCTCTCTCTCTCTCTCTCTCTGCTTTCCCCTCACCCTCTTATCATCATTTTACCCATTATTATCTCTACCATTATCTCCCCATTCCTTACTATGTAGGCAATGTATCTCATTTCCCTCATAAAAAAAATTAAATTCCACAAACTGTGTTCATGAGATATTGATTATAATGTAAAATGTCAAGATAAAGTTAATTTTTTCATCAATAGTAGTCTGCCGAATTTTAGCATCTGTTCCCAATATATCTGGAGTGTGTGTGTGTGTGGGGGGGGGGGGGGGAGGGGAAGGAGAGTGGGAAGGTAGGAGGGAAGGGGAACAGTGAATGGATGAGTAGGGAAGGAAGGGGAGGTTGGAAAGAGAGAAAGAAATTTGGTGGAGGGAAGGATGGAGAGAAGGAAGGATGGAGGGAGGGAGGGAAGGAAGGAGGGAGAGAGGGGAGGAAGGACGGAGAGAGGGAAGGAAGGAATGAGGGAGGGAGGGAGGGAAGGATAGCGTCACATCTCTTGAATGTCACCAGTTATAATGTAATGCCTCATGTCTCTCCCACCTCGGCAGATGTTCGTCCTCTGATTCCTCGCACACGATATATAGTTAATTGACCCGCAGGTAAAGCTTGGATATAATTATTGGTTTAGAAGAGGAATTGTTTTTACCATATTGTTTAAGACTTTGTAGGTAGAATACTTGTTTTTTAGTGAAAGTTGTGATCGTGGAGGTGTTGTGATCGTGGAGGTGTTGTGATCGTGGAGGTGTTGTGATCGTGGTGTTGTGATCGTGGAGGTGTTGTGATCGTGAAGGTGTTGTGATCGTGTAGGTGTTGTGATCGTGTAGGTGTTGTGATCGTGGAGGTGTTGTGATCGTGGAGGTGTTGTGATCGTGGAGGTGTTGTGATCGTGGAGGTGTTGTGATCGTGGAGGTGTTGTGATCGTGGAGATGTTGTGATCGTGGATGTGTTGTGATCGTGGAGGTGTTGTGATCGTGGATGTGTTGTGATCGTGGTGTTGTGATCGTGGAGGTGTTGTGATCGTGGAGGTGTTGTGATCGTGGAGGTGTTGTGATCGTGGATGTGTTGTGATCGTGGAGGTGTTGTGATCTTGGATGTGTTGTGATCGTGGAGGTGTTGTGATCGTGGAGGTGTTGTGATCGTGGATGTGTTGTGATCGTGGAGGTGTTGTGATCTTGGATGTGTTGTGATCGTGGATGTGTTGTGATCGTGAAGGTGTTGTGATCTTGGAGGTGTTGTGATCGTGGATGTGTTGTGATCGTGGAGGTGTTGTGATCGTGGAGGTGTTGTGATCGTGGAGGTGTTGTGATCGTGGAGGTGTTGTGATCGTGGAGGTGTTGTCATTGTAGAGGTGTTGTCATCGTGTAGGACTGTAGGTGTTGTCATGTTATATATATGAAATAAAACGGCAACAACAAATGCCTAACGCGGGAAAATTATCGATTATTTAGTCAGTCAGGAAAGGCAGTCAGGCATTTACTCAGGAAAGGAAGTCAGTCATTTACTCAGGAAAGGAAGTCAGTCATTTACTCAGGAAAGGAAGTCAGTCAGTCATTTACTCAGGAAAGGAAATCAGTCATTTACTCAGAAAGGAAGTCAGTCATTTACTCAGGAAAGGAAATCAATCATTTACTCAGGAAAGGAAATCAATCATGTACTCAGGAAAGACAGCCAGTCAATCAGTCAGTCAGTCAAGTCCATCAGTCATAGTCCAGAGTAACAACGTAAAGAAGAATTATTTTTTTGTTTCACCATCCAGGAGACGTTGGAGGGGGAGCTATATTTCTATACACTAACCCTTCCCCCCTTACTCCCCCTTACCCCCCCTCCCCTAGGACTTTCTTCTTCCAGTGACTCGTACGTCTTGAGGACAAAGAAATTTATTCACCTCCAAAGAATGGGAAAAAATTGTACTCTCCTAACAGAAAGAAGAAAAGAGAGAGAGAGAGAGAGAGAGAGAGAGAGAGAGAGAGAGAGAGAGAGAGAGAGAGGGGGGAAATAAATAACGCCATCTGATATTATTTTGTCGGTCATTTTATTTGAATATTATGTCACCTCTCTCATATAAAACACACACAAGGCTTCAATATTACAGTGTATCATGTACTATACTATATAAAAACAATACCATATAATACCATACAGTTCAGACACGATAAAATACCCAACTTAAATACCGTTATTATACCGTTCTAATACCGTTACTATACCGTAGATAACACAATATACATAAAGAGTATAATAACAGAGGATTATCACACAGACAGACAAACAGACACACAGACAGACGCACAGACAGACAGACAGATCATTTTTGCCTGAGCATGTCACATTATAACTCATGTAAGTCAGGATGAAACAAAATGAAATATGAAGCGCCAGGAGTATGTAAATATTGGAATTACTTTTTATTCCGTATCACAGATTTTTCGTTTTATATGCAATGGGAGCCAGTGTGTCCTGAAATATAATCCGTAGCTGCACGATGGAGGGGAAGGGCGTGCTTGTGTGTGAGAGAGAGAGAGAGTCGATGTATGGTGTGTGTATATGTGTGTTGATATATGATGAATCGGTGTATTTGTATGTATGGTGGATGCATTTGTGTGTTTGAGAGAGAGAGAGAGAGAGAGTGTGTATTAATCTCACGCTTATTCCTGACAAGACTGCGACAGAAAGTTTAGCCTAATACAGACTGGTACAGTGAGGTGTGGTGGCGGTGAAGATGCTATCACCGTTTACTGCCACGGTCGTTCATGCTTGAGGTGAGGAGGTGGTTACGAGGCACACCTTTGATGTAAATATTCTTGTGGATAAGTAAGGATAGATAGATAGATAGGATAGATAGATAGATAGATAGATAAACCTCCCCCCCCCCCCCCAAAAAAAAAGGGAAAAAAATCCCTCGTAATCCAGTTACTTTTTCTTGCCTTTCAGGAAAATATCTCGGTTGAGGAAAAATTTTCTTGACAGAACGTTTTATGCCAAGGAAAAATGCAAAGAGCAGAGAGCCCGGGGAGGGTGGGAAGGGGAAAGGGAGGGAGGGAGAAGAGAGTGGGTGGGTGAGGGGGTTGGAAGGGGAAAGGGAGGGAGGGAGAAGGGGGTGGGTTGGAGAGGGGGGTTTTCGGGAGGGATGGGGATGTAATATAGACTGAGTGGATGAAAAAAACTATTTTCTTCTTAGCTTGTCAACAATCCTTTCACTCTGCCAGACTACCCGAGTTATAGACGTGTGTTCAATGTTACTTTCCTTCTTTCTCTTTCTTTTTTGTTTTCTCTTTTACTTTCTTTTTTAATTTTGTTTCTTTCTCTTTTTCCTCTCTCTCTCTCTCTCTCTCTCTCTCTCTCAGTTTAAAAGCTGTTTGTTGCTCTGGTATTGTAATGAAGCGTCTTATCTCTCTCTCTCTCTCTCTTGGGAATAGCCACAGAGACAGAGAATGGAGAGAGGGAGGCGTCGATTGAGGAGTGTGAGAGTGGGATGAAGGGAGGAGTGAGGGATGGAGGGAAAACAGGGAATAAGTAGAGAGGGATGAAGGTGTGAGAGAGAGAGAGAGAGAGAGAGAGAGAGAGAGAGCTAATTCCCGCTGTCTCTTCACTTTTTACTAATTAAGACACAATGAAGTATCCTAATTACCTCAAATGAGAATTATGAATGACATTACCAGTATAAAGGTATTTCCCATTTACTTCTTTAATGGCGACTCCTAATTAATCTTCATTTTTTTTCTCTTCTTAAGGAGGAATATCGCGCGCGCGTGTGTGTGTGTGTGTGTGTGTGTGTGTGTGTGTGTGTGTGTGTGTGTGTGTGTGTGTGTGTGTGTGTTTCATTTATTTTCTTGTAACTCCATTTTTGCATTTTCCTACTTTTTGTATTTTCCTGTTGTCTTTTTTTCTATTTTCCTATTATTATTTTTTTCCTGCTACATCTTTTTTTTTTCCTGCTTTTTTTATTTTCCTTCCATAAGTCAAAAAAATTTCTGGACCAACATTTTATTTTTTTTCGTCAAATTTCCTGTTAATATGTATTGGCAAGTCTCCCTCAGGCGACGTCTCCTCCATCTAGTCTAATGGGGACGATATTTAAGCATCTTAGCCTTGAAGAGTTAATATAGGTTTAGAAAAGTATATTTGTTCGTAAATATATTGTCCGTTTAGAATAATTATATTAGACTTTGATAATTTTTGATAATTTAGGTAATTTTGCTTATAGGCCGTGTAGTGATTTCTGTGTTTTATTTATTTATTTATTTATTTTTATTCAAATTAATAGATTTATTCATATATATTCTATTTTTGCTTCTGCTGTTTGCTTTAAATGTTCGTTATCTGTGAGAATTATTATTATTATTATTATTATTATTATTATTATTATTATTATTATTATTATTATTATTATTATTTTGTTACTTTTTGTTGTTATTATTTTATTAGTATTGTTGCTGTTGTTCGTGTTATATTTGTATTACAATTATCACTTTTTTAAATTGGAAATGATAAAGTTACACGTAGCATCATCAATATTTTTTCCGAACCAACATTATTACAGAGGACAATTATCATTATTATTTTGGTATTAATTATCAGTGTGGCAACGTTATCATACAAGGGTCTTTATTACACGATAATTCTCACAAGTTTTTAATTTTCAGCTGGTGGGAGTTTGGTAGAGGCAATTTAAGTAATTTTCTCTGAACTAGAAGTTATGAACTTATAAATATGGGTGAGAGAGAGAGAGAAAGAGAGAGAGAGAGAGAGAGAGAGAGAGAGAGAGAGAGAGAGAGAGAGAGAGTTAACAGATGTAGCTGGTACCTTGTAACACACATACTGGAAAGACTCCTCTTAGTCGCGTATACAAAGGAAAATTCCTTTCGGCGTTTACTGTTAACAGTTGCCCCTCCTTCCCGTTTACTGTTAACGGTCGCCCCATCCTTCCCGTTTACTGTTAACGGTCGCCCCATCCTTCCCGTTTACTGTTAACGGTCACCCCATCCTTCCCGTTTACTGTTAACGGTCGCCCCATCCTTCCCGTTTACTGTTAACGGTCACCCCTCCTACCCGTTTACTGTTAACGGCCGACCTTCCTACCCGTTTACTGTTAACGACCGCCTTATCGGTACTTCTGTTTGGCTTATGAGGTAATATACGCGCGTATAGTATTGACTAACAAACACAGATAAGAGCGAACTGAAGGAGATATGTATATTGACCTCTGTTCAGCAAGGATGGCCACACACACACACACACACACACACACACACACACACACACACACAGTTTAATATACTTCATTGTGCTCAGAGAATTTTTACATGACTGAGGGTGACCTGGCCAAGGATGACTTGATTGAGGGCGATCTTATAATGCTTTCCTTTCTCTTGTTTCTACTTTCTTTTCGCCCCTTTCATTTCCATCTCTTGACCTCCTTTTCTTCTATATTCCCTTCTCCGTGTTTCTCCTTGTTTTCACTTTTCTTTTCCTAACCTCTATTCTTCCACTTCCCTTCCACATTTCCTCTCCTTTTCATCCTTCTGCACACCACTCTTCTCCCCTCTTTCTTCCCATCTTCCTCACCTCTCATCTTCCTCTTAACATTCACAGTTTCCCTCTCTTCCCTCTCCGCCCCCCTCTCTCCCCTCTCTCAGCCTCCCTAGTCATCTGTCTCCACATATTTTCTTTTGTCCACCTCCTTTATTGCTTCCCCTATTTTTTGGAGTCGTCATAATTGAATTTTTCCCTCCCACCCATCTCTTTCCCCTCCCGTCGGCCCTCACCTCCCTTACATTTTACCTCTCTCTCTCTCTCTCTCTCTCTCTCTCTCTCTCTCTCTCTCGCTCTCGCTCTCTCTTTCTCTTTCTCTCTCCATACACACACACAGACGTTCCCTCCAACAGCAGCATCTTCCCTGTTCCCACCAACATCACCCTCAGGTTAACCCCAGCAGCACCCTCAGGTTCCCTCCAGCAGCACCTTCAGGTTCCCTCCAGCAGCACCCTCAGGTTCCCACCAGCAGCACCCTCAGGTTCCCTCCAGCAGCACCCTCAGGTTCCCTCCAGCAGCACCCACAGGTTCCCTCCAGCAGCACCCTCAGGTTCCCTCCAGCAGCACCCTCAGGTTCCCTCCAGCAGCACCCTCAGGTTCCCTCCAGCAGCACCTTCAGGTTCCCCCAAGCAGCACCCTCAGGTTCCCCCAAGCAGCACCTCAGGCTCCCTCCAGCAGCACCCTCAGGCTTCCTCCAGCAGCACCCTCAGGCTCCCTCTAGCAGCACCCTCAGGTTCCCTCCAGCAGCACCCTCAGGTTCCCTCCAGCAGCACCTTCAGGTTCCCCCAAGCAGCACCCTCAGGTTCCCCCAAGCAGCACCTCAGGCTCCCTCCAGCAGCACCCTCAGGCTTCCTCCAGCAGCACCCTCAGGCTCCCTCTAGCAGCACCCTCAGGTTCCCCCAAGCAGCACCTCAGGCTCCCTCCAGCAGCACCCTCAGGCTTCCTCCAGCAGCACCCTCAGGCTCCCTCTAGCAGCACCTTCAGGTTCCCCCAAGCAGCACCCTCAGGTTCCCCCAAGCAGCACCTTCAGGTTCCCCCAAGCAGCACCCTCAGGCTCCCTCCAGCAGCACCCTCAGGTCTCCCCCAGCAGCACCTCAGGCTCCCTCCAGCAGCACCCTCAGGCTTCCTCCAGCAGCACCCTCAGGCTCCCTCCAGCAGCACCTCAGGCTTCCTCCAGCAGCACCCTCAGGCTCCCTCTAGCAGCACCCTCAGGTTCCCACGGGTATAAAGTTTGTGGTCATGGGCTGTGTGCTATGAATTATTCGGGTGGTGGTGGTCGGTAGTGGCGCTCCTTACTGCCCTACACCACCTTAATTGTCTCGTAAATATGCTCAGCCCTTCTGCTTTATGTGTGTCTGGACGTTTGTCGTTATGATCATCCTCCTCCTCCATCCCCCTCTCTGTCCTCCTTCTTCTCCTCCTCCTTGCTATCCATTTTCTCCTCCCCTTCGCTCTCCACTTTCTTCTCCCCTTTGTCCTGCTCTTCTTCCACTTTTTGTTCTTTTTCTTTCTCCTTCTTGACTTCTCTATTTTCCTCTTCGTCGTCCTCCTTGGCTTCCTTATTTACCTCTTCGTCATCCTTCTGGTCTTCCTTGTCTTCTTCCCCATCCTCCTCCTTGTCTTCCTTATTTTCTTCTTCGTCCTCCTTGTCTTCATTATTTACCTCCTCATCCACCTTGTATTCCTTATTTCCCTCGTTGTCCTCCTCCTGGTCTTCCTTATTTTCCTCTTCGTCCTCTTTGTCTTCCTTATCTTCTTCCTCGTCCTCCTCTATGGGTTCTTATACATTTTTCATCCCTCATTTATTGAATTATTCACTTAAAGTACTATAGATTATTACAAGTGATCGCGGGTCCCTCGTGCCCTTGTGAAAGTTTGAACGCCCGTGACAGCGTACAGCGAATGAGAGTGCGCCAAGTCCGTAGATTTGCATCGTTTTCCGTCGTAAATAAAATTGTGAATTAATGCCGTCCTAAAGAAACCATCGACATGGGACCAGGTTTGCTCCACTCTAAGAATTTGTTTGCGATTTTTCCACCAAGTTTGATGAAAAACGATTGTGCCGTTTTGGCTGCCCAGAACAGACACACACACAAACAGACAGACAGACAGACAGACACACGCCTAGTCCTATAGTATATTAGATTTACATTTTGATGATTATTATTATGCCCTTCTTTCATGGCACTCACTGCATCTTCAGGGTATGTGTTGACTTCTTCTTCTTCTTCTTCTTCTTCTTCTTCTTCTTCTATTAGATATTTCTCATTTTCTCTCGTTCTTATTTACCGTGTTGTCTCGTTTTTTAAAGCTTGGATGGACTACTATTTTTTTTTTTTTTATCCTAGGACGGAGAATATTTGTTTAACCCCTAGGATGGACTACTATATTTTGTAACTTAGGATGTACTACTATTTTTTAACCTAGGATGAACTACTGTATTTCTTAACCCTACGATAGACTAGCTATATAGTTTATCCTAGGATGGACGACTACTTTTTTTGTTACACTAGGATGGGCTACTGAAAGTACACGAGGACAGGTAACCAATAATCAAGCGAAACCTAACTAGTTCACCTTTGTTAAGATTGACTTCTAGTTATGTATTGGCGATATACAGGTAGAACGACTTTTTGTGAGATAGAACGACGACTTGAGAGTTAGAACGACGACTTTGGAAATATTAACGATAACTTGTGAGATAGAACACCGACATGAGAGACAGAACGACGTCTTGAGATAGAACGTCGACTTAAGAAATAGAACGATGACTTGTGAGATTGAACGACGACTTAGGAGGACAGTAGAAGGCGTGTTATGAGTTGGCGAGCGGCGACGGTGAAGGAGTTGGAGTGTTTGTCATTGTTCATTAAGCTGACACCCTGTGACACGCCCACCACTACTCACGCCGCGCCACCCAACACACACACACGACTTTGCCATTCAAACCACGCCCACTCTACAGCCATCTTCATGCCCTTACCCCTCACACCCACATCTTGCTCAGCCACCACCACCACCATCACCTCCATCACCCCCATCACTCGCGCCCTGCATCCAACCACACGTCCCTCCCTCCACACCCCCCCCTCCCCTCCCCCTGCCCAACGCACACACGTACAAACTTTGAATGGAAGTGAAGTTTTAAATCATGTCCTGTAGGGGGAGACTAGAGTTTTACGCCGCACTACACGTTAAAACAAAGGGGGAACCTCACCCAGCATGACGCAGTGAAGGGAGAGGCTTAGTACACCCTTCATACCTATACACTGGGACAACCTAAGACTGGATGAAGCGACATATGTGTGGTTTGAGATGTTTGAAGCCATTTGGTGTTTGGCCACTCGATATGACCTCTTGATGCTGGTGTGACCCATTGGTGTTAGTGTGGCGTCTTAATGTGTAATAATTTATGTACCCTAGAGTAATAAATTATGAATATACAATTATAATTATTTATTGGAATATTAAGCAATGAATTAATTATAAATATAGGAACTATGATTGAGGACGAGTTGAAGGCCACTAAGTAAGTCTATGTTCACTGAGCTCTGCGAGTGTTCTCTTACACGGGAAAAGAAAGACCATTATACATCAGAACGAGAAGTGTGTCATCAGAAGCTGGAGCTGAGGTCAGGTACTAAGAAATCTTGTCGATAGTTTTTAATTAATAGTGAGAATCGACATCTGGCGGAGGTTTGTTGAGAGGCAGGTAATTGTAGTTGGATGCTTATGTAATGTTTTAAGGGAGACATGACTTGGACTCGCCCTCAACTACTGTAAGGAGTGATAAGCGGTGGCTCGATATACATGCTGATTATTATTTAATTTATTCAAAAGAAAAGAGGGATCAGCTGAAAATCCAACTCTCAGTTTATTTCAAGTGACGATTAAACACCCTAATATTACGTGGTGGGGGGGGGGGTCAGGTTAGGTTAGCGAGGTGGTTAATATTATGTTGAAAAATCTAGGGGGGGGGTAGGTTAAATTAACGTTAGGGTAGCTTTCGGCGGGTTAATCTTCAGGTACACCATTAAAAAATTACACAATTAAAAAAACTGCTCAAACGAAAATCCAGCGTCACAAGTTTCAATTTGATTCCAATTTAATGAGAATTTTCCCCGTGAAAAGTTCCTCTGTGAGACTTTTCCTCCCGCTGAACAATACTTGAGTATCTCCAACAGCCGTGAGCACAACAACCACGTATCTCTGGCGGGTCTGAAAGCAAAATTCTGTGGCTGATTGATAGTGAAGAAGTTAAAGGCAGCAGCGAGTGACTGAGACTTATCAAGATGGCGAGTTGGTGTGTTGGGGAGAAAATGTCAACAAATCATAACACTGTGCTCCGTCTTGTCTTCCTTCCCCTAATCAAGCACTCACGCGTTAAGGCCCTCAACACATGGGGAAGAAACGAATATTAAGTTTGATATACCACAGATAGATATATAGATAGATATAGATACATAGATAGATGGATAGATAGATAGATTGAAAATTTTATTGACCATTAGTTACATATTCTAGTTACACATCTCGATTTAGGGGAAAATAATATAACATAAGCACCTCTGAGATTCTACTTAAGTGAAATCACATATATGTCCAGATATAAAGAGCAATTATAACATAGGAACCTTGATGACATCAGCCCACGAGGGTGATCTAGAATGCATATAACGAAGGTGATCTAGAATGCATATACCGAGGGTGATCTAGAACGCTTATAACGAGGGTAATCTAGAATGCGTATAACGAGGGTGATCTAGAATGCGTACAACGAAGGTGATCTGGAACGTTTATACCTAGGGTGATCTAGAACGCTTATACCTAGGGTGATCCAGAATGCGTATAACGAAGGTGATCTGGAACGCATAAAACGAGGGTGACTCATGCTGTTCTGTTTACATTTGTCCCCTCACTCTTCATCACACGGGTGGTGAGATAAGATGAGACAGTGTAGAGAGGGTGAGAGACTAGTGGGGTGATAGAGACTAAGATAGAAGACCGCTGTGCAGGGAGATGGGGTGAGATATGGGTGTGTGGTGGAGATAGTGGCTCTGGGGTGGAGTTAATGGTGTCTAGTGGAGATGTGGTCAGGTGATGGAGATCTGGTCAGGTGGTGGAGGTGGGGTCAGGTGGTGGAGATATCGTCATGTGGTGGAGATATCGTTATGTGCTGGAGATATAGTCATGTGGTGGAGATATCGTCATGTGCTGGAGATATCGTCATGTGCTGGAGGTATAATCGATATATTACAGTAGTCACAAAGTGTTTCACAAGAACATAAAAATGGAGGAAACTGTAGGGGGCCTATTGGTCCATACTGGGCAGTCCCGTTTACACCCAACCTCAATCGCTCAGATATCCATACAACTTATGTTTGAAGCTATCCAGCGTATTAGAGTTAATGATGATGATTGTTAACTTGTTCCAATCATCCACTACTCTATTTCAAACCAGTGTTTACCTATCTGGCACCTAAATCTAAATTTGTCTAATTTAAAACCATTGCTACGAGTTCGCTCCTGATTGGATAGTTCGAGTACATTTGTTATATCACCATTGTTTAGCCCTGACTTCCATTTATACACCTCGATCATATCGCCCCTCACTCTACGTCTCTCGAAGGAGTGCAAATTAAAATGCTTTAACATGTCTCTGTACTCAAAGTTCCTGATGCCCGGGATTAGTCTTGTCATTCTCCTCTAAATTCTTTCTAGGGATTCTATATCCATTCTGTAGTACGGTGACCAGAACTCAACTGCGTAATCCAAGTGAGGTCTCACAAGCGCAAGTTATAGCTTTAGGATAACATCGCTAGTCTTGTAACTAACATTCCTTTGTATGAACCCAAGTACTTTGTTAGCCTTGTTTCAAGCAAATACACATTGTTGTCTTGGTAAGATTCCTACTTATCATTACTCCTATATCTTTCTCACAGTCGGATTTCTCTATAACAAAGTTGTTCATCTGATAACTGGTTTCTCTGTGTACATCTCCAAGACTAAGTACTTTACATTTGTCCACATTAATTTTCATCTGCCATTTATCAGACCATTCGAATTTTTGTTTTTAGATCTTCCTGTAGTTTTGCGGAGTCCTCGTCAAATTTAATTACACGCCCTATTGTAGTGTCCTCGGCAAATTTATTTATGTTGCTGTCTACGCCTATATCTATGTCGTTTATGTATATAATAAATAGTAATGGTCCAAGTACTGAGCCTTGGGGTACACCGCTAGTGACGATACCCCAGTCGGTTATAGTGCCGTTAATGCTTACTCGCTGTTTCCTGTCCTGTAACCACGCCCTAATCCATTTTAGAATATCTCCTCCAGTGCCATGAGCCTCCACTTTTCGTATTAGTCATTCGTGGGGGACTCTGTCGAAGGCTTTGCTAATGTCGAGATATTCTATACCATAATCGTGCCCATCGTCCACTGATTCGAAAACAGCTGAAAAGAATGTTAATAGATTAGTCAGACATGAACGCCCGCTTGTGAAGCCATGTTGGGAATCATTGATCAACTTGTGCATCTCCGGATGATTTCGAATAGAATTTGAAATTATTGCTTCCAACAATTTGACCACAATTGATGTTAGACTGATTGGACGGTAGTTAGATAATAGTGATTTATCTTCCTTCTTGAAAATCGGTATCGCGGGTTGGGGACTGAGAGGGAGGGAAGGGTGGGGGCAAGGAGGGATGGAATGTAGAGGTAGAAGTGAGGGGCGTCTCTCTGTTGATAAGAGGAAGGGAAGGATGGCGGGAGAGAGGAGACAAAAGAGCATCACGTTTATCAAGGGCGGTGTCGTAGGCGTTGTGGTGCGTCTTGTCAAAATCTAACGGGGTAAAAATGTTGTTCTGTTTCTACACTTAAGATCTGGGCGACCACCTATGTCATACGTGGGTGATAAAAGAGGGAGAGAGAGAGAGAGAGAGAGAGAGAGAGAGAGAGAGAGAGAGAGAGAGAGAGAGAGAGAGACTTCTTGGTAGTGAGGGAGGTAAGGTGTGTACTAAGTAGGTAGAAAGAGAAGGAGTGGGGGAGGGAAGTAGATATAAATAAGTAGCACACCTAGTACCCGACAGTCCCTCCCCAGTACCCGACAGTCCCTCCCCAGTACCTGACAGTCCCTCCCCAGTACCTGACAGCAGTATGTGTGAGGCCAATACAGCTCCGTCTGTCACCTGACGCTGTGTGTGGGGAGGCAGGACGAGTGACAACAGCTACATGACCTTGACCAAGTAACGGGTCCCGAGTCCCCCTCCCCGCCGGGTCTATATGAGAAATCATTTTTTTAGAGCTCCGTGATGAAACGGGACTCCTACAACAGTAATAACAGTGATAACAACAGCATTATTATCAAAAGCAACAGTAATAGTAAACAGTAGAAGCAACAGTAGTATCATCAATAACAACAGTAGTAAGGAAAGTATTATCACCAACACCACCATCATTATCAACGATGTGTGTGACCCTCGACCTTCCCCCTCCCCCCTCCCTCGCCCCCCCTCCCCCTCCCCCCTCCCTCGCCCCCCTCCTACGTCTCTCCTTATCTGGGGGAGGCGCCACCCTGCCACGCCTCGCTTGTCACTGATAAATTGAACTGGGAAATATTTGTGTAGTCATGTTACGGCTGTGCTGATGATGGTCTCCCACCTGTATCCCTACCTGTTCTCCTGGGTCTCCTACCTGTCCTCCTGGGTCTCCAACCTATCATCTTTACCCTCCTACCTATCTTTTTGGCCCTTCTGCCTGTCCTCCCGGGCCTCTTACCTGTCCTTATGGGCCTCTTACCTGTCCTTATGAACCCCCTACCTGTCCTCTTGGGCCTCTTACCTGTCCTCTTGGGCCTCCTATCTGTCCTCCTGGGCCTCCTACCTGTCCTCTGGGCCTCTTACCTGTCCTTCTTGCGCCTCTTACCTGTCCTCCTGGGCCTCTTACCTGTCCTTATGGGCCCCCTACCTGTCCTTCTGGGCCTCTTACCTGTCCTCCAGGGCCTTTTACCTGTCCTTCTGGGCCCACTATCTGTCCTACTGGGCCCCCTACCTGTCCTCTTGCGCCTCCTACTGTCCTCCTGGGCCTCCTACCTGTCCTCCTGGCCTTACCAACTAATCTCTGGTCCTTTTACCTGTTTACTTGTCCTCCTACTTGTCCTCCTACCTGTCCTCCTACCTGCCCTCCTACTAGTCCTCCTACCTGTCCTCCTACTTGTCCTCCTACCTGTCCTCCTACTTGTCCCCCTACCTGTCCTCCTACTTTTCCTCCTACCTGTCCACCTACTTGTCCTCCTACCTGTCCTCCTGGGCCTCCTACTTGTCCTCCTGGCCTTACCAACTAATCTCTGGTCATTTTACCTGTTTACTTGTCCTCCTACTTGTCCTCCTACCTGTCCTCCTACCTGTCCTCCTACTTGTCCTCCTACCTGTCCTCCTACCTGTCCTCCTACCTGTCCTCCTACCTGTCCTCCTATTCCACTGACGTTGACAAACTTTTTTTATGTCTTTCATTTTTTTCTCTCTACGCGCCCCTACTTGACACACAGGAGGGGGGGGGGAGGGGTACATATCGTGTGCTCGTCCGTTGGTATGTCTGTCCCAGGTGCTGCTGTCACTTCTCATGTTAGTCCCCTCGCTAAAAAAAAGGAGAGAGAAAAAAAAAATTGCAGTTGAATCTCTGATGACTCTATTTCAGCCGCCCCCCCCCCCCCCCCCCCACCACCCCACCCCTTCCTATACACCCAGCATCACACTGGTGGGAGGAGGAAGGGACTGGAGGGGAAGAGGGAGGAAGATCACGGGATTGGGAGGACGGTGGGGGAGGAGGCGTGAAGAAGGAGGGAGGGAGGGGGGTATCAGATATTAGTAGGGTCCACCCTTAAAAATAAAAAAAACCGATAACATTGTAAAAGAAAACGGATTTTTGTTTTTGTTTCCCTGAATTAATGATAAGGCGACGACTTTTTATACGGTTTTTCAATATCAGATAAATCGGATTTTTTTTATTCATGGAAGTAAAATAAACGAAATTTTATTAATTCAAGAACTAAAGCTACATCCGATTTTTTTTTCAACAATATCTGATTTTGTATCTCGTAACCTGAATTAAAATACTGTCTTGATATTTTAAATTTTTGAAGGACCTTAAACCTTACGACGAAAATTGTATTATATTAAAACAGCTTAAATATCTTTAAAATACTGTGGCTATCGCAAAATAATATAGATTTGTCTCAGACCAAACCAGATGTCTCAAAATATTTATTGATATGTCTCAAAATATTATAGATTTCTCAAAATATTATAGATGTGTCAAAATATTATAGATATATCTGTCCAAATATTATTGATGTGTCTTAAAATATTATAGATGTCTCAAAATAATATAGATATGTCTCAAATTATTATAGATATGTCTGTCAGCAACATGTCTCCTCCAGGGGACACGGGGACTTCATACAGCTTCCCTCTCAGCGACCTCAAATGCTGCCCACCAGACGTCTGTAGACTCCAATATTTCTTCACTTAGAGGAGGCAGCTACATCAATACGCCTGAGGGGGTAAGGGAGGTTGGAGGAAAAAGGGTCAGGGAAGGATGGAGGAAAAAAGGGTCAAGGAAGGATGGAGGGGGAGGGAGGATGGAGGGGGAGGGAGGGGTAGGAGTATGGAAGGGTGGGAAGATGGATGGAAAATGGTGGAGAGAAGATGGAATATGTGAATGGGGTGAATGAAGAAGGAAAGAAGTAGGGGAAAGGAGAAGAGAAAGAGTGAAGGGTAAAGGGGTAGGGGAAGAAACAGAGAGAGAGAGAGAGAGAGGAGATGAAAAGGGGATAGGAAAGGAATGAAAAGAGGAGTGAAGTGAAGATGAAGTGTAAAAGGAAAAGGAGCAAGAGATGAATAAAGAGACAGGTAGAAAAGGGAAAAGGGGCAATGGAAAGAAGAAGGAGACAGAGGAAAAAGGAGAAAGACGAGTGGAAGAAAATGTGATAAAGGAAAAAAATAGTCAAAGAGGACACACACACACACACACACACACACACACACACACACACACACACACACACACACACACACGCAAATCAAAGAGAGACACAGACACACAGACAGACGTGGATCAAAGCTTGGCCATAACAATAACAAGAACGAGCGAGTGTAGTTTTAAAACACACACACACACACACACACACACGCACACACACACACACACACACGAATAAAATGTTGATACTTGCGGTGGTGAAAGAGAACATTTCAGGCCGGCATTTTTTCCTGTAGCGCGTCCGGCATTATATAGTAATTCGCGTTAATGAAATTTTGGCCTCGCCTTTTGATGCTTCGCTAAATTCACGGTCCGCGATTTTTTTTTTTATTATTATTTTTGGCGGTGGTGAGGGGAGAGGGGGAGTTATCTGCCTGTAAGGGATATATTTTTTTTTCTCTTTCTATATATTGATACGGAGTTTTTCTTTCTTTGGTTTTTAATTGAGATATTTTAACGTTTTGTAAATATATTTTCTGGCGTTTGTTTAATTTTTTTTTTTTTAGTTGATTGTTTTGGTGTTTTATTTTAGTTTAATATTTTATTGTTATTAACATCTCACGTTGTTTTAATATAAGTATTTCTTTTTCTTTTCTTTTTTTAATAATAACATTTAGCGTTTTTTCCATTATAAGACTTTGGTTATTATTATTATTATTATTATTATTATTATTATTATTATTATTATTATTATTATTATCGACATTTACAACTTTGGTTTTGTTGACATTTCATGATTTTTTTAACTGAAATTTAAAGAAAAATATTCCTCTTATTGAATTAATCCATTAAAGATTATATCCGTCCCCTCAATTTCAGTCTGTCAATCTGTCTATCTGTCTGTCAATCATCAGTAAGATGGGATCAACTCCGAGCGAGACCCACTTGGTCGATCGTGGGGTAAGGGGGAGGGAGGGGGGAGCAGAAGGGAGGTGTAAAGGGAGATAGGGGGATAGTAGGAGGGGGGGAAGGGGTAATGGGAGGGATGGAAGGGGGTAATGGGAGGGAGGGAGGGTGTAGTAGGAGGTAGAAAGTAATAGGGGAGGGAGGGGGAGGTAGAGAGATAAGGAAGAAAGGGAAGAAGGGAGAATTAAGAGATTGAGAGAGGAGGGAGAGACAAAAGGACAGAGGAAAGAGGAAGTGAGGGGTAGAGAGAGGGAGGGGAGGAAGAGAGAGAGAGAGAGAGGGAGGGGTGAGAGAGGGAGAGAACGCTCCAACAACAGCTCTAACATCCACAATGAAACCCGGAATTTTAAAATGAATCGGCGAGAGATTTAAATCTGGGTCGGCACGTGACCGCCGTAGTCCTCCGTGACGTCACATCGGGAAATGTGTAGGGAATTTCATCATTCATCGTCGTGCTGTGAATAGAGAGGCCCACAAGTGACGGGGTGGGGTGGGTGGAGGAGGAAGACGGGGTGGGGCGGCGGGTGGAGGAGGAAGACGGGGTGGGGCGGTGGGTGGAGGAGGAAGACGAGGTGGGGCGGTGAGTGGAGGAGGAAGACGGGGAGGGGCGGTGGGTGGAGGAGGAAGACGGGGTGGGGCGGTGGGTGGAGGAGGAAGACGGGGTGGGGCGGTGGGTGGAGGAGGAAGACGGGGTGGGGCGGCGGGTGGAGGAGGAAGACGGGGTGGGGCGGTGGGTGGAGGAGGAAGACGGGGTGGGGCGGCGGGTGGAGGAGGAAGACGGGGTGGGGCGGCGGGTGGAGGAGGAAGACGGGGTGGGGGGGTGGGTGGAGGAGGAAGACGAGGTGGGGCGGTGAGTGGAGGAGGAAGACGGGGAGGGGCGGTGGGTGGAGGAGGAAGACGGGGTGGGGCGGTGGGTGGAGGAGGAAGACGAGGTGGGGCGGTGAGTGGAGGAGGAAGACGGGGAGGGGCGGTGGGTGGAGGAGGAAGACGGGGTGGGGCGGTGGGTGGAGGAGGAAGACGGGGTGGGGCGGTGGGTGGAGGAGGAAGACGGGGTGGGGCGGTGAGTGGAGGAGGAAGACGGGGTGGGGCGGCGGGTGGAGGAGGAAGACGGGGTGGGGCGGTGAGTGGAGGAGGAAGACGGGGTGGGGCGGCGGGTGGAGGAGGAAGACGGGGTGGGGCGGTGGGTGGAGGAGGAAGACGGGGTGGGGCGGTGGGTGGAGGAGGAAGACGGGGTGGGGCGGTGGGTGGAGGAGGAAGACGGGGTGGGGCGGTGGGTGGAGGAGGAAGACGGGGTGGGGCGGTGAGTGGAGGAGGAAGACGGGGAGGGGCGGTGGGTGGAGGAGGAAGACGGGGTGGGGCGGTGAGTGGAGGAAGAAGACGGGGAGGGGCGGTGGGTGGAGGAGGAAGACGGGGTGGGGCGGTGGGTGGAGGAGGAAGACGGGGTGGGGCGGTGAGTGGAGGAGGAAGACGAGGAGGCAAAGAGGAGAAAGAGGAAGTAGGGAGGAGGAGGAGCCTTGGTGGATGGAGGGGGAGAAAAAAATAAGAGGCGTGATGAGGGGAAGAAGAGGAAGAGGAAGAAGAGGAAGAGGAAGGATGAGGGGAAGAATCTCTACTGAGGGGAAGATGTGTAAGTCCATAGGTGAGGGGAAAGTATCTTAGTTAAGTCCTTGTTTGGTTGAGGGAAATTTTTAGCCGGGGGAAGAATCTCTAACTGAGGGGAACTATTTAATTTAAACCCTTAGTGAGAGAGAGAGAGAGAGAGAGAGAGAGAGAGAGAGAGAGAGAGAAAAATAAGGAAAATCGTAAGTTAAAAAAATTCTCGTATCTAAATCCTTAACTTCTGGCCTGTTTGATTTTGTTTGTATTATTGGCGTAATTTTACCTTTAGAAGCGTTAAGGAATGTATAAAAGGAATATTATAACCCTTCAAAGTTTAGGAAAAGTACAAGAAAATACTATACCCGTCAAGATATAATTTTAGGTGTAAGAAAAGTATAGAAAGTAATTACAGCTCCTTCAAGGTATATAAATCATCATATAAGCTTCTCAAAAAACGTATTATAACCTTAGGGCCTGAGTGGTGACGTCATCAGCCCTATAAGACGTGAGGAGGCGGGGTTAAATTATTTGAGTGGTGACGTCATCAGCCCTATAAGACGTGAGGAGGCGGGGTTAAATTATTTGAGTGGTGACGTCATCAGTCCTATAAGACGTGAGGAGGCGGGGTTAAATTATTTGAGTGGTGACGTCATCAGTCCTATAAGACGTGAGGAGGCGGGGTTAAATTATTTGAGTGGTGACGTCATCAGCCCTATAAGACGTGAGGAGGCGGGGTTAAATTATTTGAGTGGTGACGTCATCAGTCCTATAAGACGTGAGGAGGCGGGGTTAAATTATTTGAGTGGTGACGTCATCAGTCCTATAAGACGTGAGGAGGCGGGGTTAAATTATTTGATTGGTGACGTCATCAGTCCTATAAGACGTGAGGAGGCGGGGTTAAATTATTTGAGTGGTGACGTCATCAGCCCTATAAGACGTGAGGAGGCGGGGTTAAATTATTTGAGTGGTGACGTCATCAGTCCTATAAGACGTGAGGAGGCGGGGTTAAATTATTTGAGTGGTGACGTCATCAGTCCTATAAGACGTGAGGAGGCGGGGTTAAATTATTTGAGTGGTGACGTCATCAGTCCTATAAGACGTGAGGAGGCGGGGTTAAATTATTTGAGTGGTGACGTCATCAGTCCTATAAGACGTGAGGAGGCGGGGTTAAATTATTTGAGTGGTGACGTCATCAGCCCTATAAGACGTGAGGAGGCGGGGTTAAATTATTTGAGTGGTGACGTCATCAGCCCTATAAGACGTGAGGAGGCGGGGTTAAATTATTTGAGTGGTGACGTCATCAGTCCTATAAGACGTGAGGAGGTGGGGTTAAATTATTTGAGTGGTGACATCATCAGCCCTATAAGACGTGAGGAGGCGGAGTTAAATTATTCTTACAGTAGTTAAGGTGAAAAAAAATATATCGACAACTTTCTGGGATGTAAATTTATTTAGGAATTAAATATTTCATTATGTCTTGTAGTTTGGTGTGACGGGAAGATTCACATCACATGAAAATCAGGCACCCTAACCTACCCTACCCCATCCCCAGGTCGGGTTAGCGTGTTTTAGTCATCAGGTGAAATAAGGTGGGATGTCTAATCTTCAGGTGATCCGAAGATTTTCGTTAATAACTCAAATGAAAGGAAAAGAAATTTCTTGTTAAGGTCTGTAATGAGGGGAAGAATCTCTTATGTCTTTAGTGAGGGGAAGAGTTTCATGTTCAGACTTCTAGTGAGGGGAAAAGTCTTTCATTTATGTCTCTGGTGAGGTAAAGGAGAGGACCTCACGTTCAAAGTGAGAGGGAGGAAACATCTCTCACTCAAAATGTCTTCAGTTGAAATGTCTACCGCTCGAGAGTTTCATCCTGAACCAATTTAAAAAAATATATAAAAATTCCCAGCAAAAATTCTCTGGTGCGCGTTGCTCAAGGTTAACCACAACAAAAACAGGAAAAATAAATAAATAAAAGTCTCTCAACTACTAGGTCCCGCACTGTATCTATCTCAAGTTGGGCACTTGGCCGTGAGAAACCAAGTTGGGCCTTAACCAACTCAACCCTCCCCCTCTAAACTTTGGCAAGGCGAACTCCTCCCCGCGTCACATCACCGTCGGGAGTACAGACAGAAATCGCCAACTAAACCCAACTACCCGTTACGGCCGATATAACCAGGTTGTCCTTAACAAGTGGCGACCTCAATTGGGCAGTTAGCGGTAAGTTTGGCAGTTTGGAAAGTGGTTTAGTTGGGGTTGGCAGGGTGGGTGGGTAGGGGTAGGGGGTAGTGCTGTGTGTGTGGGGGGGGGGGGTGTGAGAGTTGAGAGTGAGTGAGGGAGAAGAGGGGGAGGGGAGTTGGTTTGAGCCGATAATGGATTGATGCTTAGTATATGCATTTTGTTGTGCTGTTGGAGAGGTGGGTGTGGGGCGGTGGGTGTGGTGTTGGAGTGGTGGGTGTGGTGCTGGAGAGGTGGGTGTGGTGTTGGAGTGGTGGGTGTGGTGCTGGAACGGCTTATGTCAATAATAATAATAATAATAATAATAATAATAATAGTAATAATAATAATAATATAAACTCCTTGAGTACGATGACCTACTGTATTCCTCAAGTATTAAAAGGGTTAACAACGAGGGACCTACTACACACTCGTAACCAATTAAAACATTCAAGAAAATCCTACAGACATTACTGAAATTATAAAACACCACAAAACAGACGTCTTATTTGGCATAAAGGAAAAACAACTGTAAAAAACAAGAAAGTTACGGATCGTGTTTGTTTTTTTTATTACCGAGTGAAAGTTTTGAAATTCGGGCTAAGTTGAGACTGAGTGTAATGAATGGATGATAGAGGCCGGGGAGAACGAGGCGTGTGTGGTGGTCCCCTGACGCTGTACACGATAGCACCGGACGTTCACATGACGCCGCAAAAAAAAAAAAAAAAAAAAAAAAAAAAAAAAAAGCGCCTGGCGTTTCTTTTAATCTAAAAAAAATCAGTGCCAGTACGAGCAGATGATAGAGCCTGGCGATTCTTTCCATCCTACAATAACGTGAGTGTGGTATGGGCGATTGTCTGTAGTAGGAACAGTTGTTTTGTGAGGCTAAGATGTTGTATTGGCGATACCTACTGCTGCTTGCTGCTGCTGATGATGATGACGATGATGATGATAATGATGATGATGATGATGATGATGATGATTCCCCGGAGATAAAGGGAAGTTGACAACCCCAGAGATACTTACGTGCCCCCCAAAAGAAACTCAAGACCCCCAGAGAAACCACACATCCTCAGAGAAATTGTCGACCCCCGGAGAGGACAGAATTTAATCCAATGTCATGACAGCAGATGGTAAGAGGAGGACCCTTATTAATTACGTTCAGTGTTGCTGTTAATGGAAGGGTGGGGGAGGGAGAAGGGGAGAGGAGGGAGAAGGAGAGGAGGAGGGAGGTAGAAAGAGAAGGGTGGGGGAGGGAACGAAAGAGAGTGAAGGAGGGGGAGAGAGAGAGAGAGAGAGAAGAAAGTCTTGAGAGAGAAAATGAGAGTAGCAAATGAATGAGAGAGAGAGAGAGAGAGTTACAGCAGCAGGGAAGGAGGAAGGGCAGAACGAGGGAGCTGGGACAGGTCAGATAATAGTGACTTATTGCAAGGGTGTTAAGACAAGGGGCCGATGAATAGTGAGAGGAGGAGCCAAGCCCATGACTCTGAAAGTGAATACTGGGAGAAGGAGGAGGAAGAGGAAGAGAGAGGGAGGGTTAAGAGGAAGAGGGAGATAACTGAAAGAAGAGGAGTAAGTAGAGGAAGAAGAGGAGAATGGGGTGTAAGAGAAGGGAGAGGAGGAGGTTGAAGAAGATGAGAGAGTAGATGAAGAGGAAGGGAGAGTGGAAGGGAAGGAGGTGGAGAAGGGAGAATGAATGGAAGAGGGGTATAAGAGAGAAAGAGGAGTAAGTAGAGGAAGATAGGGTAGTGGAAGAAGACAAAGGGAGTGTGGAAGAAGGAAGGGAGATTGGAAGGGGAGGAGGAGGAAATGAATCCACATTATTTAGTAAAAAAAAATAATTCAATTTTTTCTCTCGGGTCCGCCATGGTATCAGAGATGTATAACAGCCAGACTAAAATATTCACAAACAAAATAATTATCAAATCTGTTAATGTGAATTAATAATGAAGTTCAGCTGCTAATCTATTTCCTTTCAGTGTTATTAAATCTTTACATGAAACGGTTGAAAACTTGATTAAATTTTTTTTTAGCAACAGTGAAATCTATTGAATTATTTTTACTAACATTATTATAGTTATATCACGTAATTCATCCACTTTAATTTTATGAAAATGTTTTAGTGTTTTTATGATTTTAAACAATTTACCTTATTTTTACTTCCTCGTGTGACGTCATTAAAGGCCAATGAACGTCGCTTCCAGAGTATTGACCCTCTGTGTTGATGCCTAGTGTGACGTCATCGGCCACCCGGTTAAGTCAGACACTTGATACGAGAGTTAAGAGTTTTTTAATAAGATTTTTAAAGAAAGAAGATACTTGTTTTTATAGCGTTAAGTTACGTCTTTAATTTATATATGAAGTGAAGCCTGATGACGTCACTGAAGTACTGTGTTGCTACTCTGGTGTTGTGTTAAGAGATCTTGTTGTTGTATAGTGACGCTGTGATGAACCTCTCTCGTGTCCTCACTAACACTGATGGCGTGGGGCGTTCATATACCTCTTCCACGCCCACACGCCCACTACCAGCTCTGCTACATATATATGAGCTGAGGCGTTTAATGGGCGGGATAAGTTCCTTTCACGCCCACTACGAGGTCTCTTGCCCTGTAAATGGTCTTAGATTCCTCGATGAATGTAGAACTTTCGGAAAGTTACATCAACCTTTCCCACGCCTTCACGCCTCTCCCACGCCCTCCCCGCGCCCTCTCCACCCTTCCCCAAGCACCCCAGGTCTCGGCGTTGGCGTGGAGGGACGACGGCGTTGCCATTGTCCTGCCACAGGCCTGATTAAAGCAGTTTTTCTCATCAGTAACATTTTTGTCTGATTAAGGCCAGACGTCCTGGGCCCAGCTGAGAGAAGGGGGGGGGGAGAGAGACAGAGGGGATGGGGTTAGGGGGAGAGGGTTGAAAAAAAGGAGAAAAAGAGAGAGAAAGAGGTTGGAGGTACGGGGGAGAAGATTGAAAGACGAGGGAGAGATAGAGAGAGAGGTGGGGGGGATGAAAGAGAGAGAGGTGGGGGGTGAAAGAGAGAGAGGTGGGGGGGGTGAAAGAGAGAGAGGGGTGGAGAAGTTTGAATAAGAAGAGGGAGAGAGAGAGAGGAGGGGGAGGGAAAGACAGTGAAGGGGAGTAAGGGAGAAATTTAAAGACACTGAAAAAGAGAAGAATAAAGAGAACAAAAGAGGAGAGAGACAGAATAAGACACAGATATGTAACGAGGAAAAGGCGATAAGAGGTAATGGGACTGATAACACAGAGAGAGAGAGAGAGAGAGAGAGAGAGAGAGAGAGAGAGAGAGAGAGAGAGAGAGTGTCTGTCTGTTTATCTCGTTAACAACTTACATGAAGCCACTTGTGTAGTTTCAATAGTTACTAACAGAGGAATAATGGTCACCGATATCAAAATACTGTTGGTTCATTAACAGCGGATAGAATAATAGTTACTAGGATGGTGATAGTAGCTGGTAACGAAAGGATGGATAGTTGGATAGTTAGTGGGCTTATGAAGTTACCTTGTTAGAGAAAAAATCGGTAGTTTGGAATTTATTATCGAGGGTTAGGGTAGTTAGCACCATGTAGTTACGTTGTTAGTGTCATGTTTTAGAATGATTTATACAATTCTTTAGTTAGGGTAGTTACTTTGTTCCTGGGTACACAGTGGGAAAATAAAGGAAAAAATACTGCATAATTTGATAGTTAAGAACGTGTGTGTGTGTGTGTAGTACGGTAGTTAGCGATGATGATCATAGTAATTACGTGTATTGCGTGTGTTGGACGAATCCCCCCCCCCCCCCCACCTCACCCGCGCCAGTCTCCCCCAAGTCGTTTATACCGGGTAGCTGGTCGGGTCGGGTCGGGTCGGGTAGGGTAGTTAAGCTGGTAGACCCCCAATGTTTACTGCTTATTTCATGAGGTCGTATAGCAGGGAGTAGCTTGTTAAGGTGTCCAGTTATTGTGAGTCAGACTAACTGTTGTGTTCCTTTAATACGATGAGGTGTTTGTATAGGTTAGGTGTCCCAGTACAGGTAAACTGCTAATGATGAGGCGTATTTACACAGGTAAACTCATCGTGTCTTGGCGGTAGAGTCATAGGTGAGCTGATGGAGAGAGAGAGAGAGAGAGAGAGAGAGAGAGAGAGAGAAAGAGAGAGAGATGGGGGGGCAAATTTATCTTACGAATCTTAGAAAATCGTAGTTTAAGTAATTATTATAAGAGCAGCTCGGCCGTGGTGCCGTGGCTGATGTTGGCTCATTGACGTCGTTAACCACCCAGCCTCATGCTAATTATCCAACCACTGAAGTAATTATGGCTATTAATAAGGTCAGGCCAGGTGTAATTACCTACTGGACGGGTGGTACAGGTAAGACGGAAGGGGGGAGGGGAGGTAAAAAACTTCTCGAGCCTGACAGGTTGTAAACAAATATAGAATTTTTCCGTCAATTCTGAGTTATTTTATTGTTTTAAGGAAAATTAGTTATCCAAGGTCGTCGAAGAAGAACCACCAGGTGCTAATTGCTTATATGTTTAAATTTGTACACAATTTCTCGATGATTTTGTATATATTGTAGTTTTATATATAAGCTAATGTTAAATGTTGGCTAAACTAAATTATTTCTACTCCATAATTATATCTATAACCACATAAATATAACCCGTATATATTACTGGAAAAAAATACCAGTCATGTTCGTGTCACATGACTGAAGTGACAAGTTTTTCCAGGGACAATGATTAACAAGAAGTAAGTATTTCATTACATCCATTACATACATTACATACCACAAACTCGTGTTGAACTCTGGGATTATCTGCGATTTTCCTCACTTAGTCTGGTGCCATTTCACTTAATCATGGTGCCAGTGGTAATGTGATCCTCCCCCCCCCCCCAATTACACTGCTGCCCCATTTGTTACTTGATTTGTCCTGTGTGACCTCGTCTCTGTGGGTCAATGAAGCGAGGTCAGTAGACAGGAGACACTGTTACGAAGAGACAAGAGGTATTTCAACGTCTTTATTATTACATAAATTCTTAACTAATTTTATCTTATCTGGGGATTTATTTCTTACTTGGGGATTTATTTCTTACTTGGGGATTTATTTCTTACCTGGGGATTTATTTCTTACCGGGGGATTTATTTCTTATCTGGGGATTTATTTCTTTCCTGGGGATTTATTTCTTACCGGGGGATTTATTTCTTATCTGGGGATTTATTTCTTATCTGGGGATTTATTTCTTTCCTGGGGATTTATTTCTTATCGGGGGATTTATTTCTTATCTGGGGATTTATTTCTTATCTGGGGATTTATTTCTTACCTGGGGATTTATATCTTACCTGGGGATTTATTTTATCCTATTTTCTAACCCAAATAAATATACTTTGTTCGTGTAACTTCCAAAAATATACTTTCTTATTTTTGTAAGACAAGAAATTATTAAACTTAAACTCAATTTGTAAAGTCAAAGTATAATAATAATATACTAGTAAAGATTTTGATTACAATATATATTTTTTTTAATTTGGTTAGGTTAGGTTTAGTTAAAATAGGATATGTTAGGTTAGGTTAGGGTGAAATAAGCTAGGAAGGCCATATAATCTGACCCACCAAAATATCCCTTCGACAGACCGACACAAACACCTACGTCAGAGTTCACTTGTAGCTGCCATGAGTGCGGGGCCTCAGAGCAACAATCACATCATAACTTGTCTATAAACTTTCTTTTTTCTCACTGGCCTCAGTTCTCGGGGGAGCCAAAAAGCTTTCAAAATCGACGATCAATTAGGACGATTTGGCAACTGACACGATTGGATCCCGCACCATCAAAGAGAGGGAGGGGAGTGGGGGGGGGGGAGGGGAGGGAGGAAGAGGGTTGAGTGGGAAGGGGAGGGGGAGGGTCGCTTCTTTGTTTTTAAAGTGGCTTTGAAGGAAAGGAGGGGGGGAGGAGGAGGAGGTGGTGGTGGTGGTGGAGGATTAGGGAAGGCAAGAATACTCTGTAAGATTTGGGATCAGAAAACCTTTTAAGAGTTAGAAGTTAATGTGTGTGTGTGTGTGTGTGTGTGTGCGTGTGTGTTTATTTCTGTGCGTGTATGTATTTTTGTTTGTGTGTGTATGTTTTTAATTACTCTCTCTCTCTCTCTCTCTCTCTCTCTCTCTCTCTCTCTCTCTCTCTCTCTCCGCAGTAATAGAGTTATTGATTATTTCATACGTCGCTACAATTAGTGCTGAAGATAACTAAGTGGTGAGAGGGTGATGGGACGACGGGGGAAATGATGGGGAAGGGGAGGGTGAAGGAAGGGTGGAGGGTGAAGGAAGGAGGGAGGGTGAAGGAAGGAGGGAGGGTGAAGGAAGGTGCGAGAATGAAGAGAAGTAAGGGCGGAGGACATGTGGTCGCATGTTACCCACACCAAACAAACAAACACTCGGTCAAGCACGAGTCATGACGCCCGGAAGACTGTTGAAGCGATCCCTTAGAGACATATCATTGAGCTCTTAGTCGGAGAGGGGGTGGGGAGGAGAAGGAGGGGAGGAGAAGAGAAAAAGGAGAGGAGGAGGAGAAAGAAGGAAGGGGAGGGTGGAAAGAGGAAAATGAAGGGGAAGAGGAGAGGGAGGGGTAGAAAAGTGAGAAGGGAAGAGGAGAGGGTGGGGAGAAGACGGAGGGAGGAGAAGGAAGATAAGGTGGGGGAGGAGTAGAGTAAGGGAGAGGTAGGGGAGAGATAAGGAGGAGGAGGAGAGACAGAAGGGGAGAGAGGAGAAGCAGGGGGATGTGGAGGTGTTTCTCAGTAGTTCCCAGTACCACCCCTTGCTCCTTCTCCCCCTCCCTCCCTTCTCCCCCGCCCCCCCCCCCTCCCTTCATTCTCCCAGTATAAAAGAGAGACTGGCGATGTAATACCATCGAGGAATGGGGTATGAGGTAGGGCATGAATGGGGCTTTGATCGCTCTCTTAGTGTTCATGGGGAGGAGGAGGAGGAGGGGGGGGGGGCAGGAGAGGAGGGAGGAAAAATGGGATAGTGGTTTGCGTTGTTGATGGTGTGTGGAGAGAAGAGGAGGGGAGGGGGGATAGGGGGGTGATGGGGGTGGCTGTGTGTTGGGGGGGGGTGGATGAAGGAGAAGGTGTTTGTGGGGGATGGAGGAGGGAAAGAGATGAGGGGAGGGGGATTATTTAATATACATATTTTTAGGTAACAGATGAGTAATTGTGGGTGACACTCTCTTCTCCTCCTCCTCCTCTCCTCCTCCTCCTCTCCTCCTCCTCCTCTCCTCCTCCTCCTCCTCCTAGCTCTAGAGGGAGGTAATTAGGGAACGTCAATGCCTCCCTAAATCAGGAAGTTTGATATATAACTGGTGGTCGGCGGCGCGATATTAATAAAAGTCAGTCGGCCGAGGTTCATGCTACAAAAATCACAATGAATTGTCACTTGATTACTTGGCCATAAAGACCTTGAGCGCGGACCACTACTCAGGCAGTGGAGGAGCAGGAGGAGGAGGAGGATGAGAGGTGATGGTGATGGTAGGAAGAGAGGGAGAGGGAGAGGGAGGGGGAAGTTATTTTTTAAGTCTCTCTCTCTCTCTCTCTCTCTCTCTCTCTCTCTCTCTCTCTCTCTCTCTCTCTCTCTCTCTCTCTCTCATCTTCACTTGGTGCTTGTCCCTCTACAGCGTCTGGTGTTATTGATGCTGATGCTGTTTTGTTGGTGTTATTGTAGTATGTGGTGAGGGTAGAGGTAGCTGAAAGTGGCCAGGGGGTCCTGGTAGGCAGAGTAACGGGAGGGGGTGGTGGCAGTGGTGGTGAGAACAGTGGTGGTGGCAGTGGTGGCAGCAGTGGTGGTGAGAACAGTGGTGGCAGCAGTGGTGGTGAGAACAGTGGTGGTGGCAGTGGTGGCAGCAGTGGTGGTGAGAACAGTGGTGGTGGCAGTGGTGGCAGCAGTGGTGATGAGAATAGTGGTGGTGGCAGTGGTGGCAGCAGTGGTGGTGAGAACAGTGGTGGTGGCAGCAGTGGTGGTGAGAACACTGGTGGTGGCAGCAATGGTGATGGCAGTGGCAGCAGCAGCAGTAGTGGTGGCGGCTGGCGGCTGGACCTCTCTAAGTTGTTACATCAATCTCAACTTCTTCCTCCACCTCTGACTTATTACCAATTTGCTAATTACTGTTTTTATTAACTTTTATTGGTGATACTGTAATGACTTAAGTTACCTTGACGTAGGAGCTCGCGGGATTATATATTTCTTGGCTAATTACCTTCCCTTAATGAACTAAGAGAGAGAGAGACAGAGACAGAGAGAGTTACATTCTAGTGGATTTTTATTGTTGTTGATAATTTAATATTTTTTATATTCCACCAGATTAAATCCCATCAGCTAAATCTATATATATATATATATATATATATATATATATATATATATATATATATATATATATATATATATATATATATATATATATATGCAAGTAAATCACTGTAGGTGTGCGTGATCTAGGTATATGCTGATAACCACCAGGAAAGAAGAAAACACGAAGTTCCCACTTAGGTGGTCAGAGTAACGTTTTACCAAATCCGGCTTCGAAACACGAGGATCCATATATATTTCATTAGCCCAATATAGCACGCGGACTTCTACATACAATCAACACCTCAACCCGCCAGGATTCGAACCTGACCACCTAAGTGGTGCGGGTGGTCCCCATTAGAGGTTCACGGCGCCATAAGCTCGTTGAACAGGCTTTGTGTGAAATATAACAAAGTCTAGGACTGCTTTTAGCATCCTGGTGGTCCAGCGGTTAGCGTTCCCCGGTCACAGTCATAGGCTTGTGGGCCGTGGGTTCGAATCCTGGCGGGTTGAGGTGTTGATTATATATATATATATATATATATATATATATATGCTGATAACCACCAGGAAAGAAGAAAACACGAAGTTCCCAAGCGCTTTCGTGTAATTCACATCTTCAGGGGTGAGTACAGACTAGAGATAGTAATGCAAAACAAGATGAATATATACAGAGGAGGGTGAGACCAGGTCCACAATGGTCAGGTAATTAGGTAATGACCCTACTAATCTTTAAATGGCACACAACGGTTGGTGGTTGGGTCAGATGGGACAGTGACCCGCCCTCTCACCTGATCACAAATCTTCTTAATTACAAAGTTGTCCAGCTTGTACATGCCGTTACTCAAATTCATGTTGAATGCTTCGGTATGTTTAATAAGACTAGATTCTATCTCTAGTCTGTACTCACCCCTGAAGATGTGAATTACACGAAAGCGCTTGGGAACTTCGTGTTTTCTTCTTTCCTGGTGGTTATCAGCATATACCTAGATCACGCGCACCTACAGTGATTTACTTGCATATATATATATATATATTATATCTATATATATATTATATATATATATAATATATATATATATATATATATATATATTGCGTGTAAATATGACACTCTATTAGCCTATATTAAACCGATATTTTTACTGAAAGGAGGAATTTAATATAGCATCGCGCGATCATGTAGTTTTATGGGAAAATACGTGTGTGTGTGTGTGTGTGTGTGTGTGTGTGTGTGTGTGTGTGTGCGTTATTTGCCTCTGTAATGAGAATTTAATGTGTGAGGTCCGTCCGTGTGTTGATATTTCCCGACCGATTGATGAGTTTGAGTTCTCTCTCTCTCTCTCTCTCTCTCTCTCTCTCTCTCTCTCTCTCTCTCTCTCTCTCTCTCTCTCTCTCTCTTTCTCTCTCTCTCTCTCATCGTGTACTTGATCCACACAGTGTCACTTGATTTACATAATGTCAGTTGATCCACTTAGTGCCACTTGATCAACCCACTGCCATTAAATCCACCTCGCCCACATAATGCCACTTAATTCACTCAGTGCCACTTGATCCACCCACTGTCACTTAATTCACTCGCTGCCACTTGATCTACCCACTGCCACTTGACTCCACCTCGTCCACTTAATGCCACTTAATTCACTTAGTGCCACTTGATTCACCTAATACCACTTGATTCACTCACTGCCATTTGATCCACTGAATTCACTTAGTACCACTTAATCTACAGCAAGTTGAGGGGAATAAAAATAGGGAAAGACGCCATAAATTCCCGGCCGAATTAATGACACGAAGATAAGGACGTATTTTTTCCCCTACATTTACTAGGTACTGTTATTACCCCGAGAGAGAGAGAGAGAGAGAGAGAGAGAGAGAGAGTAGGGAAGCAGTGAGAGGGAAGAGGGAAGAAGAGGTGGTTTGTGAGAGGAAGAGTGGGAATGTGTAATGGGAACAGAGAGAGAGGTTGAATTAACACACTGACTCATCTACCAGTCTCTTAGGTGACAGACAACACTTAGTACTTCACCGTCCGAGAGTCACAACCTTAACACCCTTTAACCCCTTGAGACCTAATGAGTTAAATCATCATCATCATCAAAGGGTTAAATCATCATCAAAGGGTTAAATCATCATCATCAAGGGGTTAAATCATCATAAAAGGGTTAAATCAACATCATAAAAGGGTTAAATCATCATCAAAGGGTTAAATCATCATCATAAAAGGGTTAAATCATCATCAAAGGGTTAAATCATCATCAAAGGGTTAAATCATCATCAAAGGGTTAAATCACCATCATCATCATCATCAAAGGGTTAAATCACCATCATCATCATCAAAGGGTTAAATCACCATCATCATCATCAAAAGATTAAACCATCATCGTCATTAGATTAATCATACCTGTATGAATATAAACACCTTGAAAGTTACCCAGGTATGAGTCACGAGCCACTGAGGTAAACACAATCCTGAATAAGTTAATTGTTTTCGTGTGTCTTACCTGGCATTTACCTGGCTTCGTTGAGGAGATGGGTGTGGTGAGGGAAGTGAAAGGTGAGGTAGGGGCTTCTTCAATCCCAGCAACTTCTCCCGTGTGCTAGTTTCTTCCGGGTGACAACGTGATCAACCAGGCTGTCACCACGAGCATCTTGTGAGCCATCACCACCACCGTCTTTGGTTGATTGAGAAGCTGTTGAAGAGGAACAAGTCAGACTCACTCTCTTGATTGTCTCCACTTGTCTTTTTTGCCTTGATTTTTATATATTTGTACTGGGGTAACAGACAGCCAGACAGACAGACAGACAGACAGTGTGTGTGTGTGTGTGTGTGTGTGTGTGTGTGTGTGTGTGTGTGTGTGTGTTTTCCCATGCAACAGAGAAACAGTTCAGCCTTTTAATATACAGTAATGTTGGTGTCAGCTCGGCGGCGGCGGTGCTGGCTGGTGAGAATAACAATACTAATATTAATACTAATAATTACACAAATACACCTGCAACACTCCACTGTATTACCACCCTTCCAAATTTACCTGTTTACTCGTATATGATTTTATTGCCACTTACCAATAACACATCTAAATGCAAAGGAGAGACTTAGTAAACACGTGATGATGACAGTAATGGCCACGATAACAACTGGCCTAACATATATAAACGCCGAAGAGAAACAAAATAACACGTATTAAATAATTTTGTATTCAGAAAAGGGATTTGAGACACGGATGGTTGACGGTGGTATACAGTTTATAGGTTGAGATGCTTTGGTGTGTCTGTGTGTTAGTCTGTATGGTGTGTCTCTTAGGGGGAGGGGGTTAGTGTTCTTGTGGCTGTGAGCTTTTGCCTTCACACCTTCCATAGGACGAGGTGGTGGGGCGGAGAGACACCAAGGCGAACTAAAAAAAAAAAAAAAAAAAATCCCATCAATTCAGAGAAGAACGAACAATAATACTCTTAATATCAAGAAGAAGAAGAAGAAGAAGAAGAAGAAATTTCCTTGAATATTTTAGTGCCCGTCTGACTTGCACTACTTAGCATTACTTCTCAGACACGACAACAATAAGAGCTTTTTAGTGCAGTTAGCCCCTCGCGCGACCGCTGAGTAATATATATAACGATAAAGAAAACGTAACCGAAAATAGCCCTCATAACAAGACACCAGAACGCAATGAAAATAAAGAATATTCAGAGCCGCGGCGCCACAACACCTTCTAAACATTTACAGATTTTCCCGGAGCGACAACAATAAGATGGCGAGGTAGTAGTGTTGTGGTGAGGATATTACCTAATATTTATAGTGCTATTACCGACACATACCTCATACACGTGAATCCTCCAAGGCTGCGATTATAGTAAAGTATTTTCTCCAGTGGCTCGTAAAGTGTGGGGAATGAATCGTGTGTATCTGTGTGTGTGTGTGTGTGTGTGTCGTGGATGGTTGGTGAGTGTCTGTTTGTGTCCACTGTTGGTGTGAATGTAAATGTTCTTCCATTGTGGTGATTTCCTCCCCCTTTTCAATACATATGGATGGGATTTTGGTGGTAATGGCGGTGGTGGTGGTAGTAGTAGTAGTGGTGTTGGTGGTGTTGGTGATGATAGTGGTGTTGGTGGCAGTGGTGGTGTTTGTATTGGAGTTGATGTATGTGTTGGTACTTTTAATGAGAGCTGTGGAGGCATGTATTGTAAACAGAGAGAGAGAGAGAGAGAGAGAGAGAGAGAGAGAGAGATATTAAAAACAGAAATCAAGGAGTAAAGTGCCGGGAGGAGAAGAAAGCAAGGAAGAAAAGATCAAGTGAGAGGAGAAGAAAACGGGAGTAAAGATAGAAAGTGGCAATAGATGAAGAAAGAAAAGGTTGAGGTAAAATAAGGAAAAGAAGTATATGGAAAGGCAGAAGAAATGAAAAGCAAATATATGAAAAAAGAGTCAGGAAATGAGAGGAATAGATAGATGGAAAGGAAGGAACAGATAAAATGGATAAGGTTAACGAGGAAGAGGAAGAGATAGATGAGAAAAATAATAGGAAGAAAAGAGGTAAGAGGGAGGAGAGAAGGGGGGGGGGGTGAACAGGAGAGATAATGAGGAGGAGAATGAGTAAGAAGAGGAACTGGATATAACAAGCTTGGTCAAGGAGAAGACACAAAGGTATAGAGAGGTTGAAGAGGAAGGGGAAGAGAATGAGAGGGTAGGGGAGGAGAGGGTTGACGAAGGAGGAAAGGGTAGAGAGTAGGTGGGATGACAGGTAGTAAGAGTGTAGGAGGGTGGGTGAGAGGGGCTCTAGGAAAGGATTTAGAAAGTAGGAGAAAGAAAGGGGAGATAAAGGGAAAGGAGAAGACAGATGACGTAGAAAAGGGAACTAAATAATAATTAGATAAAAGACACAATTATACCAATGGCGTGATAATCATATTGGTTGAGAAAGGAGTTAAGAAAGGGGGTCAAGAAAAGGGTTAAAAGGAGGGGGGGGGGGAGGACAAGTTAAGTGAAGGGGGTGATAGAAGAGGCTGGAAAAGATTCAATTTAGAGAGGAATTGAAAGTGGACCCTAAAAGGAACTAAAAGATAGGAAGCGTAAAGGTGGAGTGAATAAGAAAAAGAGGAAAACTAAAGATAGAAACGAGGGAATTAACGAAGTAAAAGAGAAAGTTTAAAGAGAGGACAATAAAGAATACCAGAGAGAGAGAGAGAGAGAGAGAGAGAGAGAGAGAGAGAGAGAGAGAGAGAGAAAATAACAGTACAAAAGGAGTTGAATAAGTGACGCTACAGGGGACGGAGGTGAGGGGAGTAGAAGGGGGAGGAAGAAGGGGAGGGGAAGGAGGAGGAGGAGGAGGGAGGCCTAAGAGGGTCGAAACGAGACAAAAGAATGGAGGAAATGGAGGGAAGAGGGAGGGTGCGAGTGTGTGCGTGAAGGGAGTGGAGGGTGGAGGTGGCAGTAGGGTGCCTGAGGAGGGGAGAGGCAGAGAGAGGCGGGGCGGGGCGGGGAGGGGAAGGAAAAGGGCGGACAGGAAGGAAAATTATACCCCGCCTGCGGTCAATGGCTGCCGGATAACGAGGAGTCGACTGAACGGAAACAAATTAAACCTTAGTTTTTTATCCTGCCGTTGCGGAGGGTGGAGTGATGGAAGGGGGTGAAGGAGGGCAGTGATGTTGGAGGTGAAGGAGGGGTAGAAGGAATATACCTATCTCCACTAGATATACACCAACAATATACCTATAGCCACCAAACCATAACATAGGCGTATACCACACAGACTCTTAACACTTGCTATGTACTCTTAACCTATTTAATTTTTTTAATCTATCAACATTAAATACTAAATTACTCTTTTTCATAAATTCTAAATAACTCTGTCCATAGATTCTCTTTCAAGACATGTCAGCCGTGTATGACTCCTCTTACTGTTGATGTATAAATTATGAAGATTTTGTGATTATGTTAAGACTGTTGCAGCATCACCCCCCCCCCCCCCCACCCCTCTCGGTGATGTGGTGGGGGGCTTGTTGTCCCCTCCCCTCCTTTCCCCTCCTCTACCCTCCTCTCCAACCTTTTCTTTCCCCTCATAACCTCCTCCCCTCACATCCCTTCCCTTTCCCCCTCTCCTTCTTTCTCCTCATCTTCCCTCCTCTACTTTCCCTCTCCTCCCCTTCTCTCTCCTCTTCTCCTTCCCTCTCCCTTCCCTCTCCTCCTTCCCTCTTTCCCTTCCCTCTCCTCCTTCCCTCTTTCCATTCTCTCTCCTCCTCCCCTTCCCTCCCCTTCCCTCCTCCCCTTCCGTTTTCTTTTCCCTTCATTACCCCTTTTTATATGTAATTCATTGTGGCGTTGTATTTGGCGTCCTAGACTCGTCGTGGTCGTCTTAAAGTCGTTTTATAAGTGGTTGTGGTCGTCTTAAAGTCGTTTTATAAGTGGTTATGGTCGTCTTAACGTCGTTTTATAAGTGGTTGTGGTCGTCTTAAATTCGTTTTATAAGTGGTTGTGGTCGTCTTAAAGTTGTTTTATAAGTGTTTGTGGTCGTCTTAAATTCGTTTTATAAGTGGTTGTGGTCGTCTTAAAATCGTTTTATAAGTGTTTGTGGTCGTCTTAAATTCGTTTTATAAGTGGTTGTGGTCGTCTTAAAGTTGTTTTATAAGTGGTTATGGTCGTCTTAAAGTCGTTTTATAAGTGGTTGTTGGTATCCCAAGCTGGCAGTAGAAGTAGGGGGGGGGGAGGGGGAAGGCTAAGGTGGATGGAGACTAGAAGCATAGGAATTGATGGAAGATTGGAAGAAGAGGAGGAGAAGAAGAGAAGGAGAAGGAGGGGAAGATAAAAGAGGAGTAGAAGGGGGGAGGGGATGGAGAAAGCAGAAGAAGAGTAGAGGAAGTTGAGAAAAGAATGAGAATGGAGAAAACAAATAACTGAAAGTATGAAAGAAATAATAAGATGATGATGATGATGATGATGATGATGATGATGATGATGATGATGATGATGATTAAATAACAGAGGGAACATAGACAACAAACAAAGGGGAGGATAAAATGGGAAAAGAGCAAAGGCGGTAGTGTGTAACGAGAGGGAGAGGGGAATGGGGGAGGGGAAAAAGGTGAATGAGGACAAGGGGGATGAGGCGGAGGGAAAGTGTAACGAGGGAGAGAGAGGGGAAAGGAGGGGAGAGAATAAGGAAGACAGAGTAGAGGGGTAAAGTAGCAGTATTAGAGGAGACAGCGAGGAGAGGGGGAGAGAGTGTGAGAGGTAATGGCCAGGAGAGGGAGAGAATTGTACATAGCAAAGGGAGGGGAGGGGAGGGGAGGGGAAGGGTAGAGTGAGAGGTGGAGAGGGGAGTGAAGAGAGAGAGAGGTAAGCGAAGGTGAAAGGGGGAGGAAGTGAGAGTTAGCGAGGGTGAAAGTAATGTGAGGAGTGAGAGAGAGAGAGAGAGAGAGAGAGAGAGAGAGAGAGAGAGAGAGAGAGAGACTTGAGTGTAAAAATTTGTATTGTGTCACTAGAACTTTTTTTTTTTGCTATGGTCATAAACACATCGTGGCAGATGAGTCGAAATACCTCCTCATAACTGGGTACGACACATCTGTAGTGGGGCGGGAGAGGGAGGGAGGGGGGGAGAGGGAAGGGAGAGGGAGGGAGGGAAGGGAGAGGGAGGGAGGGAGGAGAGAGACGGAAGGGAAGGGAGAGGGAGGGTGTTCACATAAACCAAAAGTTCATGTTAGGAGTCGCTTATAAATGGCCAACACCTTGTAAAGTTCACCGCACACACACACACACACACACACACACACACACACACTATCAGACCCCTACGCGACGCCAGGACCCTGAGTAATGAAGCAGTGTGTGGGAGACGATGCTCAACATGGTGGTGGTATTATGGTGGCGGTAAGTCTTAACGCTAATACACTGATGGGTCGTCCAAGAGGGTTGAGGCGTCGTTCATCTCGTGAAATTTATGCCCTTGTCATAACCGCGATAAATCGGCCTCTCCTGTCGGGTAATGCCACATCGGGTGATATCAAGACCTCTAACACCTCATACATCAACACCTTCAGGAGTGTCGTGCACCTCGTTAACGACCACTGAACATAACTCCAGGTAAATCTCAGATGAGGTATAAATTGGTTATGAGTCATGGAGAGAGAGAGAGAAACGAAGGGTGGCTGATCGCCTTCTGTGACAGTCTCAAACATGGCGTGAATTTTTTATTAGTCTTGGGATGGAAGCTGAAATGGTGGTGTGTTTTTTGGTGGGGACATAAACACTTAAATTTTAATGATGTTTGACAATGTTTCAGCCTCTTGTTTTTGATGTTTTGTTGTGTTGTTTCAAGGTGTTTCTTTTTCAATTTCCACGTGAACAAAACATTTTTTTTTTCCAGGAAGTGATGTTTTTGTTTTGTTATATTTTGTTGTTTTTACAGGTACATGCAATTGAACTTTCGTGACACAGATGATATTTCGTTCTTTTTTAATTCTATTGCTTCATTATCCTCTGTTATTATTATATTATTTACCCAGTGTTCTCGCATAATTACCCCCCCCCCCCCCCACCGCCTCCCCTCGATGTGTGACAGGAGGCCAATGACTGTCTGTGTGTCTGTCTGTCGGTCATCATGAGTGGTCCGTAATCAAAGTTATCTCTCTTGTAATTATAAGTTTGTAAAATCATCTCGTCCAACAACTTTCAAAGGCATCTCATGAAACTTGGTCTACATGAGGCATAGGAATAATGTGTGTGTGTGTGTGTGTGTGTGTGTGTGTGTGTGTGTGTGTGTGTGTCAGGCATGGGGCAATTAATTACCTTAGCTTAACTAGTTAACTTTTGAAATAACAGTTTAAGTTAACTTAATCGAAATTTTGGCAAATTAATTGATTAACTTCGATTAATTATTATCAATTAACTCCTTAGAAAAGAATAATTAATGATATATAACACACCAGCCCTTGAGTACCCAATATATTTAGCATTATCAAGTAGAATAAGTATGTGATGAAAAGTTTGAGTTTAAACTTTGTGATTATTATTTATTTGATATGCAGAAATCTTATCTTATCATGATATTATTTTTCAAGTAAGAAACTCTAACTTGGTTTTGCATACTGAAATAATAAAATTATTTACATGTGAAAAACTGTTGAGTAAAAAATATACAAGTCAAGAATTTATAATTATTTTATCTGAAGACTTATTCATACCAAGGAAGTAGTGTGCCAGACTGCCTCACTATTCAGGGATTCAAACTACAGTACAGTATTCGTTGACTCTTTTGGAAAAAAATTACAGGATATTAAGTTATTTAATCCACATGAAAATTCCCAAAGCAAATTTGACACAGACTGGTTAACTTAACTTAATCGAAAAAATCTTAACTTAATTAGTTAATTGTTCAAAATATCAGGTTGACTTAATTGAAAAAAAATGAAAATTAACTTAACTAGTTAAATTTGAAACTTAATCGCCCCATGCCTGGTGTGTGTATGTGTTTGTACCTGGATGGTTCCTTTCGCACGATTTTTGGCTGAGTTAAAGTCCTTTGTTGTGTGATATAACACAGCCGAGGGCAGATGCGTCACCAACTGCCTCTTGACTAACGTTGTGTTATAAATGCGTAAACGTCCAGATCAATCTTTATGGTGTTTCTATCATAACTCAAATAGTTTCATTGTATTGCTCGAGTATTTACCACATCTTTTCGCTCATTTATAAACAACAGATGATATACAAGTACACAAACACAAGTGAGGAACAATTTACATCACCTCATCTCGTCATCGTATACACCCACCCCAGAGGTCAACCCCAGGTAACTCTCACTGTCATACACTACTTGTACTACAGGCTCTCACTTACCTCTCCTGCCTCTTGTTGGTATGCCAGTAATGCCTCGCTTGTACTTACCTTGTGTTGAAACGTCACATATTCTTTATTGTAAAATGAGATGATCCCTTGGGCAGTAGGTACAGTTGCGGACAAAATTCCCTGGATGTTTTTGTCAACATTTGAGTCACATCTACCTAACTGTCATGTAGGTACACAGGTTGGAATTTTAATCTCTATTTACCGAGATATTTTGTTGCATTAGCGTGTTTGTTTTCGTGGTGTTAGTGTAACATAATTCATAACGAAATCCAGTGTTCACCGTTTATAAGCCAATCACGTATATATGTCTCACTGGTTGATGATGCCAGATATAGCTAGCTGTGCCGAGGAAATTATGGACACAACTGTACATTAAACCTGTTGATGTTGTGTGTGGCTGAGCTGTTTCTACTGCCAGGGTTATTAAGTACCAGTCTCGAGGCTTAGTAAACAGACAACAGCCAGAATGACCAGTAAGACAGTGTAATGCCTGTGCCTTACATATAGTATATACTACATTTCCTCACAATACAAACACACTCCTCACCTTGTGTTGTCTGCCTGACCCTGGTATTGAGGGCTGCCTGACTCTGGTATTGAGGTATGCCTGACTGTGGTATTGAGGGCTGCCTGGCTTGGTATGCAGATAATGTTTACCTTGTGTGGTGTGTATATATCACTTCAGCTTTTTCGTGTGTGATATTTTAATTGAATTGCGGAGATACTTCTCTGTACGGCTTGGGCAGCGTTGATAACATTTGTTGCGGGGTCACCTTTATACACTGTTGATACTTGCTAATGCTAAAATTTCTAATTTTTCTAATATTGGTCACAGTATTGTCTCCCTAACGTAAGTGTTCTTTGTGTTGCAGGTATGTGTGGTGATGAGGCAGGAGCAGAGTGAGTTGTCAGTCACCAGCAGATGAGGTGGGTGGTGGTGTACCTTGCATGACAACGCGACCCCTCCCCCCCCTCCCACTCCTGACACCTGACCCCTTACACCTGACACTTGTTGCCATATTCAGCAGCAGCAGGTGTGGAGTGTGTACATGGGGGGGTTCTTCCATCTGCCTGCGTTATGATGGCAGTTATTTCATTGGCTTCAGAAACTGCCGTTAAAAGCGTTGTTTTCTCTGACGGCAGAGGAGGAGGAAGAGGAATGTTGTCTCACGTGACTGCAGTAAAAGAACATTCTGTTTCCTTTAACTGCATATTGGGAGAACGTTCATGATTACCTTTTAACTACAGTAAAAAAAGTCTATTGTCTTCCTGAACTGCACTGAGAGAACACGTCAAAGTTGGCGTAACAGTGAGACTTACTCCCAAAGATTTACTATACTTTGTTGTCACTCGGAATCGAGTATGACAATCATCCAGCTATGATACAATGACATGAGGTATTAGGGATGTCGCCTTGGTTAGTGAGTTTTGAGGTGACTAAAGAGGCCGATACGGGACCCGCAGCGTCGATTACATTCGTGGGAGGGGCGGCGGCAGCGTCTTTCCGGCGTTGGCGCTTGTCTGCCTCGGTTTGCAGTCGGGCTAACTCGAAGGTATTGACACCTTCTCGTGAGGTGCTCCTCCAAGCGTTATGATTTGGAGTAATCGACTCCCAAAGATTTACTTTACACACACACCTTTGAACCCTGTTATATTACGTACAAACTCAAAAGATGTTGGGTGGACGTATTTATTGGTTGATGAAAGTTAATAAGACCATGGGTGGTGACGTAGTGACAGTACACCCACGGAACTGTGTGTAGATTTATATAGATGGAGATAGAGCAAAATATAAAATAAATTTAAGAATACTGTTTAGCGTTTTCGCAGCAAATTTATATTTTCCCTTTTATTTGACATTTTTATTTAACTTAAGAAAGTACAATTAGCCAATCAGCGGAAGTCTCGATGTCATGTGATACTCCTGCGCATGTTCAAGAGTTTGAATTCGTCAGTAGCAATGATACTCTACTGATAATAGGAAAGCTCCTGCTAAAATATTTATGAAATGTGTCTACGATATTGTTGTCAGATACCTCAATAATATCGCCATCTATTGGCTGCGTCCAAAAGCTATTCGTGACGTCATAGACGTTGATGTGACATCATGAGTGATGTTTTTTTTTACGTATTCCATTTATTTTAGACATATCAATCTTCATTTATAATAATAATAATAATAATAATAATAATAATAATAATAATAATAATAATAATAATTAACGGTTTATTGAACAAGTTCTGCAGCCCGAAGACTGAAAATATACATTGGACATAAATGACTTATTACATACATTGGTGGTTTAACAAAAGCCTTCATTAGAGAAAGGTGAAGGAACATTCAGTGAACATACATATTAATGTAGGTGTTGAACAGCAAACACGTAGTGTAGTAACTCCCTCCCAGATGGTGTTAGGAGGAACTCACGTGGTGTAGTAGTTCCTTCACAGATGGTGTTATGAGGGCCCTGAAGTGGTGTAGTAATTCCCTCACAGATGGTGTTATGAGGGGCCTCACATGGTGTAGTAATATGCATGTATGTATACATGCATGCTCCATTGCCTCAAGATCTTAGATGAGTTCGGATATTAAAAGACACAAAATCTTTTCTCTTGCACAATTATCATACAATTACTGCAAGTGATGACTCACCTGTCATGCCGTGACATAAATTTGGGGAATAAATGACCTTGTTTTCAGTAGAGTTCTTGGCTATTAAAAGGCATTCTTATTGTTTATCTTTATTGAAATAAACAAACACAAAACCAAAAATTAAAGTTGTGTCTTGGTTATTCATGTATTATAATATTTCATCTAACATTATATATATATATATATATATTATATATATATATATATATATATATATATATATATATATATATATATATTCTCTCCTTATTTGATGAGGATGGGGTCATGTGTCCCCAGAGGTGGTTTAGTGCTGCCCCCCCTTCCTCCTTGACTTAACACACTCGATAACTTCTGTGCAATTCCTCACAGCTCTTCACGTATATTCTGGGAATGTCAGTGGCATTTTGCCATCTGCGACTCCTGTCAAATTCGCATCAAGGGAGTCGGAGTGACTGATGAAGCTGCTGCCTCCGATTTTAAATGTATTTCAATATATAATTGCACATTTTCACTGCAACTCACAGGAGATAAATACTTAAGTTGCCTATCTCTGTCCTTTGGAAGCCGATGAAAATTAAAATGTGGATGTGTATCCTTTCTCCTCTTGCAAATGACGCAGGGATGCGATCAACCAGGCCTGTTGAACGGCGCGTCCAGAAGTTTTGGCTACAGTGTTGCCAGTGTGAAAAATCAAAACGTATCCATAATCTTCTAAAAAGTATCCAAACAGTATCCACCTTTTTTCTTTAATAAAATGACGAATTTCTTAGTATCTATGACAACAAAGTTAAACTGAAATATATTGATGTCATCAATAATTTTACTGGTTATAAAATGGCTATTCTTGGCTGTAGTCCAAAGTTTTGAAAACATGCAGACGACAATGTGACGTCACATAAGTACGACTGGAGCGCCATCCTAATTCTGGACTACATAAAATGACGTCACTGTGCCCTGAGGTTCCAGCTAGTATTATTACCGACTATATCACACTCATTCCTGTCTTGTTATATAGTCTTTGGTAAGTAACAAGGTGGCTTCACTCCTGCGCATATGCAAGAGTTTGAATTCGTCAGTAGCAAGATGGCTTCCCTGTGTGAAGGTGCACTTTCTCAGAATTGCAAACCATTCATCTGGATAGTTTCAAACATAGGATGGAGTGATATATGAGCAATAGGGGTTGGGTGTAAATGGGACTGCAGTTTCCTCCATTCTTATGTGATTCTGTAAACAACGCCACCGCTATTGACATGTTGAAGACCTATGGTGTTCTGCAAACTTTGTAAAGTGTCCAAAGTGTGGGGCAGACTGCCATTATTGTATAGATAAACACGTTTGGTTTTTCACGGAACGAAGCCAAATCGCCAAAACAAAGGTAAGGTGAAAGGTTGGGTCGCGGTAGGTTTGAGTTGGCCATTTTTTTTTTTTTTTTTTGGTGCGCATTTTTACCCCACACTTTAAAGTTTTTGTAAGTGTGATCGAAAAGTTACATTAATGTGAAATGTATTTTTTTTGGAGGAAAACACAATAAATTATTTGTGTTTTGCTCAGTGTATAGCTCGGTAGTTGTCATCTACTGAATATTTACCGAGAACAGTGGCTAGGTGGTGATAGTAGCGAGGTGGTGATAGTGGCGGGGTGGTGATAGTGGCGGGGTGGTGATAGTAACGGGGTGGTGATAGTAACGGGGTGGTGATAGCGGCTGGGTGGTGATAGCGGCGGGGTGGTGATAGCGGCGGGTGGTGATAGTGGCGGGGTTGTGATAGTGGCGGGTTGGTGATAGTGGCAGGTTGGTGATAGTGGCGGGCGGTGATAGTGGCGGGGTGGTGATAGTAGCGAGGTGGTGATGGTGGAGATAGTAGCGAGGTGGTGATAGTGGCGGGGTTGTGATAGTGGCGGGGTGGTGATAGTGGCGGGGTGGTGATTGTGGCGGGTTGGTGATAGTGGCGGGTAGTGATAGTGGCAGGTTGGTGATAGTGGCGGGCGGTGATAGTGGCGGGGTGGTGATAGTAGCGAGGTGGTGATAGTGGCGGGGTGGTGATAGTGGCGGGTGGTGATAGTGGCGGGTGGTGATAGTGGCGGGTTGGTGATAGTGGCGGGTTGGTGATAGTGGCGGGTGGTGATAGTGGCAGGTTGGTGATAGTGGCGGGTGGTAATAGTAGCGAGATGGTGATGGTGGTGATAGTGGCGGGGTGATGATAGTAACGAGATGGTGATGGTAGTGATAGTGGCGGGGTGGTGATAGTGGTAAGATGAGGATAGTGGCAAGGTGAGGATAGTGGCAAGGTGGTGGTAGTGGCAAGATGAGGATATTGGCGAGGTGGTGATAGTGGCGAGGTGAGGATAGTGGCGAGGTAAGGATGGTGGTGATAGTGGCGAGGTGAGGGCGGGAGAGAGAAATGAAGGGAGGGGGGACGGAATTGAAAGGTGAGGGAGGAGGGGAAAGGAATGGGGGGGTGAGAGGAGAGGAAGGAGGAAGGGAGGGACGGGAGAGGAGAGGGGGGAAATGGGAAGGAGGGGGAGAGGTTGGAAGGGGGGAGGGAAGAGGAAGGGACGGGGGGGAGGAGGTCTCAGAATGAGGTAAACACCGACAAAATATGACTGGAATTCACCTAATCTATTAAACAAGTCCCGTAAAATGGTAAATAGATTCTGAAATTTGTCTATATAATTTGTCTTGCGTCACAATGTTCGAACAAAGTGAACACAACCATTTCATAAGTAGAGTAATACAACTGTGAATTGTAGTTAAGCGGAGAATAAACTAGACAAATTGCCTGCATTGTGTTGTCCCCTCGCTCGTTGTGTGTACAGTCGAGTTGATACTTCTCTCTTTGCTCCCAGTCTGGGCCTTGGGGCCTTAGGAGTGGGGTGGAGACTTAGGGTTGCGTTAGGCCTTTGGGAACGGGGTTTGGCCTTATGACAGTGTGGAGTTGGTAAGGCTTGGAGGCGGATTGTTATCGGAGACAGGACAAGTTCCATGTACAAGGCATGGGTTTGGCCACGACAAAGCCATGGGGCAAAGCGTGGGTTGGGGTACAATAAGGCCATGGGGCGAGGCGTGGGTGGCGGAGTAGCCCACCATCCCGACAAATAATAACTCCGACGTTGAGTATGCAAACGCCCACACGCTCAAATTGGCTCTTCTCCAATTTGCATTTCTCTCTGCAGTCCTGCCGGGTATGTAAATCTTGGTGTGTGGTGGGCCCATGTTGGCGGCTACCTTCGGGGTGTTTGGCGCCTGTGGGGGAATGTGGCGCCCTATGGGGATGTGTGGTGCCCTGTGGGTGTGTGTGGCGCCCTGTGGGTGTGTGTGGCGCCCTGTGGGGGTATGTGGCACCCTGTGGGGGTGTGTAGGGGCCTGCGGGTGACATGTGGCCGCTCAGGTGTGTGCGTGCAGTGAAGGCTGGGGAAGCTTCTGTGTTGCTGTGTGAATAACCAACATCAGCCCAGGTTGAGGAAGACTGTATGGCCGTCACTAATGGACACAAGGACACGCTCACGTACTCGTATACTTTACTCTCTTCACTCTTATTTCGTTGTTCACTCTCTCCACTCTAAGAACCTTTTCACTATAATCATTCCTAATATTTTATTCATTTCGATTATTCACTCTTCAATAATATTTTGTATCACGCTAAATTCCTGCCTGTAGTCTGCAGTATAATGTGTTATTGAACGTACAGTTATAGGTTACGGCCCCTCCTTACTTCAACTTATTAAATCGATACATAATACCATTTAAGTTTGTAGGGACTATATGGCGCTATCTTTCCCGCCTTTGTTTGGACGTGAGGGGCGTGTCATACACTGCATTGCCAACAACACAAGTCCCTTCGCCTTTCTCCCTGAACCACGAACCCCGAGATTCAGACTTATGAATCCGAAGCATATATGGACAGAATAATGTATCAGTCTACTGCTTCTGGTTCACGAGTCTGAATGTAGGGGTTCGTGGTTCAGGGACGGAGACAAATGGACCTTATTAGTTGACTGTATAGTACAATCGGGGACAAAAATTCGCTCCCCGTGGTGAACCTGAGTCACGGGTATGAGTCTCCGAACTGACTTACGCTGACTGTTTCATCTGATTTGGGGTCGATGTAACTTTATTTTGGGTCTGTCTCGCCTCTGACCGTACTGTAGAATATAATGTTATTAATTATTATATTTTCCCGTCTTTAATGACTTAACGATCACACAGGATACCTCTCGTACAGGATTGATATTTATTAGTTAATATTTTCGTGCCGGAAGTGTGTACACGTCACTAGTTTGGGGTATAATTGGTTTTCATTCATTTCATAACATGTGGAAATCCTATATAGGGTGTTAAGAGAGAACTTGTGTCGGATCCACAAAAAAAAAAAAATTAAAATAAACCGTCTTCCTCAAAGGGTTAAAACATCTTGAAAGGGTTAAAAATTTATCCTCAGAGTTAAGTTGCTATAACAGAAATAAATTCCAAAATTACATCAAAATTTCACTGATGTTCTATCGTAACTGTTTTCTCTTATCACCAGTTTCGGGACAAAATAAACGTACAGAATAATAATTGTGAATTCCGACGCGGGGCTGTAGGTGGGCACAGACTAAGGGGTGTTCGGTAGTCCTTTATTAATTTATCCCTGACGTGAGCTGTTGTGTAGGCTGTAAGTGTATCGACCCATATATCCTTCATGACGAGAGAGAGAGAGAGAGAGAGAGAGAGTTGTACACTGATTTTTAACATGTCTTGGGTCCGTATTCTCAGAAGTTCCTAAGATGAAATTTTTACCTTTGGGTTTAAGAATGTATGTATCTGTCTCACTATAGTTGAGATTGAAAGGCAGTCAAAGACGATGTTGGAACTACACTTTAATCCTACAGTAACTCTCCTCGTCCTCTTTCCTCAGTCAAGGGACAAGAAGAATCGTACAGGGCTCTGAAAATCACTTCTCTCTTGCCTAAACATTTACTCAGGAATATTGTGCCAGCCGGGAATAAAAGACTCGGCAAACTTCCCTTAATATAAACATAGCGCCAGTATGTGAGGTCAACAGCGTCAACAGTGATAAGCTTGTGGGAAACTCAAGACGAACTTCCGCTTTTTTTTTTTCTACCCAAAGTGACACATTGACGGCGAATTTGAAATATACATATGGTGGTACACAGACATATTTACCTATAGAAGAATATATTGTAAATGTTGCTTTGCTTGTTTTTGTTTATCGTAGTACACAACACCCTGGTGAGGAAGAGCGTGGTCGTGAGGATAGAGTTAAGTGAGACGCTCAACACCATTTAGTTGAGTCATCTTTGGCGAGGACCAGCAGTAACACCTTCAGGGTCGAGGCTCACCTGTGTTACCTGCCAATTATCTTGGTTACGGCGACAGATTACTGGCCTCTAGAGTCCCAGTCCCGTCCTTTATGTATGTATGTGTGTATGCATGCATATTATATGCTCTATATAAGGGCTCCTCATTGGGTTGTTATGCAGCTTCTCGTAACGACCATCTGCTGCTGGAGATAATTAGGGATCTTATTGGCTAACTTGCAGGTGTGTATCAGAGGGTTGTGTAGCAGATGTGTATAGCAGGTATGTAGAGCAGCTGTACAATACATAGCGGATATGTAAAGCAGATATGTGTTGCAGGTGTCTGTTGGAGGTACAGGTGTGTGCTTTACATTTGTGTATAACACACACACACACACACACTGATTAATTATACGACTCCTGTAAGTGTTACGGATTGGCCAGTTCCATCACTAGCCTGGCCGAGAACCTCACGTGTGTGGGGGGGGGGGGGGTATATATTATGGAAAAAGCTATTAGTATCACCAATCAGGTATTAATACTGTACTGTAATAGACCAATTAGTGATATCACGAAGGTTAGACATCCCAGCTTATATCACCTACTGATTAAACACCCTAACGCTACCTGGGGGTTAGGTAATGTTAGGTTAGGTGTGATCAGATTATGCTAGATTCGGTTAAATTAGGTTGGATTGGGTTAGGTTAAGATTACGGTGTTTAATCATCAGATAAATAAGCTGGGGTGTCTAATCGTCATCCCGTATTAGTAACACCTTGACTAGTATATTATTTCTGAAGTATAACCTTAATCATACTGACTCTGGTTTAAGACGAGGCTGTATCGGGGTATTTCTGACTTAAGTTGAATATACATGGTTAACGGTGATCCTATATGAGACAGAAATTGAAGTATTATTTATTAAAAGCGTCAGAATTTTAACCCCAGGCTGGAAAACTTTGGAGTGAGACGAAGGCGAGGTGGGTGAGGGTGTCGGTGGGGGGGGGAGGGAGGGGGGGAGGTCGACGTAAGGGAAGGAAGGGGAGAGGGGAAGGTCGGTATAGAACAGTAGGTGAAGTAAGGGGGAAAAGAGTGAGAAAGGAGGGGTTGAAGGTCTATATAAATGATAGAAGGAAGATTGGTGTAGGCATCAGAGGGAACGTTGATTTGAGTTGGTTGGTAGACAGCTGTATGGAGGGAGTGAAGGTAGACAGCTGCATGGAGGGAGGAAGGGTAGACAGCTGCAAGGAGGGAGGGAGACAGCTGTTAAGGGTCAGCCTCGTGCAGGGTCCAGGGTGTCGCCAAAAGGTCATTCATCAGAGCGATGGGTGAGTTATGAAGCCGTAATTCATAGGTCATTAATTAAGGTAATGTTTCAGGTGGTACAAGTGTTGTAGATGGGTGTTAGTAACTCCTTAATGACGGCAGATGGCAGACAGGCAGGCAGAGAGATGACAGAGAGGCCTAGAGGCAGACACCACCTGTACCACCACCACCCCACTCACTCAGTCCTTACCACCACCACCCCACTCACTCAGTCCTTACCACCACCACCCCACTCACTCAATCCTTACCACCACCACCCCACTCACCCAGTCCTTACCACCACCACCCCACTCACCCAGTCCTTACCACCACCACCCCACTCACTCAGTCCTTACCACCACCACCCCACTCACTCAGTCCTTACCACCACCACCCCACTCACTCAGTCCTTACCACCACCACCCCACTCACTCAGTCCTTACCACCACCACCCCACTCACTCAGTCTTTACCACCACCACCCCACTCATTCAGTCTATACCACCACCACCCCACTCACTCAGTCTATACCACCACCACCCCACTCACTCAGTCCTTACCACCACCCCACTCACTCAGTCTATACCACCACCACCACCCCACTCACTCAGTCTATACCACCACCACCACCCCACTCACTCAGTCTATACCACCACCACCCCACTCACTCAGTCCTTACCACCACCACCCCACTCACTCAGTCCTTACCACCACCACCCCACTCACTCAGTCCATACCACCACCACCCCACTCACTCAGTCCTTACCACCACCACCCCACTCACTCAGTCCTTACCACCACCACCCCACTCACTCAGTCCTTACCACCACCACCACCCCACTCACTCAATCCTTACCACCACCACCCCACTCACTCAATCCTTACCACCACCACCCCACTCACTCAGTCTTTACCACCACCACCCCACTCACTCAGTCTATACCACCACCACCCCACTCACTCAGTCCTTACCACCACCACCCCACTCACTCAGTCCTTACCACCACCACCCCACTCACTCAATCCTTACCACCACCACCCCACTCACTCAATCCTTACCACCACCACCCCACTCACTCAATCCTTACCACCACCACCACCCCACTCACTCAGTCTATACCACCACCACCCCACTCACTCAGTCCTTACCACCACCACCCCACTCACTCAGTCCTTACCACCACCACCTCCAGCTCACATGAAACTTGTCTGAGTTACCTGGCGGAAGTTTGTTGTCATGAACAGCTGATGGCGACCATGTGACCACCAGCCCTTGACCTCCTCACACCTCACACACCCTCACCTTTAAGACCTCCATGAGATAGTTTACCTGCATTAAACCTGGAGTTAGGTTACCTGTACCTTGAGTTAGTTTACCTGTACCTTGAGTTAGTTTACCTGTACCTTGAGTCAGTTTACCTGTACCTGGAGTTAGTTTACCTGTACCTGGAGTTAGTTTACCTGTACCTTGAGTTAGTTTACCTGTACCTTGAGTTAGTTTACCTGTACCTTGAGTTAGTTTACCTGTATCTTGAGTTAGTTTACCTGTACCTTGAGTTAGTTTGCCTGTACCTGGAGTTAGTTTACATATGCCTTGAGTTAGTTTACCTATGCCTTGAGTAAGGTCAACTTTAACCATCTTAGCCCACCTTTAACACGAGTGTCAGCCCATCTTAACCCACTTCCTAGCCCACCTTTAACAAGAGTGTCATCCCACCTTTAACCCACCTCCTAGCCCACCTTTAACAAGAGTGTCAGCCCACCTTTAACCCACCTCCTAGCCCACCTTTAACATGAGTCTTAACCCACCTTTAAAAATGCTATTTTTGTACAATCTTTTAAAACTGTGAGGGAAGTATTTTCGTTGTTCTTTTTATTTTCTTGTTTTCTTCTTTTCTTCCTTATTCTGATTCGTTTGGTGGTGCAGCTTTAACTTATTTTTCTTCTTCTTCGTGAGTGTGGAAAAATAGGAGGAATATAAGATTTGATAGATAGATAAAGCTCAAAATAATAATACTAACTTGTTTATATAATCCAAAATAAATAATATTCCAACGATGCAATAATTACAATAATCTACTCCCTCTTATTACTGTCTAAATGAAAATAAAAGAGTGCGAATTATAATTAGTAATGATAATTAAAAATAATTAGGCTCATATTGAAGCAGTATTTTCACCTGCTGATCCTGGAATTTTACGCTAAATTTGACAATGGTGTTATTTATGTAAATTTTCAATATATGCAAAAAATGAATTCGAAAAATACTCGTGGAGAAAAAAATAGAATATGCAAATGAGGCAGAATTGTTAATTAATTATATTTTTACGGTTCACTTTTAACAAATTATATAAAAAATGCAACTTACGGATCGTCATCATCATCATCATCATTATTATTATTATTATTTATTTTACATAATATACAGTTTGTGAGTCTTGTGTGTAAAAAATTATTGATAGACATGTTTTATCTTATTGTGTGTACTAGAGTTAAAACACACAGCTGTCTCTCCTCTCAGGTGTTAAGGATTTGGCTGTGATATATAGGTGTGTCAGCCTTAGGTGTTTATATCATTGGAGAAGATATATGTCCAGTTGTGTATAAAAAATAATACGGGGGAGAGAGAGAGAAGAGAGAGAGAGAGAGACTTGGCAGGTTCGCATCTGGTGGCGGGAAAAGTCTCCTCAAACTTTTAAAACATTGTTATTGTTGTTTTGGTGTACTGAGTTATTTACAGCACATTGTTACTGTAAGCAGCTTACAGTAACAATGTGCTGTAAATAACTCAATACACCAAAAAAATCAATTGATGGTGTGAAAAGGAAATCGCAAACTTTTAACTGCCGTCTCTAGGCGACTGTGCCAAGGCTCCACCTATGCCTCCCTCTCTGTCAAATTCTTTTTATCCGCAACAATACTAGTGAGTTATTATTACTATTATTATTATTATTATTATTTTTTTATTTTAATATAATTATTATTGTATACGTTTGGTTGTATAAGACGAAGATATATATATATTATTTAAGGCAGATGTGTACAGTGTTATATTATCTTGAGACCTGTTCATTGTTGAGTGTAGATATATATTGCTAAGAGACATAAAATACAGATAGATAGATGGAGAAGATGATGGGTAAAAAAAAATCATAGATACATCAAGTTAATCCCAGCATAAAAACACAAAAAAGCATAATATTACTGGTGGAAATAGACAATCACAAACCGCTATGAAAAAACCCGCCACAGATTTATCATTGACCGCATTTGTCACTTAATATTCATCGGAAAATTAGAGCAGCGGGGAGGAGGGGGGGGGGGAGGTGTTATTGTGCGTTATTAGCGTGGAGGAATTCGTTATTACATTGTTGAGAGTTGCAATATTGTTGTTATTGAGCGTGTCTGCTTCATAGGGGAGAGGGGGGTAGGGGAGGATTGTATGATGGGGGAGGAGGGGGCAGGGTGGGGCGGTGGGGGATAGGTGAGGATGGGATGGTGAGGGAGGGAAGGAGGATAGGGTGATGTGGAGGATGCGGAAAGATATGGAGGTCTGGAGGTGAGAAGGAAGAGTGATGGGGGAGAGGAGGATGGGGTGGATATATTAGAAAAAAAGGAAATGGTAGGGGAGAGTGGGAAGTGACGAGGGGAAGAAGGAAAATGGGAGAGGATGGTGGGGGGCTAACTCGGGGAGGTGGGGGAAGATGGACTAGGAAGATGACTTCTGGATAGTGGAGGGAGAAGATAAGAGGGGAAGGTAAGGGTTTTATTTTGAAGATAATTTATTATTATTATTATTATTATTATTATTATTATTATTATTATATTCGCCGCAGTATGTGGTGCTCCTGGGGTCAGTTTCCGGCGTGAGGTTTGGTTTGGTGGCGAAATCCAGAATTAATGTTAAAATGTGAGGACACTACATCGTGAAGCGGGTCGTTGTAGGCAGTCCAAACTATCTACCACAACATCCACAAGTCTTTACACTCTAAAACTTCCAGATCACAAGTTGTTGCTGTTTTTCGCTTGTTCTGTTTGTGGTAGAAGTTTCAGACAGCTTGGCGTCGTAACTACCCAGCCAGTACATAATTTCTAGGTAATGTTCACTGGTAAAGGTCGAGGGTCACGGTGATGGGGTCGGCTACTGCTTGTCTCGTCAGGTTCACGTTAGGGGACAGTGACTTGCGGTGGTAATGGTCTTTGAATTTACCTGTAGGAGGCGTTTACAAACTACCAATGTTTGTTATTGCGTAGATGAGGGTGATTGGCAACCCTCTCGTGTGTTATAGTACAGGTGAGTGTGTCCGGCTACCTGTTGTTGATGACCAAAGCCAACGTGTGTGTCTGCTCAGCTGGTGGTGTGGGTACATCCGGCCCGCTTCCTTCCACGACTAATTTCACGCTTTACGGTACCTGTGCAGATTATCAAGTGGCCAGGTGGGGGGGTTTAATTACCAGACAGGTGGCTCCTTGAAGGTGGAGGTGAGGTGAGAGGAAAGATGAGGGCAGGTGAGGCTAAGGGTAAGGTGAGAACAAAATGGAGTGATGTTGAAGGGAAAGCGAGGACAGGTGATGATAATGGAAAGATAAAGACAAGTGTTGATGATAGGAAAGGTGATAATAATGGAGAAGCAAAAACAGAAGATATTGATAGGAAAGTGAAGACAGGTGATGATGTTGGCGGCAGAGAATTGTGATGCTCGGACGATATATTAATGTTGAAAATCACTTGAAACTGATGGTGACATTACGATAGTGAGTGTGATGACCAGATAATAACGGTTGATTGTCATAAATATTCTACTTTAATCATATACTGTTATAGTTAGTTAAAGGGTGTAGCAAGAAGCTCTATCCGTCTGTAAGGAGGAGGACTCAAAACTGTATGACTGAGAGATTTACCCATACTCTATATAATGTGTGTCTTGTGTTCCTGAGTTAATGTATATACGCAATATCGGATGACATTAAGATTAAGCACCTCAGTTTATTTCACCGGAAGATTAACCTAACCTAACCATACGCCTATCTTACCTAACCTAACCTACCCATACGCCTATCTTACCTAAGCTAACCTTCACGTTATCGGTAAATTCAAATATAAAATTACTCCCAGAAGTTCAAGTGAATCTCGACTGTGAAATAAAAGAAGAAAAAAAAAGTCAGAGAGAAAATTGAACCAATAAAGACCTTTAAAAAAAATAATAAATAAAGAAAAATAAACCTGGACTAATAGACACTGTAATTTAAATCAACTTTTGAAACGCTTCTTCCCATCGAAACTTTTAAGTACACTTCACTACGAAAATTAAAAAGTTTCTTCGACAACTTCATACAACTTTGACACAACTTTTCCCTACAAGTTTTAAGTAGTCAATTAACAAGATTTTTAACGCTTGTTTCAATATATTTGTTGGATGATGAAAGACGTAGGTGTTTGTTGGTCGTGTTTAATTAGTTGAGTTATTAAGTTTATTGTGAAGTTATTAAGTACATCGTGGAGTTATTAAGTACATCGTGGAGTTATTTTATGAGGGAACCAGAGTATAAGATATTGATGGATTAAATTGTTTTAATATACACTTATATATATTTTAGTTTATAGATAAATTGAAACTATATTGTGTGATTCATGTGAAATATTATATGAAACAACGGCATTGGATAACACGAATATACTTTATTAATTGTTACCAGCTTATGTACAGTATATTAGAGTGCATTGTTATCCAGAATATATAAGTGGAAATATGTTTTAGGTGTCATTTAAATATTATAGAAAGGTGTTAAAGCGTGTTTTGGGATGTTGATCAATTGATATTTATTAGGCGTTTATCGAAATATATATTAAGCGTAATTTAGGATAATATATGGAAACGTAAATTAGCAACCAGATGGATAGATATATTATTGTATCATAATGTAGAATAGAAATAGAGAGGTTAAAGCGTAATTTACGGATTTGAAATAAACAAACATATATTTTTGGAATTAAAAAAAAAAATGAAAAATTACTTTGTGATGTAAAATAGATTGACTCATATTTTTGTGATATAAAATTTGACTGAAACATAATTTTGTCATATGAAATAGATTGACATTTATCGAACTTGGAATGAATTTAATCACGTCTCTTATGGTGAAACAGATCATTGTAGTCACTTGGTAATTGATGTTATAACGCTAATTGTTGTTGTTGTTGTTATTACGCATTATTTGATTGTGGTTCTCGTGCTTGTTGAGCCAATTGGATGGTGGTGGTTCGATTGTTATTGTTTCCTAATTGGGATGGTGTTTTTTGTATGGTAGTAGGGGTGCTTCTTGGTTCGTAATTAGGATAGTGGTAGTTAGATAGTTGTTGAATTGTAATTGGGATGATGGTTGTCGGCACTCTTTCCGCCTCCTCTTCCTTCTTCTTCTTCTCTTTCCCGACTTTCTGCTTTCAGACCTCCCCCTCATCTTCTCCTTTCCTTTCATCCTCCTTCTTTATCTCTCTTTTTCCTCCCTCTCCCCTCCCCCTTCTCCTCTTCTACCTCCCTACCTTCTGCCCTACAAAACCTTTTCTTCTCCCTCCCTTCCCCTCTCTCCCACCCTGCATTTACCTCTAAGCCTCCTCTCCCTCTCGGCTTCCTTACCTTCCGCCCTTCAAACTCTCTCTCTCTCTCTCTCTCTCTCTCTCTCTCTCTCTCTCTCTCTCTCTCTACCTTCCGCCCTTTGATCCTGCTCCTCTCCCTCTTCTTCCCTCTTCTTAATCCACTTCCTCTGGACTGCCCTGAACAATAGCCCACAACACGCCGGAAATGGAATAGGGAAGTGTCCTTTTCTCGAGGATGTGCGCCACTCAGGGCAGTCTAGTGCAGTCGCCCCTCTCAGAAAACGTAGAGGTCTATGCAGCCACTCTTAGAAAACGGGGAGGTCTATGTAGCCACTCTTAGAAAACGGGGAGGTCTATGCAGCCACTCTTAGAAAACGGAGAGGTCTATGCAGCCACTCTTGGAAAACGGAGAGGTCTATGCAGCCACTCTTAGAAAACGGAGAGGTCTATGCAGCCACTCTTAGAAAACGGAGAGGTCTATGCAGCCACTCTTAGAAAACGGAGAGGTCTATGCAGCCACTCTTAGAAAACGGAGAGGTCTATGCAGCCACTCTTAGAAAACGGAGAGGTCTGTGCAGCCACTCTTAGAAAACGGGGAGGTCTGTGCAGCCACTCTTAGAAAACGGGGAGGTCTATGCAGCCACTCATAGAAAACGGAGAGGTCTATGCAGCCACTCTTAGAAAACGGAGACGTCTATGCAGCCACTCTTAGAAAACGGAGATTTGTATGATGTCACTCCAGAGAAAACAGAGACCAATATATAGTCACTCCGCATATACCATAAAGTTGTTAACAGCCACACGATAGGAAATGGTGAGATATTCTGAGGGAGTCGAATCTTAAAAAGGGGGAATTAAGAAGTTGGTAATTGCTTATCACTCGTCTGTTGGGAAGTGTTAATATAACGGTATATATTTATTTTTTTTTTAATTAGCCATCACCATTCTTAACCACCATCACTACCACAAACACCACTCTCATCCACTGCTATCACCATCATCACTCTCAACCACCACAGTCACCACTCAGCAACCGCCACCACTACCACGATCACCACTCTCGAACACCTCTACTGCCATCACTAACCACAACCACCACTTCTACCACGACTCTCAATCACCATCTGCTCACACCACCATCCAGTAGTAAAGTTGTCCCTCTTCACACCATTTATACAGCGGCCGTGACGTATAGATCACTCTTCTCTACACTTGAGGTATAATGGTGTGTTTCCTCCTCCTTTTCCCCTTCTTCCTCTACCACGCCTCCTCCTACCCCTCTACCACGCCTCCTCCTACCCATCTACCACGACTTCTCCTTCTTCTTCTTCATCCTCTACCACGCCCTCCTCGTCTTTCCCCACCTATTTCCTTTCCTCTCTTCCCACATCCTCCCCCTCTTTCCTCCCTGCCCACCTACTTCCAACTCGCCTTTCTCCCCACTAACTCCTCCCACTAACTCCTTCCTCCACCTCTGTCCCCAGCTCCCCCCTTACCTCCTCCCCACATTTCTCCCCACCTCATCCCTTCCTTTCTCCCAACCAACTCTTCCCTACCTCATTTCCGCCCCTCACCCACTTCCTCCCACATTTCTTCCCACTTCCTCCCCATTTCTCTCCCCGCCTCCACCAGCTCCTTCCCACTTCTTTTCCCATAACTCCTCCCCGTCTTTCATCTCCTACTCATCTTTCTCCCCAGAATCTCCCACCGCCGCCCCAGCTCTTTCCCACCTCTCTCCCCAGTCCCTTCCCACCTCTCTCCCCAGCCCCTTCCCACCTCTCTCCCCGACAACTTTTTCCCGTCTTCTTCCTCCTACCCATCTTTCTCCCCAGCTCTTTCTCATCTCATCCCAGCACCTTCCCATTTCTCCCCAGTTCCTTTCCGTCTCTCTCCCCACCTCCCCAGCACCTTCCCAATTTCTCTCCTCACCTCCCCAGCACCTTCCCAATTTCTCTCCTCACCTCCCCAGCACCTTCCCAATTTCTCTCCTCACCTCCCCAGCTCCTTCCCATCTCTCTCCCCACCTCCCCAGTTCCTCCCCTCCCCTAGCTCCGTCCCTCCTCTCTCCCCATCTCCGTCACGTATAACCAGAGAGTCATTTACCTCGCCACATCAGTCCCACATGGAACAACTCACTCCTATAAAACGTCGAATATTGATGCTACCCAACCTGAACTGATGGGGGGGGGGGGACGTATGGGGGATAGAGGGGACAAAGAGGTTGGAGGAGGAGGCGATTCATGATGGACAGGAGAGAGAAGGATAAAGTGCATGTAGAGTAGGAGGCGGATGTGATGATGATGAGGAGGGGGAGGAGGAGGAGGAGGAGGAGTTGTTGTATGGTGATGACGAGGAGGAAAAGGAGGTGCATGATGATGATGAGGAGGAGGAGGTGTAGGATGATAAGGAGGAGGAGGAAGAAGAAGAAGGGGTGCATAATGATGATTAGGAGGATGGTGATGGTGATGAGAAGTGTATAATGATGATGATGAGGAGGAGGATGGTGAGCAGAGGTGAATAATGATGAGGAAAGATAAGTTATATGGAGTAATAGTGCAAGAATATGAGAGAGAGAGAGAGAGAGAGAGAGAGAGAGAGTCAATAAATAGAAGCAGAAATAGGATGAAAGATGGTGATGGGGGGGGGGGGGGACGTCGGGATCAATTTAGGATTTAAGTAGAGGTGACGTGACAGGGAAGGGAGGGAGGCTTCTTTGTCAGCGGATGTTAATATGGGGGCTGCTGGGGACTGCTGGGTGCTGCTGGGGACTGATTGGGGCTGCTGGGGACTGATTGGGGCTGCTGGGGACTCCTTGAAGTGGGTGTTGGCTTACCTTACCTTTCCTTTACCTTACCCTTACCTTTACCTTACCCTTACCTTTACCTTTACCTTACCCTACCCTTACCTTACCTTACCTTACCTTACTTTACTTTACTTTACCTTACCCTTTCCTTACCTTACCTTTACCTTACCTTCAAGGAAATGATGTTTCCTTGTACTTATTCCAGCAACCCTTGGCACTGTTAGCCCCTTTCATGTCTTCAAGAGGTTAAGTGATGCCTTCAAGGTCCTTCGTCTCTTCCAGTCTCATCGTCTCTCCCAGTCTCATCGTCTCTTCCAATCTCATCGTCTCTTCCAGTCTCATCGTCTCTCCCAGTCTCATCGTCTCTTCCAATCTCATCGTCTCTTCCAGTCTCATCGTCTCTTCCAGTCTCATCGTCTCTCCCAGTGTCAACGTCTCTTCCAGGCTCTTCGTCTCTTCTAAGGTCTCCATCTATCTCTCACGCCATCCAGGTTCATTGACTCATCCAGAACATCCAATTCAAGAGCTGTGTTGTTGTTGTTGTTGTTGTTGTTGTTGTTTGTTCCATCTATTATTTTTGTTCCATACTGTCAGAATTTTTTTCGTCTTTTCAACTATCCATTGCTCTCTCTCTCTCTCTCTCTCTCTCTCTCTCTCTCTCTCTCTCTCTCTCTCTCTCTCTCTCTCTCTCTCTCTCTCTCTCTCTCTCTCTCTCTAGTAGCCTGTAGCCTCATTCCCCTTCAGTTACTCCCTCCTTCTCTCACTCCCTCTCTTTCAGATTACCCCACTCCCCTCCCTTACTCTTCACTGAGATTAGCCCACTCTCCCCCCTCCCCTCCCCCCCCTCACCTCCCTCCCCTCCCCTCACCTCCCTCCCCTCACCTCATAGAGAACGATACGTCAATAGTAGTAATGATTGTAATCCTATTGGCGCTTTTCAATTTTATTTACGAGGACTTAGCGGATGGAGTAGGAGTAGGAGACGGGAGGAGGAGGAGACGGGAGGAGGAGGATACTTGTAGTTATTCTTTTGACGGGAGGAAGAGACGATTGAGTTCATTTGGCGATGTTATTCACGAGGGAGCAAGAAGAGAGAGACGGGAAGAGGTCGAGATGCAGAGGGGATGGGGGGTGTGGAGGAGAGTTGGTGAGGGAGGTAGAGGAGGAGAGGGAAAAGGATGGGAAGGAGTTGATGGAGGCGGAGGAGATGGATAAGGAAAAGAAGAGAATCAATGTGTAGGAGGTGAAGGAGAATGGAGGATGATAGTGAAGGAGGAGGATGATGATGATGATGATGATGAGGGAGAAAAAAGATGATGGTGAGAGAAAAATGATGATGGTGAGGGAGAAAAAAGATGGTGAGAGAGAAAGATAATGATGGTGAGGGAAGAAGAAAATAATAATGATGGTGATGATGATGGAGACAGAAGATAGTGATGATGGTGGAAGCTGATGATAGTGACGCCAGAGACTCGAGTTTGTAATTATTGTATCTGTAATGAGAGTTTCCCAGGACCCTCTCTGGCGTGTGTTTTTCACTCCTCCTCCTTACAGTTGGCTCCAAAGTTCAATTGTTCACGAGGCAAAGTTTTCTTATCGAGGAGTGGCAGTGGAGGTGATGGATCTGTTGAGAGGGGGAGGAGATGGGGAAGGAAGAGAAAGAAGGTGGATGGAGGAGATGAGGAGGGGGAGAGAGATGGGGAAGAGAGGGAGAAAGGTGGAGAAGAGAGAGAGAGAGAGAAGGACGACTCCCACACCATGATAAGATACAAGGGGGAGGGGGTCCACCTGTTCCTGCACAAAGCTCCTAATTGCTGTGTTCCTTCATTAGATTTAGCGCTTCAACATTAATGGTGGTCGGGAATTATAATGTTTTAAACTTGTACCTCATAATGAACTCATTCCGGAGTGTATTTTAATAATGAATGTGTGTATTAAGGTGATTAGTGCACGACGCAGACTCACCTCTTCTTAGTTACAGGGATATTTGAGTATGTTAGTGTTTTATTTATTGGGGGGGGGGGGGGGGAGAAATGACACACACACACACAAAATACTGGAGGTAAGTTATGGACAACGTTCCAGAAAACTATCCAATTTCGGTAAGGCGAGTGGACCATCCAAGGAGGGAGGAAGAGGACCCATCTATCCTCTCCTATCCAGTCCCACGTTCTTCTTTCTCTCCCCAACTCCTATGGACTTTGTCACCCCCCCCCCCCTTCCCCCCACCGCCCGGCCCCATGTTAACTTCCCCCCTCCCTCACTCCCTCCCTCCCCCCCTCTCTCTCTTGACATAGGGCGGTGGCGACCCTCTGTGACAGTCCTCCTTCAAGACAACAACAAAAAAGACACGATTCGAGTTCAAGCAAGACACAAATGGCGTCTTCAGAAAATTGAATTTTTCCAATAAAAATTCAAACTAGATTCCATCCCTCCCTTCAACCTTACCCTCCTTCCTTCTTTTAGTCGACTCTCCTTCATATCCTCCTCTTCGCTCCCCTTCCTCCCCCATACCCTCACCCCTCTACCTTGGTACTCTCCCCCCCCTCCCCCCACCAAGGAAGGTCACACACACACACACGCTGCGATTTCCATGTTGACTTGGGTACCGTCTCAGCGTCTGGGTTCTCGAGACAAATTGTCGCTCCCCTGAGACATTTTCCCAACACCGACCCCGACCAACCATCTGTCTTGGTCCCTGTTGATGCTGGTTGATGGTTGTTAAGAGTGGTGGTGGTAGATGGTTGTTAAGAGTGGTGGTGGTAGATGGTTGTTAAGAGTGGTGGTGGTAGATGGTTGTTAAGAGTGGTGGTGGTAGATGGTTGTTAAGAGTGGTGGTGGTAGATGGTTGTTAAGAGTGGTGGTGGTAGATGGTTGTTAAGAGTGGTGGTGGTAGATGGTTGTTAAGAGTGGTTGTAGATGGTTGTCAGGAGTGCTGGTAGATGGTTATTAAGAGTGGTGGTGGTAGATGGTTGTTAGAAGTGGTGGTGGTGGTAGATGGTTGTTAGAAGTAGTGGCAGTGGTTGATGGTTGTTAGAAGTGATAATGACGGGGGGGAGTGGCGGTGGGGTGATAAGTAGTGATAGTAGAGAATAAACAGCGAGTAGTGGTAGTAGTGGTGATGGTGGTGATGATGATGGGGAGGTGATAGCAGTAGTGATGGTGGCAGCGACAGTAACCACCACCACCACCAGCCACCACCACCACCACCAGCCGCCGCCACCACCAGCCACCACCACCACCAGCCGCCGCCACCACCACCAGCCGCCGCCACCACCACCACCGCCACCAGCATCAGCCACCACCGCCACCACCACCACCACCACCAGCCGCCGCCGCCGCCACCACCACCACCAGCCTCCACCACCACCACCACCACCAGCCTCCACCACCACCACCACCACCTCTCTCACCTGTATCCAAGCCCCCACCAGCCCCCACACTATCTCTCATAGCTGACACACAGATATTCCCTCAAACTCTTACTGTGAAATATCTCCCCCGTATAGCTGCTGGTGTGAGAATGTATCTGTCAGTCTCTCGGCCTACTTTTACAAAATAGTGATTGAGTTCCACAGACTGTATATATACTGTATACTGTGGGTGTGTTTTCTCTACATCCAGGTTATGAATATTTGGGGTTAGTATTTTTTTTGTTATTGCGGCTATTGTTATTATTATTGTTGTTACTATGATTTATTATTGTTTTTGTTATTATTACTATTATTATTATTATTATTATCATCATCATCATCATCACCACCATCATCACCCTATAGATGTTTGAGAATCGAGACGAGGCCAGGTCAGCACGGCGCCTGTGTTCACGTCAATATTAATCTGTTTGCCAAGTGTCTCCGTCAGTACCTGCAAGCGACGACGCAGAAGTGAGTGACCAACCAGGCGTGTGGGAGGCTCTTCTATAGTCAAGGTCAATATTGGGATCTGTATACCTCCTGTTTTCAAGGCTATTCTGCCCGTGTTGTTTATCCCGGCAGGTCACGGGTGAATTGTTCCATGAATACTCAGTGGCTCCAGGCACAATCTCGTCAAACGTTCATGCTCCTCTCTTCCTCTCTCGTGTCAAGGCAACAACCTTTACCATCTTGTCAGACATTAATCCTCTGGCCAAGGCAGAAATCTTTATTATTGTTAAACGTTTGTGCTTTGTCTTGCATCATGGTAGAAACGTTTGCCATCCTGTCCAACACGGATGCTCACACCAAGGCAGCAACATTCACTTGAGACTACTGGCTGAAGAAAACATACACTGATTGGTTCTTGAACACCGTGACCTATGTTTACACACACACACACACACACACTCGGGCATTACGTCTATCGTTATCTCCCCGTGTCATAGTTCTTCTCTTCCTACCGTACAGAAGAGTGAAGAGGCCACCCGACCGGCTCCCTCTGTTATTTAGACACTGTCGGGTGTGATGTGACGTGTCTCATCCAGTCACGAGACACATCACTTGAACAAGGCAATTATCATAGTCCGCAAGGTAGTTAAGCGCCCCAGTCTTAGTTGTGATTGGCCAGCAAGGAGATGGGAGTTCAGTCAGGTCGCTTTACAGGGACCAGCTCTCAGCTGATCTAGGCATGTGCCGTGACTGTTGTACGAGATACAATAATTCTGACCCAGATTTCTTGGGATTTATTGAAAGTAATTGTAGTATTTCTCTATGTATTTAGGTGAGACATTGGTAAGCATTATCAGAGTTTCTACGTGAAGAAAGAGTCAATGTAGATAGTTATGTAAACATTCATAGGTGTTTCTACATGAGTTTTCGTTTTACTCAGGTTGGCGCGGGAAGACACGAAAATATCCAAGAGCGCACGTGTTGTTGAAGTTCAGTGTTGACATAATGCCTCGATATGTGACATTTGTGTTACTCTTAAGTGCTGACATACCTCCTTCTCTCCCTCCCTGCCCGAGCTGTTTGGTGTGCCATGAAGGACAGGCGACCTTCTGAGCCATTGTGTGTGCTTGCTAGAGTGACTGAGCAACCAACATAGTTCACCGGAGTTGATACCAGTTGGACAGTAAGTTGGTTGTGTGCTTGCAGGGGAGGGACGAGTCTGGCAGTAGCGTTGTTGGTCTCTCTCTCTCTCAACTCGGGTCATATCAGGTCATCACTGGCAGTGTGTCAGGACAAATAAGTCACGTTTCTAATGAGGTAATCACTGAAGCTCATCCCCTCAGGCAGTGATCAAGTGGCAATCCAGGGAGACGAGAGGAAGGGGGGAGGGAGGGAGTAGTAGAGAGGAGGACTTTTATGTGGAGGGAGGATGGCTAAATCGGGGTAGTGGAGGGAGGGAGGGAGGGAGCGATAGGAAATTTCATGTATATTTAGAGCAATCAGACAGTCCTACTCACACATACACACACACACTTACGATAACTTAGATCTTTTTTCTTTGTATTTCATTTCTTTATTTTTTCCCCTGGCCGGACGTTTGAGCTGACCATTTCTCTCTCACAATAAATGGACCTTCAGGATCATATTGTCGGTCGGGATCTTTAACCACTTTATAGATACATTTTATAACCCGGGGTTCAATTCCTCAAAAGGTCCTCACGATCAATATTGCTCCATCAGTGACGAGGACTATTGATCCTAAGAACTTTTGAGATTGAAACCAACACTATACCTTTTACGTAACTTTACATGTGTTCATCATCCTCAGTATGGTGAAAAGAACAACGCTTATACAATTAATATCCCATTTTCAGTGATTGTAAACACGGGTCGTTGAGGTAAGTGGCTGTTGCTGCCTCGAAGAGAGAAAAAACAAAACGACATTAAACGCCGTTGTTGCTCTCATATAAATTTAACGTTCATTAGCTGTTCCATCGACGTGTGTGAGATTATGCCCCTAATCGCCTTAGCCCGAGTGATTGGCAAATGGTAATCATTAATCGCCCTTAATGACGTCTGCGATTAGGCAGGAAATTGGGTGTCATGGGGATGTGTACTTGAGGGAGGGAGGGAGGGGGGATGGCGACACGCTTGTTTGGTCTCCCCTTTCCATTATGGCGAGTTTGTGGGACGGGAGAAGGAAAAGAGAGAGAGAGAGAGGGGGAGGAAGGGGGAAGGAGAAGGGAGGGTTAAAGGGAAGGAAGGGGGGGGAAGTAGAGGTGTGAAGAGATGGAAGGAGACATTATGTAAAATATCTTAACCAACCCCATAATTATGATAACTTAATCCCTTGAGTACGATGTCTTAAGCCTGTGAATACAATGGGTTTTTTTTTTATAACTTAGGTTGATATCGTACTCAAGGGGTTGGCTATTAACAGGTTGATATACTGTATATGAAAATGTTATACTATAAAATTATATAAAAAACGACTTTGTAATTGGTGGAAAATATATAAGATCTCACCAGTAGTTAGTTAAGACGTCATTAATGGATATTCTTAGATAATGAGTCTGTAATGATTATATTTCAACGCGTTTTCATTGGTGTGTTATGTATGGTGTCTTGTCATAGGTCACTTCATGCGTGGTTGTTAGTGGTCTGTTTATATCATCTGATTGGTCAGGGATGTCTAGAGCATCTCCCCATTGGTCAGGATATGTCAAGTGTGTCGTAATTGGCTAGTACATGTCGCATATATACGCCTGTCGTCTCGTATAGATTATTGGTCGTTGTACAGAGTCGTTCTCTTAAAAAGTGTCGCTGTTGGCCCATGTATCCAGCACCGGCGGCGGGAAGCGTCTCCTGTTTAGCCAATTTACGGACCAACCATCCTGTAAATCGCGTCCTGATTGATAGCTGTTTGCATCAAATACATACAAAACGTCTCCTCATTGTTCATTATCATTGGAGCTGGTGACAGACGCTTCCATTGGTGGGTTACGATGTGGTTTGTCAGCCGGATGGACACTGCCATTGGTGGAATGTGCTGGATGTTAGGTGGACTGACGCTGCCATTGGCGGGTTACGGTGCGATGTGTCAGCTGGGAGAGGTAAACAGCGCAATGAGAGAGAGAGAGAGGGAAGGAGGGAGGGGGGAGAGGCTGTGTTGTGGTGATACGATATTGATGGGTAGAGACGAACACACTTAATGAACGCTACTTAGTGGGGGGGGGGGAGAGTTAGTGTAGAGGGGGAAAGTAATGGGTGGAGGACGGTGGGTGGTATAGGGATGACTGTTGGTGGTAGCTGTAGGTTGGTAGATAGTTGTAGTGAGGTTGGATGGTAGTTGCTGTGGGTGGTGGGAGGGGGTTGATGGGTAGTGAAGACAGAATGGTGGTTGTGGTTTAGTAGGCTAGTGGATGATGGGAGTTAGATGTTGATTGTGGTAATATTGGGTAATTGATTGTTGTTGGGCGACAGTAGCGTGGTGGTAGTGGTGGGCGACAGTACCGTGGTGGTGGTGGTGGGCGACAGTAGCGTGGTGGTGGTGGTGGGCGACAGTACCGTGGTGGTAGTGGTGGGCGACAGTACCGTGGTGGTAGTGGTGGGCGACAGTACCGTGGTGGTAGTGGTGGGCGACAGTAGCGTGGTGGTGGTGGTGGTGGGCGACAGTAGCGTGGTGGTGGGCGACAGTACCGTGGTGGTAGTGGTGGGCGACAGTAGCGTGGTGGTGGTGGGCGGCATTACAGTGGTGGGAGAGTAGTGGGTGGGGGTGATGGGAAAGGCACAGCAGGAGTGGCAATAGAAGGAAGGGGATGGAGGAAGGTTGATAATTAAGGAGATGAACATGGGCCAAAATTTGGGGTGATGAAGAGAACAATTACTGGGTATTTACGGCGACGCCTCCAAGCAGGTAAATGAACCTACAGGGAGTAATTGTTGTGAAGATCACGACAGAGACTCGTTAGTGAGAGAGAGAGATTAACACACGCACACACACACACACACACACCACAACACTCGTCAGTAGGAGTTGAGTATCAGGTCCCAACTACCGGCTGAGCTCATTAAACAGCTGAGGAGAGGCCCTCGGAGATGTTTTTTCCTGGGTGCGGCATAATGGTACTCTCTCTCTCTCTCTCTCTCTCTCTCTCTCTCTCTCTCTCTCTCTCTCTCTCTCTCTCATAGTCCGACAATCTACTTAATGAATAAACTTTAATTTTGTTTGTAAATTAAGTGCACCGCCCGTTGCCTCTATTGCTTCTATTGAAATATTTATTGTATTATATTTCATGAATTCAAAAACAACAGTACAGATAGAGATAATAATAGTTACAATACAAATATAAGCTTAGATACAGAGATTACAAACCACAAACTCTACTTTTTATCAATAGAATCAGAGTCCACACGTAAACATCACTATAGGTACGGATTTAAGTCATGTGGTAGAGGTACAGGGGCATAAGGAGGCTGCGGCCGAGTGGATAACAACGCTCGATTCCAATCCTGAAGGTCACTGGTTTTGCCCCGCTTTTAGTCCACCCAGCTGTAAATAGGGACTTAATCTTACAGTTGAGGGAATGAAGGCTGTCGAGTGCAGTGTCCTTGTGTACTGGAAGGTTTAGTGTTGAGGGTGACGATGTATTTGTACTGTTCTAATCAAGCTCATGGGACTCACTTTTCTCTTCCTTTTATTTTTGCTTCTCCTCTTCCTTTTTGCTTCTGTTCCTGTTCCTCCTGCTCTTGCTCCTCCTCATCTTTATCTCTACTTCCTCTGTCTATTACCTCCTCCCCCTTCCTCTTCCTCAGCCTCGTGGCCTCTCGTTCGCCTCTATTACCTCGTCTGGCACCGTTACCTCAGACAGTTACCTCAGACAGCCTATTCATTGCCTCCGAGGCCTCCCATGTGGCTCCTCCTCCTCCTCGTCCCTCCTCCTTCCCCGGATTTTCAGAGATTCCTACGTTAAATTTTTCCCTAGTAAATGGCTCACTTACGCTACGATACAAAGATTAGATTATCAACGATTCTTACGTTATTTTTTTTTCGTAAATGGAGGAGAGAGAATGGCTATAATAACTAGTTCACTAAAGTTACGACATAAATGTGGATTCCTAAAGTTTCGTACGTTAAAGTTTCTCGCCAAAAAAGTGGATTTGTGGGAATTAATCTAATTGGCTAAAAGATTCCACTACACACAAAGATGACAGCCAAGATGGACGTGGGAATTGCACTGAGACTATACCATAAGTAAAGGAAAATGAACTTAAAAACCTTTGAGAATCCGTCTTTTGTCCTGTATCTTAGTGAGTCAGAACCTTCTCGTATTGTCAGTGAGTCAGATCCTTCTCGTTTCTTTAGTGAGTCAGATCCTTCTCGTATCTTCGGTGAGTCAGATCCTTCTCGTATTGTCAGTGAGTCAGATACCTTCTCGTGTCTTCAGTGAGTCAGATCCTTCTCGTTTCTTTAGTGAGTCAGATACCTTCTCGTGTCTTCAGTGAGTCAGATCCTTCTCGTATCTTCGGTGAGTCAGATCCTTCTCGTATCTTCGGTGAGTCAGATCCTTTTCGTATCTTTGATTTGTGGTTGAATGTGGGTGCGCCAAGTCCGTAGACTTGCTAGTGATAGATATCTTCAGTGAGTCAGATCCTTCTCGTATTGTCAGTGAGTCATATCCTTCTCCTTTCTTCAGTGAGTCAGATCCTTCTCGTATCTTCAAGTTACGTGAAGTTATACGAATCGTTAAGACTCCTTCATTCTTGGATACGTTCCCATATTTCCATCACAGGAGGAAGAATTAACTTATGTATCTCTGACAATATCTTAATACCCTGAGAGTGGCAGGAACATCGCTTTACCTGGTTACCTTCGTCGGCACCTCCTTCAGTAGCAGGGAAATGGCGGTGGTGAGGTCTTGACGGGGTGTTTATGTACTGTTATGCCTTTAAAATCTCTGTACCTGCATGTATACCTGTACCTTGTATTTATAACTGTACCTGTGATTTTATTCGTACCTGTACTTCTTCCTGTATATTTAATTACGTTTATAATCGTACCTGTATTTATAGCTGTACAAGTATCCATACCTTTACCTCGGCTGGTGTTTCCGAATTAATAAAAAGGGAATGAAAACACGTGTTAAGGTGGGAAAGTGTAATTATAAACTGTCTGTCTGTCTGTCTGTGTGTCTGTCTGTCTGTGTGTCTGTCTCTCTGCTTGTTTGTATGTTAGTTTGTGTCGCTTTGCCTGCGTCTGACTTGTCTTTCACTGTTCCATTTTCTTTACTGTCTTTTGGCGATGGATGAAGATGGGTGAGGTGAAGGCGAGGATGATGGAAGAGACAGTGTATAAAGAGAACGTGGGAGCCATGGGGATGAAGAGCAGAAGAAGTAAGAAGAGAGATAGACCGTAAGCGATAGGAATAGATAAAATGGAAAGAGACAGAAAGGGTGGAGGAGTGGATAGAGAAGACTGGATAACAGAAGCGACCCAGATTGAGAAAAGTTGTGGGGGCTGGAAGAGAGCAATGTGTGTGTGTGTGTGTGTGTGTGTGTGTGACGCAGACCCCATGACCCCACGTCTTGACAGCCACCCTCAGCCCTCACCAGCTTCCCTCAGCCCTCACCAGCCTCCCTCAGCCCTCACTAGCCTCCCTCAGCCTTCACTAGCCTCCCTCAGTCTTCACCAGCCCTCCTCAGCCCTCACCAGCCCTCCTCAGCCCTCACCAGCCCTCCTCACCCCTCACCAGCCCTCCTCAGCCCTCACCAACAAGTTGTCACAGTAATCTAGGAGTCTTGTCTTTGATGCCCTTGTTGCCGGGAGGTGGAGTTAGGTGGCCATACAGGGCTAATTTATCGCACGAGTTAACCGAGTCATCAAGACGCCCACGTGAGGGAGAGAGAGAGAGAGAGAGAGAGGAGGGAGGGAGTGATGGGAGAGAGAGAGAGAGAGAGAGAGAGGAGGGAGGGAGTGATGGGAGAGAGAGAGAGAGAGAGAGAGAGAGAGAGAGAGAGAGAGAGAGAGAGAGAGAGGAAGGAGGGAAGGAGTGGTGGGAGAGAGAGAGAGGGAGAGAAGGAGGGAGGGAGTGGTGGGAGAGAGAGAGAGGGAGAGAAGGAGGGAGGGAGTGGTGTGAGAGGGAGAGAAGGAGGGAGGGAGTGGTGGGATAGAGAGAGAAGGAGGGAGGGAGTGATGGGAGAGAGAGAGAGAGAGAGAGAGAGAGAGAGAGAGAGGTAGGGAGTAGTGGGAGAGAGAGAGAGAGAGAAGGAGGGAGGGAGGGAGGGAGTGGTGGGAGAGAGAGAGAGAGAGAGAGGTAATTACCGCTGAGTGTGCATAATTTGCTCGAGGCTTGTGTTACCTGAGCCTCGGTTGCCAAATAACAATTCTTTTCCGTCATTGGAATGTTGTGTGTGTGTGTGTGTGTGTGTGTGTGTGTGTGTGTGTGTGTGTGTGTGCGCGTGTGTGTGCGCACAAAATCTCAACTAGATACTTTCACTTAGGACAAAATTCCACTATACTCCCTCTAGGTATTTTTCCTCTGGACAAAATGATACCAAAATCCCACTGGATAGAGTTTACCACCAATACGTCAGGTTAAGTCAGATTATGTGAGCTTGGCTTTAGGTTAAATTATGTTAAGTCCAGTTACAACTGGGTTTAGTTTAAGTCTGAATTAGAGAAGGTTAACTTATTCGATATTAGGTTAAGTTAAGTTGAGTTTACTGGTATAGGTTAAGTCAGTGGTTCTCAACCTTGTTTGCCCCATGCACCCCTTTCACCATATGTCAGAATGTCATTCCCCCTCCTTTCCAAGATTGTCTGCCTCAAAAAGTGCATTCCAAATAATATGCATATAATACTGAAAATCCTTTATTTTTTCCATATTAGTATCAGTTTCCCCCCTCCCCCTGAAAACCTGAGGGGGGAAATTCCCCCCCGGTTGAGAACCTCTGGGTTAAGTTATGATGATAATGATAGTCACACTAGGGATGAGTATAGAGATGACGTTATGAATCTCTCTCTCTCTCTCTCTCTCTCTCTCTCTCTCTCTCTCTCATTAATACATACATATATCATATTCATTCTGTAATTCCTTCCTTTTTTCTCTATCCTTCTCTCCCTCTTTTCCTCCACCTCCTCTCCTCCACCTCCTCTTCCCCTCACCTCCCCTCTGTCAGTTCGTGCTCCCTACACACGTCTCCCCTCTTTCTCCCCTCCACTTTGGCTGCCTCCTCTTACCTCAAGTTGTTATCTCCCCTTACCCTACATCTCTCTCTCTCTCTCTCTCTCTCTCTCTCTCTCTCTCTCTCTCTCTCTCTCCATCCAGCGCCCTCTTACAGTTTCCCGCCTGCCTTCACCCCTCCTCCTCCTCCTCTTCCTCCTTGCCCTCTCTCGGGAATAGGAACGACACAGCCGCACTTCTCACTGGGAATGGGACGGGAATGAAGGTACAGGCATACAGGAATCGATAGCTCGGGGAAGTGTAGCATCTGCCTCTGGAATCCTATTTTGTTTCTCCAGAAGACTCCGGGATTGGTTCAAGGGAAGAGCCGGTTTCCTGGATTTGCGGGTTCGAATCTTCGAACTGGGTACAGGATATGAGTATGGAATTTTTTTTTTGGTCACGGCCGCAGTTCATGAAGTGGAAAGCTTTTTGACACGTTATGAGTGTATGAGAGGGAGTGGGGGATGTGGGGGGGGGGGTAGTTTTAGACATGTTCTGTGTTTTATAAGGGGGTAGGGCATAGTTTTGGACACGGGGTATGTTCATGAGTTCGAAGCTTCGGAGAGGTTTATAGTTTACGAGCGGTTAGGTAACGCTTGCCTTCAGGTGTACAAGTCATAACAGTTAAGTTGATCAGATTGTCGTCCAGAAAGCTTGATGACCATATATACTTTAGGTACAGAATCGACGTCTTATCAGGTCGACGCCAGATACGCAACTGTAGCCTCATTATCTCAGTTTTATGTTGTATGAACCTTGAGTTTCCCTCTTGTTATTAGCATTACGTAGGAAGAACAGCTATAAATCAGTAACTAAGGGAAGGTACTTGAGGTGTTGTTGACTCGTAAAATTTTCAGTTAGATATACTATAAAAATGACTGGTTGCTTTCCTCCTATGATCGTTTCCCTGGATATTGAGAGAATAATTTATATGTAGGATCACTTACGTCAACAGGGTCTGATAAGGTCTTGTATAAACAGTCTAGAAAAGAGTGGAGTTTGGTCGACCACCCAGTTTACTTCTCATAAGACCTACACTATATGTGACTTGGATTTAAGCATCATGGATCAATATTTACTAATGATCTACTGTATTAAAGGAAGAGTACATGAAGATTCATTAATTTGCATCGTGAGTTGACATTCAGTTTAGTCACCTCCAGACGATACTTTCCATGCGGAGGACGATATTGTAAACAGTCAATGCTCTTAGTTATGTCAGGTTGGAACGTACTGCATATATTATACTACAATAGCAGTGGTAATCAGCTTGTCCTTGGGGGGGGGGGGGGGAGTGAGGGGATTCTGTAAAGTGCATATGGTAGGGGATTATACTTAATTAAGTGTATTTGTAGTAAACACTGCCAACACTCCTTCACCAGATCAAAGTGATGGACGGTGTGAAGTGGTTCAGAAGTTCATTAATATGGATGTTGGTAACACTGAAGATTCACTAATGTGCAGAGTTACGTATCTACTTTACCTCTGTATACATCAAGGTAAACAAAACGGCACATAAATACTAAACTGAGACCAAAGGATAATGATAATTATACTGGTAACATATTCATGAAGACACAATAACGTCTCTGTGAAACATACAAATTAAACAAAAATATCTACACACACACACACACACACACACACACACACACACACACACACACTCTCGAAAAGATTCAGGCGCTTTCGTGATTATTCATATGTTCATTTTTGCTGTACTCCCTGAAGATGTGAATAATCACGAAAGCGCTTGAATCTTTTCGATGTGTGTGTGTGTGTGTGTGTGTGTGTGTGTGTGTTAACTACATATTGTATGAATCATGTCTCCTTAGTGATTTTTAGTGCGCATATCAATATATTCAGGATTATTACTTGCTCGAAGACTCGCCCCCCTGCCATCACTAGCAGCTCTAATGGAACAGATGGTCGCGGGAGGGGAGGGGAGGTCGTGGGAGGGAGAGATAGTGATTAGGGGGGGATCATGGGAGGGAGAGACGGGGATTGGGGAGGTCGTGGGAGGGAGAGACAGGGATTGGGGAGGTCGTGGGAGGGAGAGACAGGGATTAGGGAGGTCGTGGGAGGGAGGGAGGGAACGGAATTGGGGAAGAAGGGAGGTCGTGGGAGGGAGGGAGGGAGGGAGGGACTGGAATTGGGGAAGAAGGGAGGTCGTGGGAGGAAGAGACGGGGACTGGGAGGGTCGTCAGCAGGGCTCTCACAAAGCAAAACCTTGAATTCCCCAAACTAACGTGAAAATTTCCCGAGAATGAATAATATTTCCCCCCTCAAAAAATTCTCTGATTTTAATTATTATCATGCATTATATTATATTTTTTTATATAAACCTTTATGCATAAAAACTCTCGCGCTCTCTCTGATACACGCACTTCCAGGCAGTAAATTAGTAAATTACTTGTAATGGAGAACTGTTCTCTTTTAGAAAAAAAATGGCTCAAATGAAGTCTTAAACCTTTATTATGAAAAATACATTGTTTTGTAATAGGTATATAATTCACCAACCACTGTTAAACTTAATGGAATTGTAGTCTTTGGAATAATAAGCACAGGTCCTTTCATCACTGTTAGCCGTTGAAATCAGCATATTCCTTTTCATAATAATCATATTTCCCGCAATTTCCCCCAAAATAGCCATTTCCCTAGATTTTCCCTAAATCTACTAAAATTTCCCGATTTAGGAACTTTTTCCCCAAAAGTAGAAGCCCAGGTCATGGGAGTAGGAGAGACAGGGAGTAGGGAGATCGTGGGACGGAGAGACAGGGAGTAGGGAGATCGTGGGACGGAGAGACAGGGATTCCAGGAACCAACTCCACGTTATGACCAGCTACCAGGAAATACCTCATAAATCCCTTTTACGTTGAAGCGTTTTGTAATCCCGACAATATATATTTTTTAACTTAACACGGAGTCTCGATAAAATGAAGTATACTTGATTTATGGATTTCATTGAATTTTTGTCGAGGAATCCAAACCGTGTGATGTGTCGAGTAATCCCATGTGACTTTGGTGAAGTATATAATCCCCCGTGTATTTTCTCGTCTTGTCTCTGTGTATTTTCTCAAGTAATCCCAGTACATATTACCAACTAATCCTCCATAACTCTCGACATGTAATCCTCAGTAAACTCTATCGAATAATTCAAGTTAATTTTAGACGTTGGTTAATTTATATTATTGTCTTCATAGTGGAATCCTATTGTATTTTTCCTACTAAGTAATTATTAACTGCTGAAGTAACATGTTTGGTTTTTAATCCTGTGTCGTCTTAGTTCATTATATTGGGTAAAAAATATATCATTGTGGTGTGTGTGTGTGGGGGAGGGAGGAGGGGGGGCAGGCACTGTAATTTTCATTTGGATAGGGGGAGTGGAGGGAGGGAGGGGAGGGGCGAGAGAGAGGAGGGATGTAATTTTCAGTGGTACTCGCCTCCCTTTGTGGATGGGAGTCAACATTGCGCACGTCACGAGTGGAATGAGTACTGGTGTATTTATCTGTGCCGAGGGGGGAAGAGGGGGGGGGGGGGTAATGGAGTCTCTTCAGGTAAAATTTATGATAATGTTGCTTTTTCTTGTTATTGTCTTGACTTCCCCTCCCTTCCTTCCTTCCTTCCTTCCTTCCTTCTCTCTCTCTCTCTCTCTCTCTCTCTCTCTCTCTCTCTCTCTCTCTCTCTCTCTCTCTCTCTCTCTCTCTCTCTCTCTCTCTCTCTCTCCCCCCTCACCCCTCTCCCCCCCTCGTGGACTGTAGCGTGGAGGGGATACTTTGCCCACGTGCAGTATAGTTGACACACCTTGTTGTGGAGAGTGGTGGTGGTGGTCGTCTGGAGGTCACTGTATGAGATGATTCGAGTCAGATGTTGTTCACTGTCTCATTAGTGTGTCGCCGAGATGTTTGTCCTGAAGCTGTGTGTGTGTGTGTGTGTGTGTGTAATAATAATTAACGGTTTATTGAAAGAGCATGGCAGCCGGAAGGCTGAAAATATACAGTTATATAATTGGGGAATGGGTCTCTTGATTTACAAATAATATACAAGTAACGTAAGTAATACAAATATGATATATAATAACTAGGTGGGGAGAAGCTCAAACTACAGGGCATTTCAACATAATGACAGTGTATAAAGTAAGATTGGCTGGGAGTGAATACACTGGTTGATTACAAGTTATTGATAATTTTTACATTGGTTGGGACTGGGCTGTTCTTATAGCGATCAGTTCGTGCTCGTATGGGCTGGATGTGGTTGTGGTGTCGAACAGTAATTTTCGGACGAGGGATCTCGGGTGGTAGTAGGAGCCGGTATCGAGGATGGTGCAGAAGCTTCTCACCAAATTTGCAGATGAGGTCGTGGTGATGGTCAGTGAGAGCCGAGGGGGTCAGTGTGTTGCTTCTTGATATGTGGAATAGGAAGGGGAGAGAATAATCTTGCATGCCCTCTTTTGCACTTTTTCTAGGTGTTTACGTTGTGTGGCATTTAGGGAGGAAGACCAGGTAGGGGAGGCATAGGTGAGCTTGGGAAGTATGAATGTTGAGTAAACACTGAGGAGCTCGGGTGCAGGAACTCCGAGGGACTTGAGTCGGCGGAGGAGGTGGAGACGGAAACTGGCGGATTTGACAACTTCACTGACGTGTGTGTGTGTGTCCCCCCAACCTCCGTGTCCATTCCCACGTGTCTTAACCTCCGTGTCCAGTCCCCATGTCTCAACCACCATGTCCAGTCCCCCCATGTCTTAACCTCCGTGTCTAGTCCCCCCCCCATGTCTTAACCTCCGTGTCCAGTCCCCCCATGTCTCAACCTCCCTGTCCATTCCCCATGTCTCAACCACCATGTCCAGTCTCTTCCCCCCCCCCGTGTCTTAACCTCCGTGTCCAGTCCTCCCGTGTGGTAATGTTTTAAGGTTCCTCTCTGGTAATGTTGTTTGTGCCGCCTAATTCCTTGTTTTTCCCGAGGTTGGTCCAGCTCTTAAAACCATCCCTTGATTGTTGGTCCCTCTGTGTTGGGACTTTCCCCCCTTAGAGGCAGAAGAAGTCGTGGGTGTACTTAGTGATGTGTTATTACGGTGTGGTAGAGGGGAGAGAGAAGGAGGGGGAGGGGGAGGGGGAGAGGGTATTAGTTGGTGGAGGAGGGGGAGATGGGTAGAGATACAGAGATGGAAGTGGATAGTGTGGGAAGGAGAAGAGAAAGGAAAGATGGTGTAGAGAGGAAGAGTGAAGGAGTTATGGAGGGTGGAGAGGACAGGGAGGGAGTGGTGGAGGGATGAGAGGACAGGGAGTGGTGGTGGAGGGAGGGAGAGAGAAGGTGGGGGTGAGTGAAGGAGAAATAAGCAAGGAAGACAAGGAGGGTATTATTATTATTATTACTTCAGTATTAATGCCTCTCTCTCTCTCTCTCTCTCTCTCTCTCTCTCTCTCTCTCTCTCTCTCTCTCTCTCTCTCTCTCTCTTACTCCGCTCGGTTTAGCCCCCAGGTCACACGACAGGTAATTAGGGTCACACACCAGGTCAGGTCTCGGGCCTTATGACACGTTTTGTGGGATGAGTCTCGCCTTCCCCGAATTTTGATGTTTTTCCTCCTCTCAACATCACAGCCAAGATTGTGGTGTGTGTGTGTGCCACCGTTCATTATGTGTAGTGGTGCGCGCGTGTGTGTGTGTGTGTTTTGTGTGTGTGTGACAAAAAGAGAGAGGGGGGGGGTAAAACTTTACTATATTGTAAAAAAAAAATACATTTTCTCTTATTTAATGTTGGTAATAATGTCAATAATGCTGCTGTAATAATAGATATAATAATGATAATGACAGTAATGATAATAATTTTAACATCCGGTAAAAATAATAATAAAAATTTATATTAAAAATAAATCACAACTGAAATTATAAGTTCGTCCCCTTCCTCCCCTCCACCCTTCCCCTTCCTCCCCCCCCCCCTCCTCCCCTCCCCCTCCCTCCTCCCACTTCTGCAGGAATATGTCATTAATATATATAAGACGAATCATCGACCAACCAACCAACCTCCTACCCCCTCCCTCTATCCTACCCATCTCTTCCCCCTCCCTCCCTACCACCCCCTCCCCTTCCCTCCCTACCACCCCCTACCCCTCCCTCCCCCCCCACCACCCTCCTACCTCTCCCTCCTGTGATGGTATTTGAGGGAGGAGGGGCAGAGGGAGGGAGACGGTGACGCATTAATGAAGGAGAATTAGAGAAAGGAAAAGAATTGGACTTAGAAATACGGGAGAGGAAGATGGAAGGCCGTAGGGGAGGACGGTACCATCCACATACATACATACATACATACATACATACATATATACACACACACACACACACACACATACATACGTACATACATACACACACACACACACACACACACACACACACACACACACCACCACCTCATATATTAAGGCAAGTTTTTGTTAATTTATATTGAAAATGTTAGTGTTGAGGCCATTAGTACAGCAGTCGGGCGAGTGTTTGTGTGTTGGAGGTGATTACTGGGCTGTTATGGTGCTAATTGGGGTCACTTTATGCGGGGTGATGACGGAGGCATTAATGGCTGGCACTGTTGTTGTTAGAGGGACTGACAACTGTGACTCTCACTGTCTGTCTGGCACTGTTTTAGGGGGTAGTATCAGCCAAGACTCACTGTTTGACACTGTTTTGGGGGTAGTGCCAAACTTGACTCATTTGTGGCACTGTTTTAGGGGGTAGTGCCAGGTTTGACTCATCTGTGGCACTGTAGTTGCGACCATTGCTCGCTGTGAGGCATTGTGGCTGGGTCTGTCAGTGCCAACAGTGAAAATATACAGTGATAATTTTAATGTATAGTTAAAAATGAAGGCTGAGAAGGACGAGGTCATTCATTTATTCAGAAAAAAAAATTATGTAGAAAAAAAAATTAGAAACCGCTTGATTTTTTATATATGAAAATATTTAGTGAAAAAATTTATATAGCTGGAATGTTGTAGAGAAAATTAAAATGATTAATAGCGAATTGATTTACGAGAAAAACAGAACATTATTATGAGAGTGAAGATGAAATTATTTATATTATTATGTGAAAAATGATGGCGTATGTATGTAGAAGAAAGTTATCATTAAAATCACCCGGAATTATCACCATCACCTCGAGTTATCACCAAAATTACCTGGAATTATCACCAACATTACGCAGGATTATAATTAAAATCACCACGAATTATCACCAACATCACCCCTAATTATCACCTCACCTGGAATTATCACCAACATCACCCGGAATTCTCACCAACAACACCCGGAATTCTCACCAACATCACCCTGAATTACCACCAAGAGAACAGTCACCATTCGAACACTCAAACTTAAACACTTTCTATATTTCTTCCCACTGTATATCACACACAAAGCCTCCAGACAGCAAAGGTAGAGTCTCAGCGTAGTTTTGAAGTCATATTAAACACCTGTAGATGGTAGGTGGTGGGGGGCAGGTGTGTTCTCTCACCCCCTGGTAGATGACGAACAATTGAGAATTAACTTTTTTGCGTTAGACGAGTGAACTAATGAGATGTGTTATTGAATCTCCCGAGTGTGGGGGGAAAGTTATTGCCGCTTAAACCTTAATAATGATTTAGTGTGTGTGTGTGTGTGTGTGTGTGTGCCGTTGTTTATTTCATGAGCCGCTTGTACACTCTCCCATAGGCGTAAGCTACAAGCTGAGTTTATTTGTGTGTTTTTTCTGTATGAATATCACGTTGTCCTCTGTATATTATTATTATTATTGTTATTAATGATGATGTTTTGTGGCTCCAACTTAGCGCTGCACATAAAGTAAGCTGATTAACACGCTTTCAGACCCTCAGTTGGTGGAGAAATATAACACACTAACCTTTCAGCATATATCTTTGTGCTGCAGCTTAAGTGTGCTAATTAGATATGTTCTCTGATCTCAGGTTAATGAGGGGAAAATTTACCTTACGTGCCATTCAGAGAGTCCATGTGAAAATTTAATGGAATCAAGTATCAGAAGAGCCTTTGAGAATCATAACTTGCCTGCCCCCTCCCCCCCCCGAGACCTTCTGCCGGTAGCAACAGTCTGTTTTGGTCCTGGCCATTTCGTTTTAAGTCATGTATTATCGATCTCCGGCACCAGGACCCCAACACCACATTTGTCCGTGTAAAGTGATCGGTGCCGTGCTTATAGATGTGTGTCTACCTAGTGCCTGGGGGTGCACAATAGGCTCCCCTCCTTCCTTCCTCTCCTTTTAGTGTCTTCTGTCTTCCACCGTTCTCACCTCTTCCTTTTTTCTTCTTCTATTTCTCTTCCTCCTTTTATTCTTCTTTACGATATTTCCTCATTCTCCTCCCATTTATCTCTCGCCCCCTGCCACTCACACTCATGCCTCCCTGCTTGATTGCTAAGGGAGTAGATGGCTCGATGGGTGGGTGGGTGGGTGGGTGGCTGCAGGGTGTTAGGGTTGGTGGGTGGCATGCTGGCTGGTTGGCTAACTGATAAAATGGCTGACTAGTAGGTGCTAGTTTATTGTGCACCCCATACTTATACATTAAGTCGTAGAGCGTAAATTATTATAGCAGCTATTTTATATTATGATTGACGTATTTACCTGGTGTTGACGTATTTACCTGGTGTCGACGTATCTACCTGGTGTCAACGTATCTACCTGGTGTCAACGTATCTACCTGGTGTCGACGTATCTACCTGGTGTCGACGTATCTACCTGGTGTCGACGTATCTACCTGGTGTCGACGTATCTACCTGGTGTTGACGTATCTGCCTGGTGTCGACGTATCTACCTGGTGTCGACGCATCTACCTGGTGTCGACGCATCTACCTGGTGTTGACGTATTTACCTGGTGTCGACGTATCTACCTGGTGTCGACGTATATACATGGTGTTGACGTATTTACCTGGTGTTGACGTATCTACCTGGTGTCAACGTATCTACCTGGTGTCAACGTATATACCTGGTGTCAACGTATCTACCTGGTGTCAACGTATCTACCTGGTGTCGACGTATCTACCTGGTGTCGACGTATCTACCTGGTGTCGACGTATCTACCTGGTGTCGACGTATCTACCTGGTGTCGACGTATCTACCTGGTGTCGACGTATCTACCTGGTGTCGACGTATCTACCTGGTGTCGACGTATCTACCTGGTGTCGACGTATCTACCTGGTGTCAACGTATCTACCTGGTGTCAACGTATCTACCTGGTGTTGACGTATCTACCTGGTGTTGACATATCTTCCAGGTGCAGAATATACAGTAGAAACATTCTTAAAGTATTAATAATCTTACCATCAACAACAAAGAGATAACTGGTTGAATATATGACAGGGTAGACTGGTAACTGAGTGGATGAATTGCTCTCTGACTGACTTGCTGACAGAGTGGCAGGATGGGTGGCTGGATGGGTGGCAGAGTGGGCGGGTGGTTGGGCCCCGGACATGCAGGAGCAATAACGTAGTATCTATGACAGCGTGTCAATACCCGAGCACTGCCGGACACCGCCCACCTCACTCACGCTGTCTCTCACACTACCCCACCCCGGAGACCCTGAGAGAGAGAGAGAGAGAGAGAGAGAGAGAGAGAGAGAGAACTTACAATAACTGGTGGAGAGACTAATGACCAATATATAGAGCCAAGAGATAATAGAGTGATAAAGAGGAGAAAAAATAGAGAGATAAAGAGAAAATATGGAAAGAGAGAGATAAGAGATGAGCGAAAAATATGAAAGAAAGAGATAACAAGAACGAAAAAAAAAATGGAGATGGATAACGAACAAATGTGAAGCAAAGAAGTGAGAGAGAGATGAAGAGGAAATACGTGGCGAGAGACGAAAGTGATGAGAAGCTAATGACCATAGAGAGAGAGAGAAGAGATAGAGAAGGCGAGAAGTGTAAGATACCTTTATCATCTGTTATTAAGTTCCCAGTTGTAGTATTATTATTATTTATTTTTATTTTATTATTTTTTTTTTTTTATTTTTATTTTTTTTTTTTTTTTGTTTTTATTTTTTTTTTTTTTTTTTTTTTTTTTTTTTTGCCATCCTCCTCCCATTAATTTACCTCACTTCACCCATTAATTTACCTCACCATTAGTTCGTTCACCTGTCCACTTTATGTAATTAACCTGTGTTTCTTTTCCCCAGGTGAGTGTTGGCTTATGATGAGAGGGCAGTATTTATGAAGTCCTTAGGTAAGTCTTGTAGGCGTGTGTTGGCCGTGGGTGTATTGTGGGAGTAGTTGTGGGTTGAGTGTGAGTGTATTGTGGGCGTAGTTATGGGTTGGGTATGGGTGTATTTTCGGCGTGGATGTGTGATGGGCGTGAGTGTGGTTGTGGGCGTGATTGTGAGAGAGCGTGAGTATGAGTGTGGGCGTGAATGTGGGCGTGGGTGAAGGTTGTATCTTTGGCATAATACTCTTCCAAATAACTCGGTGTTTCTTGCCCTAATGATTTTGCGTAACTTTGCCTAACTTTCTATAAAACTTAGACGTAACTTATCGTATCTTGTCATGATTTGGCAAAATTTAACGTATCTTCGCATATAATGATTTAGTGTAACTTATATGTATTAAGTTGGCATAATTGCGTAATTTGGCATCGCTTGACGTACAGTAGCTAAAATAAGTATCTTACATGGATGAAACATTATATGACGACGGACGACAGATATATGCGTGTTGTCTCCTTATAATATATGACAGTAATCACCCTAACCGTTTATTTTATTCCTATATGTCAACTCACCCCCCTGTGTTGGATACTGAATGGCGGGGAGGGGAGACACGCATACCATCCCTCCCGAGACATCACCAGTTGTACGTGTAATTTCGGAAGTCATCGGATTCACCCTGTCAAATACCTTTTTTTTTAGTCACTGTACCTAGGCATGACATGGCGTACGTTGGTGTAATTTAGCAGCGTACCTTGGCGTAACATGGCGTACCTTGGCGTAACTTAGCGTACTTTGACGTAACTTAGCGTACTTTGACGTAACTTAGCGTATCTTGACGTAACATGGCTTTTATTTATGAAGTCTCCCTGGCTGCTGAGGTCCCCGGTAGTAATATTATTATGATGATAAATGGTTGTGGCGACACTGCTGGCATAACTAACTGCCCGCTTGTTCTTTGGGAGGGGAGGGAAGGGGTGAGGGGAGGGAAGGGGTGAGGGGAGGGAAGGGGTGGAAGGAGGGACTTGATGTGGGGAGGAAAGGGGTGAGAGGAGAGAAGAAAGAGGAAGAGGGTTTGTGTGAGAGAGAGGGAAGGGATGTGGTGAGGGAAGGGAAGGTATGAGAGGGGAGAAGAAAGGGGAGGAGGGATGTGAGAGGGATAAGGGTGATGGAGGGACATGAAGAATGGGAAATGGGGAAGAAAAAGAAGGAGGAGGGGGAAGAAGCGAGAGGAATAAGGGTAAATGAGTGATGATGAGGAAGAGGAGGCAGAGTAGTTATCATATAAAATGGAAAAGGAATGAGAGAGAGAGAGAGAATAGGGTCGGTGGGGGGTGCTAACAATGGAAGGGGTTACTGTGAGGGGAGACAAAGGGGGTGATGGTGGTGGTGGGTGGGAGGGACAACAGAGTGGGTTATGGGAGGGGAGAGAAGTGGGAACTGACGGAGAAAAGAGGGGAGACAAAGAATATAATGGAAATAAAGGGGAAATAGAGTGATGGTTGATGGCGGAGGAGGAACCGAGGGTAAGGGGAGGGAGGGAAGGAGAGAGAGAGGGAGGGAGGGAAGGATGGAGGGAGGGATTCAGGAAGGATTAAGGTCCCCGATTTAATAAAACTGAAATTCAGACATTATTTCAATCTCAAGTCTCTCTGTCTCTCTGTCTGTCTGTGTGTCTCTCTGTCTCTGTCTCTCTGTCTGTCTGTGTGTCTCTCTGTCTGTCTGTGTCTGTCTGTCTGGATGGACGGCACGACATGAAAACTTTGGATTGATGACAACACTGCCACTCTGAGACCTACATGGACTTCCTAATTTTTTAGGTGTGACGGGGGGGGGGGGGCGGCGGTCAAGGTTAGGGAACTCTGTACATATTGTTGTTATTATCTTCTTCCTTACCGTTTATCTGGGTGTAGTTTAAGCTGCTGAGCACTTATACATACACACACACACACACACATACACACACACACACACACACATACATACATACACACACACATACATACATACATACATACACACACACACACACACACACACTGCAGCAGTAATCAGCTGTTATTGTTTACAAGAGGAAGTCGAGCAGTGAGGCAGCAGTGAAGTGACAATTGTTGGTGATTGGCGACTCCCTGCTGGGCTGGGAAGGGTGGGAGGGCGGAGGAAGGGTGGGAAGAGGGAGGAAAGCTGGGAGGGAAGAGTAGAAAGGTAGGGTGGAAAGGAATAGGAAGGATGAGAGGGAAGGGGAAAGGTGGGAGTGGAGGGGAGAGGAAGGGTAGGAGGGAATGGGAAACTTCGGAAGGTGGGAGGGCAGAGATATGGTGAGAAGTGAGAGGAAGAATGAGAGGGAAGGGGAAGGGAATAGGAAGGATTAGAGGCTAAGGGGAAAAGTGGGGCGAGAGGAAGGGTTGGGGAAGGGTAAGGGTGAGAGGAAAGGGGAAGGGAAGGAGAAGGGGCAAACGGAGAGGAGATGAAGAAGAGAGAATAAAGTAACGAAGAGAGAGAGAGAGAGAGAGAGAGAGAGAGATAAACTTAACTAATAGAAGAAAGCGAATGGAAAAGGAGACAGAGAAAAAAGAATGAGAAAGATTGAAGAGAGAAAGAGGATGTCATGAAGGAAGGCAAAAGGAAGAAAGGAAAGAAGGAAGAGGTATTAAAGATAGTGCGAAGAAGAATAATGATAATAATGGTAATAAACGACAAAATAGAGAATACGGTAGGTAGTACAGACACGATGGTAATAGCAGGCGGTACCAATGAGCAGTTGGGAACCTAAGAGTGTGTGTTTGTATAATTGTCCTGTTGATGGAAGGGGAGAAGGAGGGAAAGGCAGGGGAGACAGGGAAGGGGGGGGACGGAGGGAAAGGGAGGGGAGACAGGGAAGGGGACGGATGGAAGAGAGAGACGGAGGGAAGGGTAGGGAGGTGGAAGGGTGAGATGAAGGAAAGGGGGAAGATGGGAGAATTGGGACTTGGAGGGAAGTGGAGACGAAGGGAAGGGTGAGGGTTAAGAGAGGGAAGGGGGAGGGTAAAGAGGGAGGAGGGTAGGGAAGACCGAGGCACGAGGAGAGGGAGGAGAGAGAGAGAGAGAGAGAGAGAGAGAGAGAGAGAGAGAGAGAGAGAGAGAAGGGGGGGGGGGCGGGGAGAAGGGGAGGAAAATCAACCTTAAATCCCACCTATAAAAGGGTTACATTGACTCACTGTATCGTGCGAATGGTTACAGGAATCGTTACACTCACACCACAGCGAAAAAAAAAATAATGACAATAGTTGTTTTTATTGATGAATCCGTCACAATGAGGAAGGGTAGTACTGTAATTAATGGGGAGGCGGCTGGGGTGTATGATTGCTACTCCCAACGACGACTTATCGATCCACGCAGGCAACGCCGAGGGTCGAAACGCGTTGGTATTGTGAGTCGAATTTGCGTTGATACTGTGGGTCGAGTCGCGTTGGTATTGAGAGTCGAATATGCGTTGATACCGTGGGTCGAATCGCGTTGGTATTGAGTCGAATATGTGTTGATACCGTGGGTCGAGTCGCGTTGGTATTGAGTCGAATATGTGTTGATACCGTGGGTCGAGTCGCGTTGGTATTGAGAATCGAATATGTGTTGATACCGTGGGTCGAGTCGCGTTCAATTATAGGCCGAAATCTGTTGATGTCGAAGAAAGCGTTTTAACACTAAGGTTGAAATCAAGTTAATAAAGAGATCGAAACCATTTAATATCTGGGTTGACTTGTGTTAAATATCAGAGGACACTTGTCAAATTATGTCGTGTTATCCTCTAGTTCGAAACGAGTTCATGCCGGGTTTGGTTCTTTGCCAGGGAGTAAGGGAGGTAAAGGAGAAAGGGAAGGTAGGAGGGAAGGAAGAAAGGGAGACAAACAGGAAAGGAAGGAATAAGGTAGGGAATGAGGAATGGAAGGGAACAGAGAAGGAAGGGATGAGGATGGCAGAGACAAAGAAGGAAGGATTGCGGAAGGGAGGATGGACAGCAGGTAAGGGAGAGTGGACAGCAGGGAAGGTAAAGGCGGAAGGAGGAAGGAAGAAATGAAAGAGAGAAGGAGGAAGGTAGGAAGGACCTCCACACACACACACACACACTGATAATGGCCGCCACAGTCAGAAGTGTGGAACAACTCCGACATGGACAATTAATTACTGGAAGGGAAAGAGGCGGAAAGGGACTGACCACGTAGCTATATTGGTGCACTATAAAGCTAAGAGGGGCCGCCATAGTGACATTTTGGTGCACTATAAAGCTAAGAGGGGGCGCTATAGTGACATATTGGTGCACTATAAAGCTAAGGGGGGGGGCGCCATAGTGACATTTTGGTGTACTATAAAGCTAAGAGAGGGGGCGCTATAGTGACATATTGGTGCACTATAAAGCTAAGAGGGTGCGCCATAGTGACATTTTGGTGCACTATAAAGCTAAGAGAGGGGGCGCTATAGTGACATATTGGTGTACTATAAAGCTAAGAGAGGGGGCGCTATAGTGATATATTGGTGCACTATAAAGCTAAGAGAGGGGGCGCTACAGTGATATATTGGTACACTATAAAGCTAAGAGAATGTACCTTATTGCTACTCATTATCAGCCTTTTCCAGGGAGCCATATTGCTACACGAGAGAGAGAGAGAGAGAGAGAGAGAGAGAGAGAGAGAGAATGAATTAGTTAAATTAGCTGCCACATTACTACATACACACATCCATCCAGGTAGGAAGGTAGGTGACTAACGCTTCATCAAGTCATCTGCCATATTGCTCCACTCAAACGAGGAACGAAAGGAAGGAGAGGTTGTTGGAGTCCGCCGTATTGGTACACCACGTCGAAGTGAATGACTGGATGAAGCCGCCATATTGCTCCACCACACTCCTAGGGAATTTATTTTCCACTTGCCAGAGGCCATGTTGAAGATGGCTTTTATTAATACTTGTGCGGTTTTATTACCTATGTCGAGTTGATTGAGTTTTTCAGGTTAATTTAGGATGGAGTGAGTTGATGTGAGGGGGTTGATGTACCGCAGAGAGAGAGAGAGAGAGAGAGAGAGAGCGAGAGAGAGAGAGAGAGAGAGAGAGAGAGTGGATTGTGATGAATGCTGAAATAGTAAGTTTAGAGTGGAGGAGGAAGAGTCCTGGTGGAGGTGGTGCGGGTAGTAGTACGAGATGCTGAACACACACACACACACACACACACACATACACACACACACAGTAAGTATTCTACGCCTAACGTGGTGAATTATTATGGTGATGGCAGCACTGTAAGAGAGATGTATGGGAGGGGGTGAGGGGAGCCCATTAACATGACTATACCACACGGATATAACTGGATATATCTGAAATTCTCACTAGATATACTCACGAGGTTTACCCGTTAGCCTCAGTATGTCCTAACACTCGTATATTCGTCCGAGGTATTATTCTATATTGTATTGCTATTGTGACACCTTAAGACAGCCCCGTAAAGTAAGAATGGTTTGTGAATACCTGTAGGATGAACTTAATGACCTACCGACCTGAGGAATTCTATTAGCGAGTCTCTTTATTGGAGGTGTTTTGATTAAGATGCTGGTGCCGGAGTCAGTTCACCTCTAAATAATAATAATAATAATAGTAATAATAATAATCATCATCATCATCTTGGGTGTATCACTGCGTCATAACTGGGGGCCATTACTATGATAAACTGTTTCCTCCTGTATCATAATTTAAGGACTCACACTTAGGAAGGGCCACCCAGAACCACGGCGTATATTAGATGGTGTTACAGATCACATTCCATTTTAATGTACCGATGCTCTCTTAAAGAACTTGACTCAGTAAATCAACTTTGGAACTTCGTCTCTTTTCAATTCTTTACATCAACCAGCAACTTATAGACAGACAGACACCTCTTTAGATGTAGATCATAAAAGATAAACAACATATGAAAACTTATCACTCAATATGGCGTCGAAGTTTTACGAAGACTGGAGTATAATAATGAAATGTGTTCTGGTATCCACAGGTCGGGGGGGGGGGGGGGGGAGGAAGGAAGGTATATTATCTCGCTAAACTTTGATAATATGAGTCCTGGGATGGGGCATGGAGGGGGAAAGGGGGAGACCAGAGTTAAAAATACACTTGAATAAGACTCTCCATTTCCCCGATTGATTTCCGAGTCTTTTCTGCCAGTTGATGTGTGTCAGGAGGAGGATCACCAGCTGGGGATGTGGGTGTCTTGTATGTACACTAACGTCTTGGATTTGATGGTCTGTATACTCAGGACTTATGTGAATGCTGGACGCTTGATTGTAATGGCCTGTGTATGCTATGCTGGGATTTTGTATATGTTAACCTAACCTTAGGTCACGTTACGGACATTAAGGGACACTAAGGTCACGCTACGGACACTTTAGGAACACTGAAGTCATACCAGGCACAAGGTGGTAGGAGGAGGCCGCACCAGGGAGACGGGAGGGTAATGGCTTAGAACTTATTTACGTTTAAGCTGGAGGTCACTTTGGGTGGCCTCCAGTCGTCGCCACTCACAGCCAGCGCGCACAGAGTAGTAGTAGTAGTAGTAGTAGTAGTAGGAGGAGGAGGAGGAGGAGGTAGTTAGGTAATGAAATGTGTGGAGAAGGTATCGCTATAAGGGGAGGTCGGAGGCCATATCGGAAAAAAGGAGGAGGAAGAGGATAAGAAAGAAGGAAGGATGTGGGGATTATGGTGACAGTGATTGGGAGGGAGGTGGAAGCATCAGGAGTAGTAAGGAGTGGGAGTGTCGATATATGGAAAAGGAGGAATGGTAGGGGAAGATGTAGTACAGGAAGGGAGGAAGAAGGCCCAGAGGAGAAGGGAGGGTGGGAGGGAAGGGGATGAATAACTAGAATGGAATGAGGGAAAGAAGAGGATCTAGGTGGCTTAAGAAGGTGGTGAGGAAAGGGGGAGAATAGAAGGAAGCAAGAGGCGGGGGGAGGAAAGCGTGAGGAAACTGAAGAAGGGAGAAAGAAGGGGTGAGGGAGGTTGGAGGACACAGGGAGGGAACAAGAACGCAGGAGGGGGGAGGACAGGACAGGGGGGGGGGGGTACGGGTGGGGTGAGGGAGGTCGTGAAGGCTGGACATAACTGGAAGTCAATGTAGCGGAAGTGTTGACAAAGTTTGCTCCTATCATTGTGGCTATTGGTGTGTGTGTGTGTGTGTTCCACTCTTCTACCGCCATCAGGTTCTCATCATCGCTAATAGGATTCATGGATTACTGGGTACGCAACAACACCACTACCCCCAGATACGCAATACCACTTCACCCAGATATGCTACACCACTGCCCCCTGATACGCAACAAAACCACTACTCCTAGATACGCAAACTACTGCCCCGAGATAAGCAACACCACCACTACCCCCAGATACGCAAACCACTGCCCCCAGATACGCAACACCGCTACCCCCAGATACGTAACACCACTACCCCCAGATACGTAACACCGCTACCCCCAGATACGTAACACCACTACCCCCAGATACGTAACACCGCTACCCCCAGATACGTAACATCGTCCGGAACTGGTATGCAAATGAGCCGGTGTGTGGTAGACATATGAGCGGCAGTTAGCCCAGCAGATAACCACACCGTCACCACATTTATACTCGCCCAGGAAAACTAATTCTTGTTTTTATTTGGTTCATTATCACCTACTGCCCCAGGTCATTATGGTGAGAAATGGTGGTGGTGGTGGTGGTGGTGGCGGTGGTGTGGTTTTGTGGTTGGAGCTAGTATGGTAGATAGGTTGGTTGTGTCTTTTGTGGTGGTTGGGTTGCTTTTTCAGTGCAGTAGTGAAGGTAATGATGGGGGGGGGGGGGGTACACGACCTCGCTGATATAAACATACTTGTTGTTAGTGGCACGGTGTTATTGTCCGCCATTATGACCCGACGAGCAACGGCAGCAATAACTTGAGGTAGGAAGGAAGGAAGATAAAGGTAAAGGAAGGAAGGTAGGTAGGTAGGTAGGTAGGTAGAAAGGAAGGAAGGTAGGAAGGTTCTGGCTTGTGTTTCGTAGGGTGAATAAATTAGAACATCTCACTATTTCCGTCTCCGGTTCGTTGTGTGAGGTCGTCGCTTTAATTGTATTTTTCTTATCATCCTCCAGCCGTGTTATGGTGTGGCCTCCTGGCGTTAGCTGTCTGTCTATCTGTCTCTCTTATTTGTTTTTTTTACACAGAATTTTGTGTGTGTATCTTGTCTTTCTGTCTATTCATATGTCTCTCTTATGTGGTGTGTTATTGTCTTACCCCGGATAGTAAAGAGAAGCGCTCATGAACACACACCCTGTTTACCTAGCACTGTCCTTGCGTCCTTGAACGAGTTACTACAATACGGTGAAGGTAAATATCTTGACAGGAAAATACGATCCTATGAATTATATTATAGGAAGGGATATTTTTTAAAGCGTTTTTTTTATAAATTATTCAATACTTCAATATAAAGCGAGATAACATTGAACGGTTGTATATGTTGGTGTATTATGTAGATTATTATTACAATTATGACTAAGATATAATAAAATGCAGCATTTAATGAAATATGACGATGTTGTGATGTTTCTAGATAAAGATAAAATCAAACGTTATCTCAGATCATACACATAACAGCTGAGACCAAACGTTATCACAGTGACGTATACAGCGAAGCGAGATATAAAAATCCCTTTACAACAAGACTCTGGATCAAGAACGCGAGGAAAACTGGCGGGTCAGACATGTCAGTAGTCAGACTCATGTTGCAGGTGTGGCTGACGGCTGCTGGTGCTGCTGTTGTTGTTGCAGTTTATAAGATTTTAGTCAGTTCTCTCAGCTCCTTGGCCAACAGAAAGGCCGTGAGAGGATTTTAGACATTTCTCAATCCTTTTTTGTGAATTGGGGAGCTTTTGCCTGTGTGTGTTGTGTATGTTTGTATTGTAATCAGACTCGAGTCATGTATTCACCCAATGAAGTCCACAGGGTGAGTAATAATACTTTAACATTCTCTTCCGCCTTTAGTAAAAATTTCCTTCAAAAAGTCTGAAAAACTGACACCTTGTTATTGGTCTTGGCGGAAATCAAGGGTGTCTGTCTATATGTCTTCACCGTCTCTGTCTTAGCTAGTGATGGTTACATGGGCGTTACTGATGACTAGCTGGGCGTGGGTGACAGGTGGTGGGAGATAGTGATGATGGGGAAATAGATGGGAGATAGATAGATGGTGAGAGATTGATGGTGGAAATGAAAGGGTGAGAAATAATGGTCTCCCAGGTATTAGTTGGTATCTCCTACATCTGATGCTCCACCCTCCATGACCCTTACTACTACTACTACTACTACTACCTCATCCGTCACCACTACCACTGTTATCAGCTACTACCGTGTACCTTCTACCACAACCACCACCATTATTATCCCACGTGTCGCTACCTGCACCGCCACCACAACCACTGTTCCACTACCAGCGCTACCACTACCCCGTGCCACTACCAGCGCTACCACTACCCCGTGCCACTACCAGCGCCACCACTACCCCTTGCCACTACCAGCGCTACCACTACCCCGTGCCACTACCAGCGCTACCACTACCCCGTGCCACTACCAGCGCTACCACTACCCCGTGCCACTACCAGCGCCACCACTACCCCTTGCCACTACCAGCGCTACCACTACCCCGTGCCACTACCAGCGCCACCACTACCCCTTGCCACTATCTGTACCACCCCCACTACCCCACGATGCACCATGACCGGAGCCAAGGCCACTAACTGAGTGTGGTCAGTGTGAGTGAGGGTAATAACGTCTCCAGCTGAGATAAAGAACAGGAAGAAGACCATGACGCTGTGATTGTTTTGTGGCAGACGGTCCGGCGGCTGCTACCCTCCTCCTCCTCCTGCTGTTATTGCTGTTACCGGCGACCTGCACTCCTGCTGTTAGTGTTGCTTTTAGTGACGGCCTCTATTCCTGCTGTTATAGCTGGTTCCTGCGACTTTCACTCTTGCGGTTGCTGCTGTTGTTAACACTCGCTGCCCTCACTCCTACTGCTTCTGTTGTGCCTGTTTGGTGAGTGAATGTTATTTCTATTAGTGGAAATAATCAATATACCGGTAGGAGAACTGGTACCCCGTCTAGAAGAAGTGGAACCCAGTCTAGGGGATCTGGAATCCCATCTAGAACTGGAACCCTGTCTAGGAGAACTGGAACCCCGTCTGAGAGAACTGGGAGCACCGGGGTGTTGGGTAAATCATTGGGTGCCAAGGACTGGTGGCGCCGTCATTTAGGCACCACGGGCGGTAGTGCCATTGTTTCCCGCTCACTGGTCGGCGCCGCTGGCACCCTCGTAGTACTAGTGAAGTGCCAGGCAGGCTCTCTCTCTCTCTCTCTCTCTCTCTCTCTCTCTCTCTCTCTCTCTCTCTCTCTCTCTCTCTCGTCTTCCGTTTCAGTGTTTCTCCCGAATATTCTTATATTGTGTGATATCTCCTCTTCATTCTCCTCTTTTATTCCCTTTCTTCCCTCCTCGCACCCTTTCATTTTTAATTACCCTTCGTTTTCTCCTCCTCCTCCCCCCCCCCCCCTGCTCTCACTAATGGCCAAAATCCTACTTTCATTTTTTCCTCTTCCTCTCACTAAGAGAAGGTTAGGAGGCAGCTGGTCCGGGAGTCTTATACATTCTTACATTAATTCCTCTCTACCTCTTCTCCCCTCTCAACTCCTCCTTCCCTTGACCCCTTTTTCTACTCCTTCCCCTATCTTCTTCTCTCTTACCCCTCCCCCCTTTTACCCCTTTTCTCTTATTCCTCTTTCGGGCGAACGATCGTGTGTCGAAGCTTCCATGAGTTTCTCCAGGCGATGTTAATTGCTCGTGTGTGTGTGTGTGTGTGTCATGAACGTCTAGGTACCATTACGTTACCTTCAGACCTCCATACAAACACTCGTATATACACAGTACCATTAACCTTACCAAGAGACCCAGCACTAGTAAGAGGAAGTGGACGGGTGGTAGAGGAAGTGGACGGGTGGTAGAGGAAGTGGACGGGCGGTAGAGGAAGTGGACGGGCGGTAGAGGAAGTGGACGGGCGGTAGAGGAAGTGGACGGGAGGTAGAGGAAGTGGACGGGTGGTAGAGATTCTTAAGTCCTGTCCTCTGGTCCTGTTAATCACCTCAACAAGTCTTCCTATTACTCGAGATCTTTAAGGGGGAGGGAGAGGAGGGGAGGGCGAGGAGGGAGGGAGGGGAGGGCGAGGAGAGAGGAGGGAGGGAGAGGAGGGCGAAGGGGTAATAGAGCCGATTACCTCCTCTTTATCTCCTTCCTCTTCCTCCTCCACGATAATATCAGTTCCTTTCCTTCCTTCCTTCCTTCCTTCCTTTATTACTATCCTTCCTTTATTAATTTTTTCATTTTGTTTCTACCTTCCTTTCTCTCCTTCCTTCATTTCCTTTCCTTCTCTATTGCGCCATTTAGCTGTTTTTCCTTCTTTTGATCATCTCTCTCTCTCTCTCTCTCTCTCTCTCGGAAGTGAATAAAGAGGAAGATAGATATAAGTGATTACGGGCAAGGGGTGAGTAATACGGAGAAAGGGGGGAGAGGAGGAGTGTGTGAATAAAGGGGGAGAATGAGAGAGGGAGGAATATGAAGGAGGGAGGGAAGAGTGTATGAAGCAGGTAGAGAGAAAGTAGGGAATATGTGAGAGGGAGGGAAGGGTGTAAGAAGGAGGAAGGAAAGGAGGGAGGGAGGGAAGGGTGTAAGAAGGAGGGAGCAGAGGAGGGAATATAGGAGAGGGAGGGAAGGGTGTAAGAAGGAGGAAGGAAAGGAGGGAGGGAGGGAAGGATGTGTGAAAGAGGAAGGAAGGAAAAAAGGAGGGAGGGAGGGAGAGAGGGAATGGTGTGTGAAGGAGGAAGGAAGGAAGGAAGGAAGGAAGGAAAAGGAGGCAGGAGGCAGGAGGTTCCACTAATGACTCGGTAACTGCTGGAAACAGTTGGCGTCGCAGTGAGAGCGGAACTACCCTTTATGGGCCTAGCAGGGGGTCGAGAGGGAGAGGTTGAGGAGGAGGTCGAGAGGGAGAGGTTGAGGAGAAGGGCAAGGGGGAGTCGGGAGAAAGAATAGGGTGGTGTTGAAGGAAGGGTGGAGGGCTGGGGGAAGATTTGGAGTCGAGAGGAAGTTTGGAAAGTCAGGGGTTTGTGTGGGAGGTCAAAGGGCAGTGTGAGAGGTCAAGGGTTTGTGTAAGAGACTGTGATCTCGGTCTCTTTCTCAGTCGTCTTTGGTCTCGGATTTTTGCTCGAGACCATAAATTCATGAATTAATTAGCAGGTGTGTTGCGAGGAACTTGTCACCTGCTTAAGTTAGGGTTCAGGTGGGGAAAATACCTCACCTCACCTCACTTCACCTCACCTCACTTGTCACCTACCTAAGTTAGGGTTCAGGTGGGGAAAATACCTCACTTGTCACCTGCTTAAGTTAGGGTTCAGGTGGGGAAAATACCTCACTTCACCTCACGACACCTCACCTCACTTGTCACCTGCTTAAGTTAGGGTTCAGGTGGGGAAAATACCTCACTTGTCACCTGCTTAAGTTAGGGTTCAGGTGGGGAAAATACCTCACTTCACCACACCTCTCCAGAAGACTAACTCAGTTACTACCTGGATCTGGGGAAAAATTAAGCAAAAGTATAAATTTCCTGCATCATGGTCAGTATTATTAAGCAGTGTTAACCCATGTTCCTATATCAGGTGTAACTTATTAAGATAATAATGAACTCCCATAGATGCCAAACGTCATCAAAAATGTTCAGAATACTTTAATGTATCTTTTGTAATGGACACGTCTCATGTTTCTCAATAAATAGAGCATTGAGAGAGAGAGAGAGAGAGAGAGAGAGAGAGAGAGAGAGAGAGAGATGAGGAACTAATAATTGATGAGAGAACACAGGGGGAGAAACACAGTAGACAATTAGAACCAGGTGTAGCTTACCTTACACTGAGGGTTGACGGCCAGGTAGTGCTGTATACCTGATGATGAGGGAGGAGGAAAGGGGTGGGGGTGGGGACAAGGGGAGGAGGAGGAGGAAAGGGTTGAGACAAGAGGAAGAGGAGGGAGGGGACAAGGGGAGGAGGAGGAGGAGGAAAGGGTTGAGACAAGAGGAAGAGGAGGGAGGGGACAAGGGGAGGAGGAGGAGGAAAGGGTTGAGACAAGAGGAAGAGGAGGGAGGGTTTGTTTTTATTGTTGTTTGTTGTACTTGACTTTTTTATTTAATTTTTATTATGTTTATTATTATGATTATTTATATATTTATTTATTTAACTTTTTCATATTCATAGAAGTACAGGTATAATTTTTTTTCTTACTGTATTCGTAATATCACATTTGACTGATAATGATGTTTTAATTCCTTATTTCTATTAATTTAATGTTATATATTATTTGTGTATTTTTTTTCGTTTTTACTTAACTTTCATAATTTATCTTCATTATACATATTATTTAATTGTATTTTTATCATTTCCTATTAAATAATTCTGAGATTATTTACATATTGTTATTTATCATATATTTTATTCTAACATTACTCTATTTTTGTTTCATCTTCTTCATTCATTTAGTTATATGAGTTATGTGAGGGAGGTGAGGATAGGTGAAGGAAGAGGAGGAGGCGACAGGTTGGGGATGGGGGGGGGGGGAGGAGGAGACAGGGAGAGCCTAGCCAACATAGGTGTCTACTCCAACGTTATTGTCGTGTTGACTCGTCCAGCACAAAAATCCAGTCGAGATTGATTGACAGCAGAGATCCGGGGAGGAGGACTCGTTGAAGGGGGTGGGGAGAGGAGTAGGAACAGAGGAGAGTTTGGGAGTGTATTAAATAGAGGGAGGTTGGACAGATATAGAATGGTGGGAAGAGAGGAAAGTGGGATGGGGTGGAAAGGGAGCGGAGGAGGAGGGTGGAAGGGGAGAGGAGTTGGGTGGAAGGGGAGAGGGGTGGGTGGGATGGATGGGGAGGTATGGGATGGAAGGGGAGAGGGGTGGGGTGGAAAGGGGATAGGGTGGACGGGGAGAGGGGTGGGAAGGAAAGGAAAAGGGGTGGGATGGAAGGGGAGAGGGGTAGGAAGGAAAGGAAGAGGGATGGGGTGGAAGGGGAGAGGAATGAAACGGAACAGTATTTCCTTTCCTCTTCATTTTCTTCCTTCCTCATCTCCTTTGTCATCTTTGTCTTCTTTGCTTATTTTTTCTTCTTCTTCCCCTATTCCGATTCCCCTTCTCCCTCAATTTCTTTTCCCTGCTCATCTTTCCTTACTTTCACCCCATTATTTGTCTCCAGCCCCCCCCCCCCTTCCCCTTCCCTCATTATCCTTACTTTCTTCTCTCACTTCTTCCTCCTCCTCCTCCATTCTCCTTAACCTTCTTCCCTCACTTCATCCTTGTCCTCCTTCACTTCCTCCTCTTCCATTTTCTTTACCTTTCTCCCTCGCCTCTTTCTCGACTTCCATTCTCAGGCACCATTCACCCTCACTTCCTCCTCCTCCTCCTTCTGCATGGCTACTGATCATCTCAACTGTTACTACTCGCTACTGCACCTCCTCCCCCTCACCTCCCACCTCCTTAACAAAGAGTCCCTCCTCGTCGCTTCAGAAGTAACAGTCGTTATTACTAAACCATTGTGTGTGCAGTTCGTTAAGATATTAAAACCTCGAATTAGAACAGCGAGGGGTAGAGGGTGTGTGTGTGTGTGTGTGTGAGGGGCGCAGCAGGGGGGAACGGGGGGGTAGTTGTGCCTTTAGCCATGCATCACTCTGACGCCGCCACTAATTACAGGCACTGTGGTGGTGGTGGTGGTGGGTGTGGTTTTCTGTGGTGGTGGTGGTGGGTGTGGTGGATTTTGATGGTGTGTGTGGTGGACTGTGGTGGTGGTGGTAGTTGTGATGGACTGTGGTGGTGGTGGGTGTGGTGGTGGTGGGTGTGGCTGGTATTAGCAACTCAGTCAAGTGTGCTTTCAACTGTGTATTATTACCGTTGTTAGTAATTTACCAGCAATTATGAGGAACTCTCACTGGGAGACTAAACAAGGCCGTCACTGGAGACCCTCGAGCCAATTTACCTCCAACAGGCTGTGATGGTCGAGCTAACTTGTGGGCTACAGGCAGACAGCAACAGTCTAGGTGATCAAGCTGTCACACGGTGGATGTTTAGTTGTAGACCGAGCTGTAGGAGTAGGGAGGAAAACCTTTGAATGGACGCCAGGTAAACTCCAGGTAATATATGTTTATACTTATGAAGACGGCAGGAAAGGAATAGGAAAGAAGGGGAGGTTGGGAAAAGAGGGGAGAGAAGTGAGAGTGTATTGGAAGGGGGAAGGAAATGGAAGAGGTGACCCCAAAAGAGAAAAGGGAAAGGTTCAGTGTGAGGGATGGCGTGGGAGAGGGCGAGGGATAAGAAGAAAGCTGGAACAGAAGGAGAAAGAGAGGAGGGGGGGATTGTTGAAGACAAAGTGTGGGAGAGGAAGAATGTGAGAGAGAAGGAGAAAGATGGGTGAGAAGGAACGTGGAAGGGAAAGACTCGGGTGATACACAGTGGGAGGATGGAGTGGATAGGGACACTGGAAGGTAGAAGAGGTGGAGAAATAGGGACGGGAGAGCGGGAAGAGGTATAGGGATGAGTAAACGAGAGGTGATGGAAGACTGGGGAGAAGTAAGGAGAAAAGGCAAAGAAGTAAAGGAGTATGGAAGGAAGAAACGAAGGAGAATTGACATTCAGGAACTGGTGGAGGGGGCGGGAGAGTTCCGGGAAGAGGAAGAGGCAGGAGGGGGTCAGAAGGAAGAGGCGGGAGAGTTCTCGGAGTCGGAAGAAGAAGAAAAGGCAGCGGAAGAGGTCCAGGAGGAGGAAGAGGAAAAGGCGGGAGTGGTCCACGAGAAGGAAGAGGAGTTGGCGGGAGAGGTCCAGGAGGAGGAAGAGGAGGAGGCGGAGAGACGCTGAGGGACTCCGGGTTCCTGGAATCCTGGACAAATTGAGGCAATCATCGCTAGTCGAGGACGCGCTTCACGACAGTTAGTCTCATGTGAGCAAACTCCCAAAATAATATAATGTTTCACCGACAGATACTCGGCTCTGGGGAGGCATTTACTCACCCGCGTGTTGCCTCACTTTTTTCTTTGCTTTCGTTGAGGATTTTTATTGTATTTTTACTTTCCTGTAGAAGAATGTTGTTGAGCTTTCCATGTAGACGAGACTTGTTCTGGAAAAAAATAGTGTGTTCTGGAAGGGCGAATGGGTGGCAGTCTTTACTATACTAGAATTCATAATTCTGCCGCTACACGATGTTCATTTTTATGACTTTTGGTGCCATCGTTGCCTTAGCTGAGGCGTATAGCGTTACCCCTTACCTCTCCGTCTTTCTTAAAATAAAGATCAAGTGTAGCGCTATTTTCAGTGGTGGTGTTGTTGTTACTTACTAAAAATTTATTACAATTTGAGAAGAGGAAGTACAGTTTACAGGGAAAAGAATTGAAAATCTTTCTTACTGGGCGTGAAGTCGGCAAAAGAAATCTCTGGTAATTCACCTTGACACCAGCAGCACTCCTGAGCGTGGCAGGTAATATTGCGTCAGAACAGTTACAGCTCAGAATTCTTTTTCAACAACGTTATACGACGTAAATCTACACGTAAGTTAAACATTATATTTGAGTGTAAAAATAACAAGCTACGTGGCTCTGATATGGTGTTAGTCTTTAGTGGTACTCTTGTTGTCAGACCTCAGACACTGCTGACCACACCCCCGGCCACACCCCCAGCTGGCCTCCATCTGTCAGGTCGTTACCGTGATATACTTGATTCAGAATTTTGGTTGTATGAAAAGTTACGAATAGGGTAATATCATTCATTATCTTTAATTAGTTAGTTACATTTAATATAGGTAATTGTAATACTAATATGTTTAACAAGTAGATTTTGAAATTATACAATGATTTATGTGTGACGTCACGCCTACCTGACCAAATGGTTGTACAAATTTTCATCGCCTTTTATTATTAACTCAAACTTTGTCAAAAAAAAAATTTGTTTTCTCTGGCGTTGCCCTTGAAGCACATACTGTCCGTGCCTGATCATGTATATCAAATTAGTCTGTCAGTCTTCAAGATGTTTTTTGGGTCCTAGACTTACTATCTGTCAACTACTGTGTACACGAAAGTCCTAAGACACTACTGACTGTATATGATAATTTTTGCTCTTCCTCTCGCCACGTTCTTACCTCACCTCACCTGTCAAACTTATTTAGTATCCGTTCAGGTAACAACCCTCTAATTTCTTTTAGGCTTATCTGTTCGATGTTTCAGCTGTAAAAATGAGCGCGGGGTTGAGCGGTAAAGGTTATAGTTCAGAAGAGTGAGAACCCGGGAATCTGGCATATTTTAAAGAAGCTCTCAAAGGTTATTATCAAGGGAGGGTTAATGTTGAAGCACAGGTGAAGGAGCGTTACTGAGGCGTTTTTATAATAGGTGAACTGGCCTGTGTTTAATGAATCCAGGTCTTTTTTTTTTTTTAGGTTCGGTCATGATTCAAAGTACATAACCATTCGAATCGCTACACGAACGATTCGAACCTTCGTAACTGTGATCGATCCACCCTTCCTTCAGCGAGGATTCAATCTCTGTGGTAAACTTATTCGAACCGCTGTTGCCATGACTTCGACGCATTCAGGAGGGAGGGGGTGGAGAGGAGAGCATGACTACCTCACCAGCTCTTCATACACACCTCACACATTAAATTATCTCCCACCAATAGTAACATCTCATAACACTAACTCAAGTGCCCACGTGTCAAAGTATGGCAACACACCCCCTCCCCTTTTGTCAGTCGTGAACTATCACTAATGGCGTTTGAAGTTGGGCATATCAGAGGGAAATGTTTCTCTTGCGGCCGCCAGTGATGAAGGAGAGCTGAGAGTTGGTTATCAAGAGCTGGTGTTTATATCTGAAGTCCTTGTGGCTCCTAGTAACTTTATTTTGAGAGAGAGAGAGAGAGAGAGAGAGAGAGAGAGAGAGAGAGATTTAAAAGATGGGGTGAGGAAGAGGGAAAGAAGGAAATTAAACGAGGTAGGAAGGACTCAAGTAGGTGGGTATAGATAAAGAAGGATTAAAGAAGATATGAAGATTAAATAAAAGGATATGTAGAACAGATTAAAAGAGCTTATAGTAATTAAATAAGACGCGATAGATAAAGGAGACTAGAAGAGAAGTAAGAAGCTTGAATAAAAGGAATTAAATAATGAATCGTAAGAGGTCTGAGAATAATAACCACCACTACCACAATCACCACTACCACTACTACCGCAATCACCACTACCACCGCAATCACCACTACCACAATCACCACTACCACTATTACCACAATCACCACTACCACTATTACCACAATCACCACTACCACAACTACCGCAATCACCACTACTACCGCAATCACCACTACCACAACTACCGCAATCACCACTACTACCGCAATCACCACTACCCCACTACCACTATTACCACAATCACCACTACCACAACTACCGCAATCACCACTACTACCGCAATCACCACTACCACAACTACCGCAATCACCACTACAACCGCAATCACCACTACCACAATCACCACTACCATAATCACCACTACCTCTACTACCGCAATTTCCACTACCACCACCACAATCCCATCTATCACCACCACTGCTACCACCACTACCACAATCACCACCACCACTACCACCACTACTACCACAATCACGTCGACTGTCACCATACCAATACCTGATGATTTAAGGATCGCCCAGAGAAAAGCTGGATGGAATTAAAAGTCAACATGTTCCCTTCCTCCCCTTCCTTCCTTCCTCTCTTACTCCTTCCCTCCCTCCCCCCCTCCACCTTCCTTCCTTCCTTCCTTCCTCCTCCCCCCCTCCACCTTCCTTCCCCCTCCACCTTCCTTCCTTCCTTCCCCCTCCACCTTCCTTCCTTCCTTCTCCCTCCACCTTCCTTCCTTCCTTCTCCCTCCACCTTCCTCCCTTCCTCTTACTTTCCTACTCGAATTTCTTCCTCAATCGATTAACTTCTCGTCTTTCTTCGATCTCCTCCCTCCCCCCCTCCTTCTCCTCCTCCTTCTCCTCCTGTTTCGGATTATCTCCTCCTCCTCTGTTAGCAGGGGGGGGGGGGGGTATTCGACTCACAAGAGATAACAGACGGTGAAAGAGAAACTAACGGGAGACACACACGTTGTAACAGCGCTAACGGAAGACTCTCATGTTTAACAGTAAAGACTATCGGGTGACTCACAGGCTACAACAGAGCTAACAAAGACTCACAGGAAACAGTAAAGAATAACGGATGACTCACAAGAAACACTAAAGAGAGACTTAACGGGTGACTCACAGGTTACAACAGAACTAACAGATGACTCAAACGAAACCGTCAAGATTAATAAATGACTCACAACAGATACTTAACAGGAGGTGATGGGGGGGGGGGGGGGGGACAGGAGAAGTCAACAGTGAGTATTGTTGTAGTGTTTGGGCCTCCATTAGCCAGCCACTGTAGGGGGGTGATCGTGTTGCTGAATAAAGTCCCTCCAAGTACAAGTGGTTCCTCCCCTTCTGTGTACGTGTCCTCTTTGCTACCTTCTTCCTCTCTTCCTCTTCCTCCTCGTCTTCCGTTTACTCGTTTCGTAGCCTTCTCTTTCCTCTTTGATAATCTCTTTCTTCCTTCACCCTTTCCTTCTCATCTTCCTACTTCACCCTCCCCCACTCCCCCTTCTTCTTCCCCTTCTAACCCCTACTCCCCTCCTCTCCTTTTTTCCTCCTCCTAACCCTAATTCTCTTTCCCTCTCCCCCCTTCTCACCCTCTCCTCTACATCCTCTTTCCTCCCTCCTTCTAGCTCTCCCTTTCTCTGCGCATGAGACCTCCCCCCCCCCTTTGTTCCTCCCCCTTTGGACTGGAAGTGGCAGGTCTTCATACATTATCTTCCTACTTTAGCCAGAGTGGTGGATTATCCTGGTAGAGTCCCCCATGTTGAGTACACAGAGTCCGAGAGCTTGAGTCGTATTGGTGACTGGACTTGAGTATATGCAGTTAATGATTTCCTTGAAGTACGATTACGATGCTAACCTCCCTCCCCCCCCCCCCCTCTAAAGTACTCTGGTTATGATATATTGATCCCGTGACTACGACGACTTAGACTGAACTCTTGAATATGTTGACGTATCCCTTGAGTACGATGACTGAACTCTCGAGTACGATAATTTAATCCCTTGAGTACGATGATTTAATCCCTTCAGTACCGTACCATGATTTAACCCCTAAAGTACGTTGACTTAATCCTTGAGTACGATAATCTATCCCGTGAATACAATGACTTTTTTACCTCTGAGCATGATACCTTGGTACTCAAGGGATTACGTCATCGTACTCAAGAAATTGTAATAGTCCTCAAAGGGTTAATGACATGTGTGTATTAAGATAAAAAAAAACAGTATGCTGAAGTATGTTGGGATATAAAGTATGTATGTTTTAGTGTGTGTGTGTGTGTCAGCAGCTCCTTCACTTGAGGCAGCACCGTAAGAGTGAACCCTAGACTTAACAGTGAGTTGTACACCATTTTACACCACTCTCTTTTTATCTCAAGAGTGTGTGTGTGAACCTCCTCGCCCTGTACCCCGCCCCGCCCCACCCCACCCCACCCCGTCCAGTCCCGTCACTCCATCTTGCTCCCAACCTAAACCCATCCTGCACCGCCCCGCCCCACCTCGCACCCCCTCACCGCCCCAACTGCACCCTACCCCTTACCTCACCCTATCCTGCCCCACAGTCCGTCCTCCTCCCAACCTTGCCCCGTCCCATCCCGTAACCCATTTTACTCCCAACCCCGCCCAGCCCCACACCCCGCAAAGCCCCACACCCCGCCCCACACCCACCTGGTCTAAACAAACGTGGTGTTCTCTCCGGTTACTTCTCTTACACGCCATATTTAAAGCGGGTTTTCAGAGCGGTGATAGTCTGATTTACCACGATGTTATTACTCACGGGGGGGGGGGGGGAGACGGTAGGGGGATGATAGTTGGGTACGTTGAGTGAGATGGGGAGGGGATGGGAGAGGAGGTACATTGAATGAAGTGAGGGAGGAGGTTGAGGTGGGGATGTATAATGAGAGAGGAGGGGGGAGGAAGATGGGGTGGGGAGATATGATAGTGAGAAGAAAGATGAATTGAAGGGAAAAGGAGAACGGGGTGAGGGGAGATGAGCAGGATCATGGTAGGGGACTTTGGAGGGGTAGGGGAGTGTAGAGAGGAACGGGCGGGGGAAATATTTTAAGGAAGAAGGGAAGGGGGGGGGGAGGAGAGGAAGAATAGGTAAGGGAATGGAGTGTGGGTGGTGGAGGAGAGTGAAGGATGGGGGTGAAATAGTGGGTGGTGGTGGATGTGGGATTAGAATGTGGGTGGTAGTGGTAAGTGGTGGGAGGAGATGTGAGGAGGTGGAGTGTGGGTGACAGTGAATGGTGGTAGGAGGGAGGGAGGGGCACCTGTGGCTGGCATCCCTCGCTGACGTATTGTTGACACTGGGGCTTTGCATTAATAGAATTTACTCATAGTGTCTGCTGGTGACGGCGGCTCATTGTGGCGGGGGACGGGAGGTGTGGGCGGTGGGGGGTGAATATGTTAGTGTAGGTTAGATTAGGTTAGGTTAGTTTAATGTGAGATTAGGATAGATTAAGTTGGATTCGGTTAGGCTAAGTTAGTTTAGGATAGGTTCGGTTGGGTTCGGTTACGCTAAATTAGTTTAGGTTAGGTTAGGTTAGTTGGGAAGAAACCCACAATGGCAGACGAAATATTTATTCTAAAGTCTAAACAGTACCGGCGACAACAGGTCGTCCTCGTCAACACTCCTTGAGGCTGACCCTGTGTAGAGGTTGTACTTCGTGACTAGCACTCATATTAAAGCACTGCTTCTCCCTGGTGCTGTCTGAGAAAAAGAAGGAAGTAAAATAAAAAAAGAGGAGGAAATGGATAAAGAAGAAAAAAGTGATGATGGATGGATCAATGTCAGGGAGAGAGGCCTAAAGGTCTGGCTGATAATGATGAAGGATGACCCAAGCAAAGAGATAACGTCAGGAGCATAAGCCTACGGTGATGACGTTGGCTTTTGGTGGGCTGACGTAGGCCTAAAAGATGCTGACGTACCTTTATGGGGCTGACGTAATATTTAAAGGGGCTAAAGTAGGCCCAAAGAGTGCTGACGTACGTTTAGAGGGCTGATGTACACCTTTAGAGGGCTGACATACCTTTGGGAAACTGACATAGCTATTTGGAGGTTGACGTTGTGGATTCCCAGATGGACGCTGTAAACGCTTCTGCGGCTCTTCACCTTGCACAGGATGTAAGGGGGTGCCCAATAAACTAGCCCCCTCCTGGGCAATCTAAAAAAGATCTTGTGGCTAACTGATAATGTAGCCACCACCCTCATCACCACCACCCTTATCACCACCACTACACTCATCACCACCACTACACTCATCACCACCACCATCACTCATCACCACCACCACAACCTTCTTTACTACTACTAACGCCAACTTATTTTACTCCTCCTCCTCCTCCTCACCGCCTCCTCCTCCTCACCGCCTTGGCCACACCACCATGAAAATAACATTACTGACAGCACTACTATACCAGTACCACAACACGTGTGCTGGAGGATCATCGCCACCAGTGTCTCCTCCATTACTGTAATCACCACCACTAATTTCTTCCTCGTCACCATCACCAGCATCACCACCATTCCTCCATCACCACCATTTTCACCATCTCCTCCAACACCACCAACATTTATCCATCACCATCAGCATCACCAGCACTTATCTTCTCCCTCACCAACACGACCAGCAACACCAACACGCAGGAGGAGGAGGAGGAGAGGGAGAAGGAGGAGAGGGAGGGGAAGGAGGAGAAGGAGGAGGAGCTGCCTTATTACAGGAGGGAGGGAGAAAGGCCATTTGGGACACACTGGCTCATGATGTCCGTAATGGAAAATGGAAACATCCTCACCCCGCTCCCTCCCTTCCTATCTCCTTCCCACCCCTCCCTCCCTCCCTCTCTCCCTTTCTCTCTTCTTCCATTCCTCCTTTCTTCCTTTCCTCTCTCTCCCTGCACTCATACAGTCACCCCCTTCATACCTCCCCCCCTCCTCTCCCCTCCCTTCTTTCACTCACTCCCTGGACTCACTCCTTCCCTCACCCAATTTCCTCTTCACCCCCACCCGTCTCCTCTCTCTCTCCTTCCCTTCTTCTCTCATTTTGCTCACTTTTCCCTTCCCTCTTCTCCCCCCTCTCTCATCCCCCTCCCTCTCCCCATCCCTCCCTCCCTCCCTCCATCCATATGCTCACACCTACCTTGTTTGGGAGTTCTGTTGGGAATTTTCGGCAAAAAATTGGCTGTTAGTTTCAGCGTGATGGGCGGAGTCAATTTTGTGTTCCTCTTCGTCTCTTTCGTTTTCAATTTTCTCCTCCTCCCGATTTTTTTTGTACGAATTTGTTTTTCGTGTTTTTGTTTTGTTTTTGTTTTGCTTTTAGTTTGTCTCTCTTCTTTAATTTTCTTCTTCTCTTATTACTACTGTTATTGTTTCTCTTTCTCCTCCCTTTTTCTTCTTCTGTTATTGTTTTTATTTTTTTCTTGTCCGTTGTTGTTGCTTTTGTTCTGTTGTTTCGTCTTGTTCTTGTTCTTCTTGTTCTTTTACTTTTTTTCTTCTTCTTCTTTATCCATTCTTTTCTTCTCTGTCTTCCTGTGCCTCCATTTCCTCCTCTTCTTTCACCTCTTTCTTTTCCTCATTTTCTTCTTGTTTTTCCTTATTCGTCTCCTTCTCTGTCTCTCCTCCTCCTCTACCTCTTCTCCTTTAACCATCATCTACTCATCTCCATTTCCTGTTCCTTATCTTCTTCCTCACCCCGTTTTTCTCCTCCTTCTCCTCCTCTAGCTCTTCTCCTCTGTCCAGCATCTCCTCTCCTCTTCATTTCCCTTTTCATTATTCTCCATTTCCTTATTCTTTTCCTCTCTCCTCCTCCTCTACCTCTTCTCCTCTGCCCATCATCTTCTCTCCTCCTCCTTTCCCTTCTCCACTTCCTCTCTTCTTATCCTCCTCCTCTTCCTTGTCGTAGTTAATGAGACACAAAATTTACATATTCAATCGCCGTTGTCGTATATAAATTGAAAAGGGAGTGTATGTAGGTATTTCTCTCCCTGCTGTAGGTAATGGGTTTCTTTCCACACGTATTTTATTTAGCTCCAATGGGCTTTTGTTTTTGTGGTAATCGGGGGGAGAGAGGTTTTTTTGGGGGGGGGGGGGGGGGGTTTTTTTGGGGGGGGGGAGGCTTCTTTTCTGGGGGTGAAGGGGGGAGGGGGCTTTATCTGTGGGGGAGGGAATTGTTTAAGAATTATTTTCGTATATTATCCATAATAGTCTCTTTTTTTTTTTCTCATGAACGTAATGGTTTTGTTTTTTGGTATTTTATTTGGTTTTTATGACTTTTGTTTGGGTGGTAGAGTAAGTATTGTGGACTTTTATATATATCTTTGGAAAATAGTTTTTCTTGTTTTTTTTTTCTTTTTTCAGAAGTTTGACACAAAGAGAGGTTTTACATTTTTTTTCTTCTCGTCGTAGGTGCCAAATTGATTTTCCTGTTCAGCTATTCTGCGTAGAGTTTTGGGGTCTTTTTTGTTGTACTGTTGTGGGTTAATCTTTTTTTTCCACGGAAATTACGTGTGTGTGTGTGTGTGTGTGTGTGTGTGTGTGTTGGGGGCTCAGTGTTTTACAAAAAAGGTCTTAATTTTGTATTTACTTGAGATAATTACTTATATATTAGCTTTTTGTTGCCCAGGTAGTTTGTCAGCTTTTGTGTGTGTGTGTGTGTGTGTGTGTGTGTGTGTGTGTGTGTGTGTGGTTTTATGAACTTTTGTTAATAAGGGAAGAGTTCAGTCTTTTTGGGTCGAGGATAAAATAATTTCTTTTGTAATCGACGAAAAACACAAATATTTTTGAAGACAGAGAAAGAAATAAAGATAGAGAAGAGGGAGAGAAGAAGAGTGAGAATAGTGAGAAAAAGAGAGAGAGAGAGAGAGAGAGAGAGAGAGTGAGAGAGAGAGAGAGAGAGAGAGAGAGAGAGGGGGGGGAGAGAAGAAGATAAGAGGAAGAGGCAAGAGAAAGTGATAAAAGAAAAAGTTGAGATAGAGAGAAGAGAGAGATGTAACGCTGGAGAAGAAGAGAGAGAGAGATAGAGAGAAAGTGGAAAGACGGGAAGGAAAAGAATGAAAATGTGAGATAGGAAGATGAGAGAAGGGGCAGACAGGAGAAAGGGAGAGAAGAAGTAGACAGCAAAGAGATAAGGAAAGAAAAGAGGGACATACAGGAGACAGGGAGAGAAAAAGGAGACAACAGGGAGATAAGAAAAGAAAAGAGGGACAGACAGGAGAGAGGAAGAGAGAAGTAGAGGAGATAGAGACAGAAGACTCACGGTGTTCCCGGACTGGTCGCCCTCCCTTTACTATCTTATCTACGCTGTAATTCTTTCTGACCACGCTACTCCCTCCCTCCCTCCCTCACACCTCGCTTTATCCCTACCCCCCCCCTCTCTCTCTCTCTCTCTCTCTCTCTCTCTCTCTCTCATTCCTTTACGCTTCCCTCTCTTTTTCCCTCATACCTCCCTCCTTCCCCCTTACATCTCACTCCTTTACGCCTCTCTCTCCCTCCCTCACACCACACTCCCAGCCCCCACACCACACTCCCAGCCCCCACACCACACTCCCAGCCCCCACACCACACTCCCAGCCCTCACACCACACTCCCAGCCCTAATATTATTCTCTTAACTCTCGTCTGTTCCTCATAACTACGCCATCATAACCCCCTTCGCCTCACCTCATTGTAACCCTTCTAGCCTCATTCATTTCCACTCACCTGTCATCTTACACCTGTCTCCTCACATTTATCCCCTCACACTTGTCCCCTCACATTTATCCCCTCATACTTGTCTCCTCACATTTATCCCCTCACACTTGTCCCCTCACATTTATCCCCTCATACTTGTCCCCTCACATTTATCCCCTCATACTTGTCCCCTCACATTTATCCCCTAACACTTGTCCCCTCACATTTATCCCCTCACACTTGTCCCCTCACATTTATCCCCTCATACTTGTCCCCTCACATTTATCCCCTCATACTTGTCCCCTCACATTTATCCTCTCACACTTGTCCCCTCTCATTTATCCCCTCACACTTGTCCCCTCACATTTATCCCCTCATACTTGTCCCCTCACATTTATCCCCTCACACTTGTCCCCTCACATTTATCCCCTCACACCTGTCCCCTCACATTTATCCCCTCACACTTGTCCCCTCGCATTTATCCCCTCATACCTGTCCCCTCGCATTTATCCCTCATACCTGTCCCCTCGCATTTATCCCTCACACTTGTCCCCTCGCATTTATCCCCTCATACCTGTCCCCTCGCATTTATCCCCTCACACTTGTCCCCTCGCATTTATCCCCTCACACTTGTCCCCTCACATTTATCCCCTCACACTTGTCCCCTCACATTTATCCCCTCACACTTGTCCCCTCACACTTGTCCCCTCACATTTATCCCCTCACATTTGTCCCCTCACATTTGTCCCCTCACATTTGTCCCCTCACATTTATCCCCTCACACTTGTCCCCTCACATTTGTCCCCTCACACTTGTCCCCTCACACTTGTCCCCTCACACCTCATTAGTTTCCCCTCGTGTCTCATCTACGCCTCATCACGACCTTTAAACCTCATTACCTGCCGATCTCCCTCACGTAATTAGTAGACCCTGTAAGTGTCATTTACTTTGATCACGTCTCTTCTACTACGCTCCCCTCACTCCTTCCCCTCACCCCTTCCCCTCACCCCTTCCCCTCACCCCTTCCCCACACTCCCTCCCCTTTACTTCCCCTTACTCCGTCCCCTCTACTTCCCCCACACTCCTTCTCTCACTCCCTCCCCTCTACTTTCCCTCACCTCCGCCTTCCCTTACTTCCTCACCAGACCAACTTTCCCCTTTGTCCTCTCCTCTCCTCTTTGTATTTGCTATAGTTTTCACTTCTTCCTCTTTCCTTCCTTCTCCCTATCTTCTCTTTTCCATCTTCCCACTCCTCTCCTCTTCTTTACCCTCCTTTCGTTGCTGCTTTTCTCTCTTCCCTATCCTCATTCTTCCTCTCTTCCCCGTTTACTCTCCACTTCTTCAACCCACATTTCCCCAATTTCTCACTATCTTTCTCCCTTGCCTTCTTGTTTTCTTCCCTCTTTGTCTCCTCTTCCTTCTTCCATACCCTTTCTCCACACTTTCTTTGCTCCTGGTGTGTGCGTGTGCGTGTGTGTGTGTGTGTGTGTGTGTATATATATATATATATATATGAAAGGGGTGTGTGTGTGTGAGAGGGGAGGGGAGGAGGAGGTCCGGGGTGGTGGTCATAATGCCACCATCAGCTCTGGGTTAACAAGGTTACTACAGCTACCTCCCCCTGCAGTCTTCTGTTGCCTGCTCCCTCCCCCTATAGTCTTCTGTTGCCTGCTGCCTCCTCCTGCAGTCTCCTGTTGCTTGCTGCCTCCCCCTGCAATCTTTTGTTACCTGCTGCCTCCATCTTCAGTCTCCTGTTGCCTGCTGTCTCCCCCTGCAGTCTTCTGTTGCCTGCTGCCTCCCCCTGTAGTCCTCTGTTGCCTGCTGCCTCCCCCAGTAGTCCTCTGTTACCTGCTGCCTCCCCCAGTAGTCCTCTGTTCCCTGCTGCCTCCCCCTGTAGTCTTCTGTTGCTTGCTGCCTCCATCTGCAGTCTCCTGATGCCTGCTGCCTCCCCCTGCAGTCTTCTGTTGCCTGCTGCCTCCTCCTGCAGTCTCCTGATGCCTGCTGCCTCCCCCTGCAGTCTTCTGTTGCCTGCTGCCTCCCCCTGCAGTCTCCTGATGCCTGCTGCCTCCCCCTGCAGTCTTCTGTTGCCTGCTGCCTCCCCCTGCAGTCTTCTGTTGCCTGCTGCCTCCATCTGCAGTCTCCTGATGCCTGCTACCTCCCCCTGTAGTCTTCTGTTGCCTGCTGGCTCCTCCTGCAATCTCCTGTTGCCTGCTGCCTCCCCCTGCAATCTCCTGTTGCCTGCTGCCTCCCCCTGCAGTCTTCTGTTGCCTGCTGCCTCCTCTTGCAGTTTTCTGTTGCCTGATGCCTCCCCCTGTAGTTTTCTGTTGCCTCCCCCTGTAGCCTTCTGTTGCCTGCTGCCTCCATCTGCAGTCTTATGTTGCCTGCTGCCTCCCCCTACAGTCTTCTGTTGCCTGCTGCCTCCCCCTACAGTCTTCTGTTGCCTGCTGCCTCCCCCTGTAGTCCTCTGTTGCCTGCTGCCTCCCCCTGTAGTCCTCTGTTACCTGCTGCCTCCCCCAGTAGTCCTCTGTTCCCTGCTGCCTCCCCCTGTAGTCTTCTGTTGCCTGCTGCCTCCATCTGCAGTCTCCTGTTGCCTGCTGCCTCCCCCTGTAGTCTTCTGTTGTCTGCTGCCTTCCCCTGTAGTCTTCTGTTGCCTGTTGCCTCCTCCTGCAATCTCCTGTTGCCTGCTGCCTCCCCCTATAGTCTTCTGTTGCCTGCTGCCTCCTCCTGCAGTTTTCTGTTGCCTGCTACCTCCCCCTGTAGTTTTCTGTTGCCTCCCTTATGTTGCCTGCTGCCTCCCCCTGTAGTCTCCTGTTGCTTGCTGCCTCCCCCTGTAGTCTTCTGTTGCCTGCTGCCTCCCCCTGTAGTTTTCTGTTGCCTGCTGCCTCCCCCTGTAGTCTTCTGTTGTCTGCTGCCTTCCCCTGTAGTCTTCTGTTGCTTCCTCCTGCAATCTCCTGTTGCCTGCTGCCTCCCCCTGTAGTTTTCTGTTGCCTGCTACCTCCTCCTGTAGTTTTCTGTTGCCTCCCTTATGTTGCCTGCTGCCTCCCCCTGTAGTCTTTTGTTGCCTGCTGCCTCCCCCTGTAGTCTTTTGTTGCCTGCTGCCTCCCCCTGTAGTTTTCTGCTGCCTCCTGCAATCTCCTGTTGCCTGCTGCCTCCCCCTATAGTCTTCTGTTGCCTGCTGCCTCCTCCTGCAGTCTTTTGTTGCCTGGTGACTCCCCCTGCAGTCTTCTGTTGCCTGCTACCTCCCCTTGCAGTCTTTTGTTGCCTGCTGCTGTTAGTGGTGCTGCTGCTGTTTTCTCACACAATACTGCTTACATCAGCAGAAGTCCCTCTCTGGAGCTAGGGGTCATTAGTACCTTCGTCAGCAGTGTGGTGTCGCTGCGGTCGTGTTCTGCAGGAGGAGACCCACGATTGTTTGTTTACCCGCACTGAACATTGCATTATATTTTTGCATTGTCTATATGCATGCAGAATCTTTATGTAAATTTGGCATGATGACTTACTGGTTATCTATCTATCTATCTGTCTACTTATCAATCTTTGCTTCAGCTTTTGTTGTAAATGAAGTGTTGGGTTATTGTCTCACACCACACTAAAGCTCTCATGGTATACAGTGAGTTTCTTATGTTGTTTGTTGCGTAGGAATCTGTTTGGGTTGGTGAGAAAGAGAGCGAACACGAATGATTAACTGAAATGAGAAAGATAGAATAAGTGAAAAGAGAGAGAGAGAGAGAGAGAGAGAGAGAGACAGACGGACAAACAGGCAAGTGGGAGACAGTGAGAGACATGCCATGAGCATAAATCCGGGGTTGGAGGGTCAGCTGGTAGGTTGGCGATACCTCCTCAGATCTCGCCGCGTTATAGCCCTTTTGGCGGTCTTTATTGGCGTGTTCTAGCCCGGGATATTACGCCCTAATCTCACTACTTACTCTGACCGGCAAAACTTTAATCAGAAAGTTATTATGTAGATGTATGTGTGGGAGGGCTGGAAGTGCTGTCATTGTGACTCAGCCTAACGGTAATGTAATAGAGAAAGGAGCTAGAATTAGTAACTGGTCATCCACTCTACCGACTGAACTATTTGCCAGACTCACAGCCCTGATGGTGATGGGGGATGGTAATGAAGCACTTTCAGACAAACGGACGGACGCACAAAAGTACTGACAGACGAACGGACTAACGCGTAGACAGACTTACAAACGTACACACGGACAACACTTACACCCAGGATGAACAAGGCCGTACTCACCACCTAACGCCGGGTAATTCTCCCTTAAGCATGGCGCCTCACACTATCCATTAACACTGTATTTTTATCAGTGACAAAACCGTGGGCGTAATCCAACCGTGGTTGAGGCTAATTGGTTGGGCGTGGGCGGGGGTTAGTAGGGAGAAGACGTGGATGAAGGAAATGAATCCGTTTGTGTGTAAAGTGAAATTGGGTGGGTGTGAATGGGTGTTAATTGGGTGAGGGGCGTGGTTAAGGTTAATTGGATGGGCGTGGATGGTGTTAATTTTGGGTGGGCATGGGCTTTGGTTAATTGGGAAGGCTTGGATTAGAATAATTGGTGAAATTGGTTAGGGGTAGATGAAGGTAATTGGGTGTCGGATGAGGTGAAATGAGTAGGATAGGATGAAGTTAATTAAGCAGGTGTGGATGAGGCTATTTCGTTAGAAGTGAATGGGATGAATTGGATAAACTTCATCCCATCCACTATTTTCCCCATTACAATCTTACACACCTCCCCCGATCTCTTCCAGACCCACCCATTCCCCATCCCCATTCCTTTTAGACCCACCCATTTCCCATCCCCATTCCTTCCTCCAACTAAGATCCCTCCCATTCCTCTGCCATACGTGTCCATTCCTCATCAGGCACCCGATGATTCCCCCATCAAAAAGGATCCCCCATTCCCCCACCCCTTCCCCTTCCCCTACCTGTAAGTCCTGCCTACTTCCCCTTCCCATTCCTCTCCCAGATTGAGGGAGAGGCAGACCGCGAGACAGAGACGGACGGTGTGGGAGGGGGAGAGACGGAATCTTGAAGTGTAATGGTAAATGTACGGCTCCCGTGGGTGAGAGGGGAGAGAGAGAGGGAGAGGAGGTGAGAGTGATGGTAGGTAGGGTGAGAGGGGGAAGATAGAAATGATGGAGGGAGAAGAGTCGGGGGGATGAGATGAATGAGGGAGAGGTGGGGGGTGATGGACAGGTGAGAGATGGTGAGTGGGATGACGGAGTGATGGAGGATAAAGGGAGAGTACAATGTTTTACACATAGACACAGGTGCTTATACAGGTACACATAGACACAGGTGCTTATACAGGTACGCATTGCTACAGGTGTGTACTGAGTTATTAATAAAAATCCTGATGCACTATAGGGAACTCCCCGCCCTGTGAGGTAAGGAAGGGCATGTGTGAGTATGTGGAGGGAAGCGGCAGGGAGGAGAGAAAGAAGCACGAGGGGAAGAAGATTATAAGAGGGAAATTGAGTGTAATAAATGAGAGAGAGAGAGAGAGAGAGAGAGAGAGCAAATACAGAGACGAAATCAAATAAATGAAATAACTAACAACACAAAGACAAACAAAGACACAAACAAACAATGACAAACAAACAGACATGAACTAAGGGGGTGAAAACAGACAAGAAAATGTAAGATCAAACAGAAGAGGAAACATACCTTCAGTAATGCCAATGGTGGGGTGAGGGGGAGGAAAAGGGCCTGGAAGCTGGTGAGGGGAAGATACTAATTAATTACAGCCAAGGAAGGGTACGACAGCATGTAAATAAAGGCGCCTTGTGTAAAACTCCTTAACAATATTGGATAGATCGAGTGTGGTGACCCGAGGAGGAGGAGGAGGAGGAGAGTAATTAGATACGAGACGAGGAAGTTGTGATCTAAGAGTGGAGGGACGGAAGACGTGGATAAGAAATGGAGAGTGATTTTGTGGGTTCGGATGAGTTGTATTTTAAGTTCAGATGTATTCTTACGTTCACTTGAGTTTCTTTTTGAAATTCGCATAATTTTTTTTTTTAAAGTTTAGATTGCGTCCTTATCAAGTTCAGGTGAGTTCTTGTCAAGTTCAGATGCGTCTTTATCAAGTTCAGGTGAGTTCTTATCAAGTTCAGATGCGTTCTTGTCAAGTTCAGATGCGTTCTTATCAAGTTCTGGTGAGTTCTTATCAAGTTCAGATGCGTTCTTGTCAAGTTCAGATGCGTCCTTATCAAGTTCGGGTGAGTTCATTACAAGGAAAGCAAAATCACTTACGAAAAAAGTTCATTTTAAGGTGTGAGTGACTTACCTGTGACTAAAGTAAAATTGTCTCCTTGTTAGGGATTTACTGATACCATTTACTATTTTTATTCACTATTTACCATTGACTAATTACTATTTTCTATTTACTAATGCTATTTACTGTTGCTACTCGTATTTACTAACAGTATTAATATTACCACTTACTATTAATATTTACAATTACTATTTATTACTAGAATTATTATTTAGTTGTTTACTGACCCCACTGGACCATCACTAGAGTAATAAAGAACTAGTCATTTCTTCTTAGTTATGAGTCTTAGGCCTGTAGTAAGTCTATTTTCCGCCTTAACTGACATGACGGATAAGGGGGGGGGGGGGAAACAATAGGGTCCGTCGGATTCTGAATAGATCGAAGGTTGAATTTTTTACCCATTAAATTTATGATAGTTAAAAGATAAAAATGGCGTCAAGATTGTAATAAGACTCTACACTGGTTTAATATGTTAGAAAACCCCCTCTCTCCCCCCCCCCCCTTTTTTTTTGACGTAAAGAGATGATAAATGAATGTTCAAGACGTTGCCTGAATTTCCTCGACTCAGTATCGCTGGTCTACGCCTCTGTCAACACTTATCACCTATATCTGTAATCTGGTTGGAGGGGCGGCGGGTGCTGATTGGTTGGTGGAAGGATGGCGGGCCCTGATTGGTTGGTGGAGGGGGGTGGTAGGACCTGATTGGTTGGTAGAAGAGCAATGACACTTTCCTTGCTTGACAATAGTGATGAAATAGTCCCGAGGAAAGATGGAAATAGAGTCGACTGTCGAGTTTATATTTTGTTTTTGACCGAAATTAAGAATGTTGTGCTAGAAAAAATAATACTTTAAATAAATCATGGTTTAGAATATTTCACTGAGAGTTAAAAATAATCGATAGGAAATATATTTACCAAATAAGAGATTGATGAGAGTAAAATATGGAATAAAACATAGTCACACATTGATACCCGGAATTAAAAATGGCGTCGAAGCTACACTGAGACTCGACCACCGTTTAAGACCCTTACTGTTCTGCCGAGTATGTTGAAAAATAGCTTAAGTCTTTGAAAATCCTGATCCTTGAAGTTGGAGAAGGAGAATGGTGAGGCGTTTTCTAGGTCAAGGTGAGGTCGTGTAAATTTGCATACGACTTGAAGCTTCTTGTTATGAAACGTCTTAATTGTGTTACAGCGGCAGCAAGGGAGAGATACCTAGTGGCTGTACTTCACCTGTAAGGCTGTAATTAGGATTTTATTTATTGTTGTTGCTGGTATTATTAGAGGATTATTAGTGGTATTGCTATTTATTTATTTATTTATTTAATATTCTTGTTATTGTTGTTAGAGTTATTGTTCTAATTATTATTAATAGTAGTAGTATAACTATAACCCATAATAATTTACTTTACTATGGTCACAAGTTAAGTAATATAGTTGCAGGTTAGATCAATTACTGTGGGAATTCAACGATATATTACAATTGGAATATAATTTGTGTAATGTTATCCTTATATATGCACCCTTTACCACAGCTGGATGGTAGGTAACTGGTCCCTTGCCCTCCTCCTCCACTGAGAGAGAGAGAGAGAGAGAGAGAGAGAGAGAGAGAGAGAGAGAGCATGGTTAGTAAATCCTCTCAATAAACATAATATATTTATTGATATAACCATATTCAGTATATTATATAGGGGCTGAGGCTCACCTACCCCAACCCACCCTAACCCCAACCCACCCTAACCCCAACCCACCCTAACCCCACCCCACCCCAACCCCACCCCACCCCACCCCACCCCTGCACCCATCCTCACCAAGATACTGTTCATTCCTGAATTACATTACGGCGAAAAATTATGAGGGTGTGTGTTTGGTGATAAACTTAACGCAATATTGGTTTTCCTTCATAAATAGAGTGGTGAACAGTGTGTGTGTGTGTGTGTGTGTGTGTGTGGCAACATATGGGTGGCCGCTGGTACCAAAATTTCCTCCTTTGATGAAGTTGTCGAAAGACTTCATTTATACAAGTATATTTTGTTTTTCGGTGTTTGAAATTCTTTTATGTTACAGTGTGTTAGGTGTTAAATAAGGTTTGTTTCCCTTTTATCTCTCACACACAACAACTCACAAACTCTCAGAATCTCGCAAAATCTTACAGAATGTCCCGTAAAGTCTCACAAAATATCTCCCTAACTCAGAATCTCAAAAAGTTTCAAAAGAATATCTCGTAAAGTCTCATAATATCTAGTAAAGTCTCACAGGATATCTCGTAAAGTTCCCCTGACATGAGATCTTCCTCCCAAACTTTCCTTACGTAAGAGACGCTTCATTAAATTTAATGGTGGAAAATTTTCTCCTCTTTGTTGTAACGCAAAATAATTTCTGAACTTTATTGAATATCACGAGAAATGTATAGTTTTAATGGGGGAGGTAGGCGTGAGGGAGGAGGTGTGAGGGAGGGGGGAGGTGTGAGGGTAGGTGGGGGTGTGAGGGAGGAGGTGGTGTGAGGGTAGGTGGAGGTGTGAGGGAGGGGGTAGGTGTGAGGGAGGGGGTAGGTGTGAGGGAGGAGGTGGTGTGAGGGTAGGTGGAGGTGTGTGGGAGGTGGGAGGTGTGAGGGAGGAGGTGGTGTGAGGGCAGGTGGAGGTGTGTGGGAGGGGGGAGGTGTGGGGGAGGTTTGAGGGAGGGGGGAGGTGTGAGGGAGGTGGAGGTGTGAGGGAGGGGGGAGGTGTGAGGGTAGGTGGAGGTGTGAGGGAGGAGGTGGTGTGAGGGTAGGTGGAGGGGTGTGGGAGGGGGGAGGGGGGAGGTGTGAGGGAGGGGGGAGGTGTGAGGGAGGGGGGAGGTGTGAGGGTAGGAGGAGGTGTGAGGGTAGGAGGAGGTGTGAGGGAAGGAGGAGGTGTGAGGGTAGGAGGTGGTGTGAGGGTAGGAGGAGGTGTGAGGGAGGAGGTGGTGTGAGGGTAGGTGGAGGTGTGTGGGAGGTGTGAGGGAGGGGGGAGGTGTGAGGGAAGGTGGAGGTGTGTGGGAGGGGGGAGGTGTGAGGGAGGTGGTGGTGTGAGGGTAGGTGGAGGTGTGTGGGAGGGGGGAGGTGTGAGGGTAGGTGGAGGTGTGAGGGAGGAGGTGTGAGGGGGGGAGGTGTGAGGGTAGGAGGTGGTGTGAGGGTAGGAGGTGGTGTGAGGGTAGGAGGAGGTGTGAGGGTAGGAGGAGGTGTGAGGGTAGGAGGAGGTGTGAGGGTAGTAGGAGGTGTGAGGGTAGGAGGAGGTGTGAGGGTAGGAGGAGGTGTGAGGGTAGGAGGAGGTGTGAGGGTAGGAGGAGGTGTGAGGGAAGGAGGAGGTGTGAGAAAGATCTGTGTCCCTCTAGGTATTCTGCTTCTATGTACACCTCCCTTTCTCCTTCCTGTGTACACCTCCTTTTCTATGTACACCTTCCCTCCACCATCCTGTGTACACCACCCACCCCCTCCCTCCTATATACTTCATGTACACCTTATGTACATAACTCTCAGGCTAATGTGTACTTACTTTCATTAACTTTCTTTTGTTCTCTTTCTTTCGTGTTGATGTATTCTTTTCACTGTCCTTCCCCCTCGTGTACTGGGGATCTCTCTCTCTCTCTCTCTCTCTCTCTAACCTCTTCCTCCCCTTCCACCTCCCCACCCACTCTTCTCCCCCTCCCCCTCCCCTCCCCTATATCCCCCCCCCTATTCATCAGTTAGTAGTTGAGGTGGATCATATTGATGAGTTACACACAACACTACTAAATCAATCACTGTTGATGGTCCGGCGTGATGGTCCAGCGTGATGGTCCAGCGTGATGGACCCTTGATTATAGTGATATAGTTCTCTTGTTTATCTCTCGTGGGGGGAGAGGGGGAGGGATAGAGAAAGAAAGGAAATAGGAAAGTAGAAGGGAGAGGGAAGAGGAAGGGAGAAAGTGACAGGGGAGTAGGAAAATGGCAAGGGGAGGGGAGGGGAGGGGAGAAAGTGACAGGGAAAGAGAGAGAGTGGTAGGGAAGGGAAGAATCCAAAGAGTGGAGGAAATCGGCTTTGAGTGGGGGAATTGCTGGAGAGGGGAGGTGGAGGGTCCGGGGAAATGTAGGAGGGGAGAGGAGGAGGAGGAAGAGGAAGGGGAGGAGGAGGAAGCAATAATAGAATGACCCTTGATTATAGTAATGGAAATTTACTGTTTAAATATCCTGTTTTGAGGGGTGGGGAGGAGGGTGGAAGGTGGGGAGGAGGGTGGAAGGTGGGGAGGAGGATGGAAGGGAGGGGTAGGGAAGGAAGAGGATAGGGAGAGGATTATTGTAGAGTGGCAATTGGTTTCGACATTAGTTTGTTTATCTCACAGGAGGAGGGAGGAGAGAAGCCTTAGGATGAAGGATGGGTAGAAGAGGAGGAGGGGGAGGAGGAAGGGAGAAGCTTAAGGATGAAGGATGGGAAGAGGAGGGGGAGAAGGAAAGTGGGGAGGGTGACCGTAGAATGGCACTTGATTTTCTTGATGGGATTATTTTGTTTATTTAGCCATGGCGTGTGGGGCGGAGAGGAGACTGGGGAGATGGGGATGAAAAGAGACTGGGGAGATGGGGAGGAGAAGAGACTGGGGAGATGGGGAGGAGAAGAGACTGGGGAGGGACGGGTAATATGACCAACTGGAGGGGAGAAGTAGAAGGGGGGTGCTTGGTCTTCAGGGTGGGAGGAATTATAAGGGAGGAGAAATGAGAGAAATAAGAGACGAGAGGAAGAAAGGAGAAGGAGGATAGAAGAATGGGGAGAGGAAGGAAAGAAAGATCATTTATAAGAGTCTAGGAGGAGGAAGGAAGGAAGGACGGGAAGAGGAAGGAAAGGAGTGGACAGAGAAGGGAGGAAGAAAATTGGAGGAGAGAGAAGGGAGGAAGGAAGGAAGGGAGAGAAAAAAAGGAAGGGAGGGAGGAAGTCATTAGGGGCAGCTGAGACACTCCCTAAAATGTTTTGCCTAAATCAGGACTCTCTCTCTCTCTCTCTCTCTCTCTCTCTCTCTCTCTCTCTCTCTCTCTCTCTCTCTCTCTCTTTCTCCTTCCTCCCAAAATTTTCTCATTATTCCGATTTATTATATTTGTGTTGGTTCTTTATTGTATATAAACTCTTGTAGGTAATAGAGCCAGTACCCTTATTCAGAAATAATATAGCCCGCAGTAAGTGGTAATATAGCCCTCAGTAAGACGTAATATAGCCCTCAGTAAGTGATAATATAGCCCTCAGTAAGTGATAATATAACCCTCAGTAAGTGGTAATATAGCCCTCAGTAGAAACTAATATACCACTGGTGACACATTACTTGCTTAGTATTATCAGGTGGCATGTTAAATCCGCCTCTTAACCTCCCATGACTTGCTTAATTAACAGGAATTAATCTTAATAATGTTACTGCCCCAAAATTACACATGCAGCAGCTAATTCGCCCGCCATTAATGCTAAAATATACGTTCCTGTTTTTTTTCCTCCTCCCGGTAATAACTGTCATTAATGAGTGTTTTGTTACGTTTGGTAAGTGGAGTAATGTAATAAAGTACCCGTCGGGGCTGAGGGAGTACATGTAAAGCACTGTTGGTTGTACATTTCAAGTTGGTAAGTGAATTAGTGAATTGTAAATTATGGGTCTCAAGTTTCTAGGATATTAATTACAGAAAACGAATGCGAGTGGAGGGGGAAACTTCTCGAGATGGAAGGATGTGTTTATATATTGCAGTTATTACGCGGGGTGTTATTATGGAGTTGGGTAATTATTATTTAGCGTGTACTGTGTTGTAACTGCTAGTGCATACGGTGGTGAGGAAAGGGTTCAGCTTGGCCTGCAGCAAAGGGTGATCATTATAGAGCAGTAAATGTCAGGTTAAATAGAGATTGAGTAGAGGGAGTAAGGTCTTGTTTCGGGAGTGAATGTGTCAGCAATAGAATGATGAGGTGAAGATTAAATTACGGGGGGGAAATACAGTAAACGGGGGAAGTAAAGAAATGTAAAGAGGGAAGGAAGTGTTTGAGAGTAAGACAAGTCCAGGAGAGAAAGGAAGAGCAAGAAGGAAATGGAAGGATGAGGGTGAAGAAAGGTGAAAGAATACTAGAAGTGAAGAGGGTGAATATACCAGGAGGCAGCAGAGTACGTGAATGATAAGTCTTGGAGGATGGTTTATAGCTGTTAGGAGTAAATGAAGAGACGGGCGACAGGAGAGTCTGTTTTGGCCCTTGATTCTTACCACGACACACACACACACACACACACCAAAAAAGCTGCATCATTAAGCCAAACACAAGTACACACAAACACTCCCCCTCGCTCTCTCCGTCTCACGACTCCTCTATACAGAACAACCTGTCATTCTGCCCTCAGCGAGACGGAGGCAAAAAACACCCCGTCGCCCAAGAATAGGTTCCTCACAGTAATCTGGCGAGCAACAATGCAGGGGGGAAAAATATGAGGGGAGGAAGGACGCCGCACAGCGTACGTGAGCAGCGCTGGTGGCTGAGGGGAAAACCACACCAGGCAACAATGACCCTCAGATAAGCTAGTCCCCCCGCCCCTCCCCTCCCTCGCCCCTTCCTCCTCCCCTCCCCCTTCCCCCTACCCCCTTCCTTCGCCCTCATTTTCCCATCTTTTCAGTGTAAGCGACTCGTGGCGGAGCTGTCTTGTTTTTACTGTTGTTCTTTCAATGTCCCCGTGTCACCCCTCCTCCTCCTCCTCCTTTCTTTCGTCAATGATATCTCCATTTTTGCTTTACTCTCGCGTTTCTGTCATTTCCTCTTCTCCTCTCTTTTGTGTTGTCGTTTCCTCCGCATGCAGGTGTGTTTGACATGAGCGTGCCTGCAGGGGGTCATTTAGAAAGTGATGATGACGCTAAAACGGATGTTATGTTAGATGCACTGCTTTAGAGAGAGAGAGAGAGAGAGAGAGAGAGCTCCAGGTATACTAAAATCAACAAACATATGTATATAATCTTCAACATACATATATTTACCTCTCCATGCATGTGTGGAATATTGCCTGGGGGTGAATGGGTCAGTTGAGTTATATTGTCACACACTATAATGATGGAAGAGCACGCTGGCTTAACTTCATACTCTCAGAGACTCATGCGGTGAAAATTTCTCTCATACTGGTGATGTGTGAACGTTTGTAACTTTGATCACTTAAGTTACGACAAGAACAGTAAGAGAGATAAATGGTGTCGAATTTTTCTCTGAGACTCCACACACAATTATTGGTTAGGTTTTTTTATTAATTATTTGTTAATGGAATGAATGGGTAAAAGGTTAATGCAGAGGTGGGTGTTAAAGTTCATTTACATGGTCAACGTTTTATCAGATATAATTATCCTCTATTTTAACTGCGGCGAGCCAGAGCTTTATAGAAAGTTATGAATATAATGAACTGAATATTACCAGTGGGTGGTTGATGCTAAGTGTTTACACTATCTATCTATCCCATCTATCTATCTCTTATTGATTTGTTTACGAGGTCCTTCGCCCCAAAGAACAGAATCAGGATCGTACTCAGGAAATTGAATCATATTCCTCGAACTGTTGAGTAGATATTGTCGGCCCACTGTACCATGATTTACTTTACATCATTACATCAGATTTTTATTATATATATATATATATATATATATATATATATATATATATATTGTGCAAGTAAATCACTGTAGGTGCGCGTGATCTAGGTATATGCTGATAACCACCAGGAAAGAAGAAAACACGAAGTTCCCAAGCGCTTTCGTGTAATTCACATCTTCAGGGGTGAGTACAGACTAGTCTGTACTCACCCCTGAAGATGTGAATTACACGAAGCGCTTGGAACTTCGTGTTTCTTCTTTCCTGGTGGTTATCAGCATATATATATATATATATATATATATATATATATATATATATATATTTTATGAAAATCCACAATGAAAACGTGGATAAGATAAATCTTGATAAAATCACACGGGAAAATGGAAACAACGGAGTACCTTAGCTTTCGTCTTTATTCAAGACATCTTCAGAGGCAACTGGATTACATGGACAGAGAGAGGCTTAAATATACAGGGTGACCTAAAAACATGAGGTCAGGTCAAAAAGATGACATCCACTAATCCCCACACCAACACACACGTAGAGGAGCTTAAGAGAAGGGTGGTGACGTGACTAGTCAAGTCAGGTCAGAAAAAAGGGGACCCACAAAATAACTATCATACATCTAGATCCAAGGTTTTTAAAACATTTTTAACCTTGGGCCACTGACAAATAAATTTATGTAACATATTATCAGTTTTGAACTGACCATCACTAAGGTTTATTGATTTTAATTCCTTAATCAAACTAGCTTCAACAAGAAGTCTTTCTGTGACACAAGATGACCTCATGTTTTTAGGTCACCCTGTATATTTAAGCCTCTCTCTGTCCATGTAATCCAGTTGCCTCTGAAGATGTCTTGAATAAAGACGAAAGCTAAGGTACTCCGTTGTTTCCATTTTCCCGTGTGATTTTATCAAGATATATTTATATATATATATATATATATATATATATATATATATATATATATATATATATATAGTGTGTGTGTGTGTGTATGTGAAGTTGCACAGTAGTAAACGACGCTTTAAGTGGGACAATAAATTTTACCCTGTATAGCTAGTGTACATTACATTACGTTACAAAAGTAAAAACAAATAGAAAAGTTATCTCTAATTGGTAAAAACGTTAGTGGGGGTTTTAAGACTTAATCACTTGCTTAATACTTAACATCGTGGCAATGTTTTATATAATAATAATAATAATAATAATATGGGTACAAGTATCGATCATAGTCAACTTGTATTAGAGTTAATAAATGTTTCCATGGTCCGTAACTCACCTGTACTGTATATATTTCCCTCGTCGGTGTACACAAATATTACTTTCCCGTTTTATTTCCTATTTTTCCCCAGTATAGTGTTTTGTGTTGTAGTGTCGCGTCAGTATTATTGTCCACTTGTATTTTTTTCTCGTGTTTTGTTACATCCTGGAATAAAAAGATTTGTGTCGCGCTAACGAGTTGTGTTGTAGTTGACCCAGTTTATGGCCACAGTTTTGTTGGATCGTAAATGAACCACACACAACGGAACCATGGTAAAGGAGGCTTTTGATTGGTCACCACTTTAACGCCCTATGAGAGGAGTAACAGTGCTAAACGAATGCTCTCTGATTGATCACCGAACGGTAACTGTACTAGGCTAATTAGCCAACAATACATCGTCATAATTAATAGCCACCCAGGTAAATAGGTCTGCTAAAGGAAGCACCTGATTGGTGGACACTTTGTCCACAGTATTAATAGACCAATGAGGAAGCTAGTTGTATGTAAGGAGTTATCTCATTGGCCATTGCGTCGCGTGTTCTTATTTACCTCTTATTCCAGCTCCTTCCTCCGTCCCGTTATTTCTGATTTATCGTCTCTTCCTTCTGTTCCCCCTCTTCTCATTCTCACTCTCCCCTTCTCTCCTCTCCTCTCTGTTCTTGTCCTCGTCTATCCCACCCTCCTTGACATGATATTTTTATTCTCATTTGCCTCTCATCTTCTCGCCTTTCCTACCTCTCTTATTCCCATTTGCATGTTTATCTCCCTTTCTATTTATTCCTCTCTCTCTCTCTCTCTCTCTCTCTCTCTCGGTTCACCAACGGATGTATTTTAAGCGTTACTCTCTTTCATCTCGTATTCCTCTTTCATTATTCACCTATTCCTTTTCCCTCCTTCTCCTCACCCACCCTCACCCCTTCCTCCCCTCACGCAGCTAAATACAACCCACTGATGAGGGGAATCTACTAATTGCCCTCTCTCTCCCTTCCTGCCCGCTCCCCCTCTCCCTCCCTTCTTCGCTTTCCTCCCTCCTCCTCTTTCTGACCTTTTCCTCTTACATCCTTCTTCCTTCTCGACCTTATCCCTGTCTTTTTTTGTTTCCTCTTCCATTGCTTTTGTCTTTCTCCTCTTCCTCCACTTCCTTCTTACCATGTTCTTCCTCAACCTTTCTTTCTTCCTCCCTTCCCTTCTTCCTACCCTCTCTTGTTACCTCCTTCCTTCGTCTCTTCCACCATCTTAGCACGACCCAGTGATGAGGTTCCCTCCCTCCGTCCTTTCCTCCTGGTGTTTCGACTGATGATCTCTCTCTCTCTCTCTCTCTCTCTCTCTCTCTCTCTCTCTCTCTCTCTCTCTCTCTCTCTCTCTCTCCAAATTCTTTTTTGATTTGTCACAAAAGACGTCTCACTCCCAAGACTCCTTTTACAAACCCAAGATAATGCTAAACCATCATCTCCCACAAGGTTTATAATCTCCCTACTGTGAAAGTAGAAATTCGCCCTTCTCGCCACCCGCCTGCTTGGAGCCCAGCGCCTGACTCACCGTATTTCATGTGATTATTAATATCACTAACGAGTTGCCTAGCTCAGGACGTAGAGAGAGAGAGAGAGAGAGAGAGAGAGAGAGAGAGAGAGAGAGACTAAAAAGATGGAGATATAGAATTAAGGAAAGAGAGAAAGACTCCAAAATATGGTTTAGTAAACCCCACTATACATACATCCTAGTATAGGCAAACCCATTATCGACAACAACAAGAGAGGACTCAGGCCAGGTCACAGGTTGACTACAGGCGATACTCAAGACGTTGTCATCATTAGCCGCACACAAAAAAGAGGACAAGCACGTCAGGCTTCCCAACAATAACGTCCTATTTCCCTGGTATGTGTTCCTGATTTTCCTCCATTGTGAGACACCAACAAGTAAACAATGTGGAGTAACCGAGACTCTGCTCCGTGCTTGACTCTCCATGGTCGATGCTTCGTGTTTGATATTTCGTGATCGATGCTTCGTGCTTGACTCTCCATGGTCGATGCTCCGTGCTTGACTGCCTGGTCGACGCTCCGTGCTTGATGCTCCGTGGTCAATGGTTCGTGCTGCTGCTACTTGGAACTCCCCTCAAGTTTGTCGTGCTCCATATTACCATTATGACTGTTGTTGTCGTCATGAGGGCTGGTTGTTGCAAGACTGTCCCACTAAAAAGAAGGTCACCTTTGGGTTCACGTTTTGTCTGCATAAAAGGGCTTCTGGAATTGTACTTGAGAAGTCCATGGATGATCCTTAAGGGCTTCGGGCATCGTATATACCTGAGGGGTGTAAGCATCGTACTCATGGGGGTTCAGGCATCGTACTTGATTAACTCATGGATCGTATACTCGGAGGATTCGGGCATCGTACTTGAGGGCTGTAAACATCGTACACAGAGACTTCAGGCATCATGTTTGAGGAGTCCATGGATTGTACTCAAAAGATTCAGTTGTTGAACTTAGGTGTTTGTCATCGTACTAATGGAGTCAAACATCGTACTCAAGGGCTTCTGGCAACCCAAAGGTCATATTCAGGGTGACTTCAGGCATTCCAGAAATCGTTGACTTGAAATATTCCGGCTTCATAGATGAGTGACAATGGACTCATACTCACGAGAACTTAGCATTGTACTGGAGGAGGGATGGAAGCCTCTTAAGGAATCCAGACTCCTTAAATACTAAAGTCAAGGATTCACGAGGTTTCAGACTACTCGGTTAGATCGGAACTCATACACAAGAAGGATTAGAATCGTACTCAAGGGGGTTTGATTGTCTTCGTATCGTATTGGTGGAGTGTGGAGTTTGGTAGGTGAGGAGGGGGGGGGGCAGGTCTGCAGAATGTGAGGGAAAGGAATAAGAGGAAGGAACTGGGGTGAAGGAGAGACTGGAGAGAGAGAGAGAGAGAGAGGAATAGCACGGTGAGAAGGAATTGCAGGAACAAGAAGATGAATATTATTAGAAGAGTGAAGACTTGGACAGAAGTAGAAAATATGGCAGATGTGATTGGGAACGTTATGAGGGGAAAGGGAAGGAGAGAGGTGGGTGAGGAGCAGAACAGGGATGAGGAGGAGAGAGGAAGAAGATAATGATAATAGAGAATGATTGATAGAAGGATGGTGAAGGAGAGGAGGAGATTGATGGTGGGGATGGGGTAACTGAGGGAGGGGTCTGAGGAAGGCTGTCAGTGACCCGTCATCTGCATCTCTCTTGCTAGACGTATACTTCTGTCTCGTCTCACGCTCGGCCGACTGGACCTGAGGGGGAGACGGCCGGCCAGGAGGAATATTCAGCATCTTATTTAGAGGATGTGAGACTCGTGAGTGGATCAGGTTGGTTAAAAGTATAGTTGCCTTAAAAGCTTTGTTTAGTTGCGGTCAGAAAAAAAGTTTGTTTGATCATTTTGTCGAGTTGGGTGTGATAAGCTTAGTTGAACATCAGCTTGGGAGGTTATCTCACACTTTGATCATCAGCTTTGTGCTAATTATATTGTTGATCAGTGTAAAGGAAGGTTGTTGCCTTATGTTTCCTACTCTTTACTGTGTATCTTATATTGTTTTAACTCTCTCTCTCTCTCTCTCTCTCTCTCTCTCTCTCTCTCCAGTGAGGGTTCACCTAAGTAAGTCATTATAATCCGGTACAAGGAGTTACAATTCGGCCCACCTCACTTCTCCCTCCTCCCTCCTCACCTCTCTCCTCCTCCCTCCTCACATCTCTCCTCCTCCCTCCTCACCTCTCTCCTCCTCACCTCTCTCCTCACCTCTCCCTCCTCACATCTCTCCTCCTCCCTCCTCACCTCTCTCCTCCTCACCTCTCTCCTCACCTCTCCCTCCTCACCTCTCTCCTCTTCCCTCCTCACCTCTCTCCTCTTCCCTCCTCACCTCTCTCCTCCTCCCTCCTCACCTCTCTCCTCCTCACCTCTCTCCTCCTCCCTCCTCACCTCTCTCCTCCTCCCTCCTCACCTCTCTCCTCCTCCCTCCTCACCTCTCTCCTCCTCCCTCCTCACCTCTCTCCTCCTCCCTCCTCACTTCTCTCCTCCTCACCTCTCTCCTCCTCCCTCCTCACCTCTCTCCTCCTCCCTCCTCACCTCTCTCCTCCTCCCTCCTCACCTCTCTCCTCCTCCCTCCTCACCTCTCTCCTCCTCCCTCCTCACCTCTCTCCTCTTCCCTCCTCACCTCTCTCCTCCTCCCTCCTCACCTCTCTCCTCCTCACCTCTCTCCTCCTCCCTCCTCACCTCTCTCCTCCTCCCTCCTCACCTCTCTCCTCCTCCCTCCTCACCTCTCTCCTCCTCCCTCCTCACCTCTCTCCTCCTCCCTCCTCACCTCTCTCCTCCTCACCTCTCTCCTCCTCCCTCCTCACCTCTCTCCTCCTCCCTCCTCACCTCTCTCCTCCTCCCTCCTCACCTCTCTCCTCCTCCCTCCTCACCTCTCTCCTCCTCCCTCCTCACCTCTCTCCTCCCCTCCCCTCTCTCCTCCTCCTCACCTCTCTCCTCCTCCCTCCTCACCTCTCTCCTCCTCCCTCCTCACCTCTCTCCTCCTCCCTCCTCACCTCTCTCCTCCTCCCTCCTCACCTCTCTCCTCCTCCCTCCTCACCTCTCTCCTCCTCCCTCCTCACCTCTCTCCTCCTCCCTCCTCACCTCTCTCCTCCTCCCTCCTCACCTCTCTCCTCCTCCCTCCTCACCTCTCTCCTCCTCCCTCCTCACCTCTATTCTCCTACCTCCTCACACCTCCTTTCCTCCTCCTCACACTTCTCCCTCTCCCTCCTCATAAACATGTGCAACGACCCCTCACCCCCTCCCCCTCCTTCACCAGACTCACAACAGCCCCCAGCACCAGGTAAATACCAAATGAACCCGTATTAGTGACCACGTGTGTTGAGGGAGCCAGGTGTGTACTTATGGCTCCATTACCGACTTTAGTAATAGTAATAATAATAATAATAATAATAATAATTATAAAGTGCAGCTTAGTGGTGATTATGATGCTATTAATGATAATTACGGTATAGCATTAGTATGATATTTATCAGGGCAATTATATGAAGAATAAAACTGATCTTATTACCGTAATTATTTATTATCATTATCATTATCATTATTATTATTATTATTATTATTATTATTATTATTATTAATGTAATCGTTCTTAGTGACTTAATACCCCCAAGAGATCTGACCCTGACCCTGGTGAGAGACACAGAGAGGAGTGGTGGGGAAGGAGAGACAAAGGGAAGGAAGGTAAGGAGGAAGGGGGGAATGGAAGGGAGGCTGGGGAAGGGAGGTCTGGCTCACCATCAATCGTCTTATTGATTTTGAAATTTTCCTCATCACTTTCGGCTTCATTGACCATAGGTGCCACAGTTATGACTTGGCACCACCCCCTTGGCTCTCTCTCTCTCTCTCTCTCTCTCTCTCTCTCTCTCTCTCTCAGTCCTCCCCTTCCCTCTCTCTTCCTCTCTTTCTTCCCTTCCCACTCTCTTCCTCTCTTTCCTCCCTTCCCCCTCTCCCACTCTCTTCCTTCCCTCCGTTCTCCTCTTTCCCTTACAGTGTACAAAGTTAATGCAAAATAGATACAAAAATACAAAGAAAAATACATAAAATAATACAGTGTTAAGAGAATGGTGCACACAGACGAAAAGGAATACGAGAAAAATATAAAAAATAAAAATTACGGAAAATACGAACATAATAATAATAATAATAATAATAATAATAAGAAGAAGAAATACAAACGAAAAATTACATAAATACAACAATACAACTAACAATACAAATACATAACCAAGTCTCATTTATTCATTACATTGCATTCCCATTTTACTCTCCTTCCCTCTCTCCCTAAATCGTAACTCATGTTTTTCAATTTTATTTTCTCTTCTCCCATATATATATATATATATATATATATATATATATATATATATATATATATATATATATATATATATATATATATAGGGTCCTCTCTCTCTCTCTCTCTCTCTCTCTCTCTCTCTCTCTCTCTCTCTCTCTCTCTCTCTCTCCTTTTTCCTCTCCTCTGTATGTTTTCTTTTCCCCATCTCTTCTTCTCTTTATCTTTTCTCATCGTCTCTCTCCTCTATCTCTCCTTCCTCCTGCTCTCCTCTTTCTCCCCTCTCCTGTATTCTGTCTCCTCTCTCCCCTTTCTCTTTCTTACCCGTTCTGTTTTCTCTCTCCCCTCATCCCCTCCGTATGTTTTCTCCTCTCCTCTCCTTCGTTCTGCCTCATCCCTTTTCGCAAATCTCCTCGCAAATTTTAATCCACTTCACTCGCCATTCTTTCACCAACCTTGATTTATGCTTTCTCTCCCTACCTCCCTCCCTCCCTCCTTCCCTCCCTCCTTTCTTTGAAAATCCTGATTTATATATCTCTCTCTTTCTCTATCTTCCCTTTGTCTCCTTTTGTCCTTCATCAGTTCTCTCTCTCTCTCTCTCTCTCTCTCTCTCTCTCTCTCTCTCTCTCTCTCTCTCTCTCTCTCTCTCTGTTCACTTTCACATATGCGTTAAGTTGTGTTGGAATTTTTTGGGTCCTGTGTGTGTGTGAATGTGTGTTGGAAGTTATTTTAGATGAACTATACATACACACATACATAAACAAGAACTGGTGATCCTTAGCGACCATAGACTACACTGGAAATATAAAACAAAAGAAATAACCCACACGACTATAACTCATCATCAGACAAGTCATTAAAGGAGGATCCCAGACTCGATGAATATATTAATTAAAGAACTTAGAGAAAATTAACTATTAATATGTATGAAAAAAACGGATTCGTAGTTTTACCTTCAAGAGTCACACGCCTACAAGGATATGAGTTTGTAGTATGAATATGTGAATATATTTCCTCCTGAATTAGTTTATTTTCAACTATGCACCTGAGACCATTTAGACATTGTTAATAGTTGTTTTTACCGCAAAGATTATTTTATGAGATGTATGTTGGGGGGGAGGAGGGGGTATGGGTAGAGAAGATGGGGGTGGAGTGAGTGGGAGCTGTGTAGGGGTAGACAGGAGTGGGGTGGGGAGGAGGGGGAGGAAGTGGAGATGAAGAAGGAGGAGAGGGAGAAAGAGGAGGCGAGGGAGAAGGAGGTAGTGGGGGAGATGGAGATGGGGGGAGGAGAAGAGAGAATGGTCATTTAGGAGGGTAGAGTGGATGAGGGAGGATGACAAGTAGAAGATGGGGAAGGGGTGAGAGAAGAAGAAAGGAGAAGAAAGGGAAAGGAGAAGAGAGGGGGAAGTGGAGTAGTCAGAGAAGGAAGAAAAGGATGCGGGAGTGAAGGAGGAAGAAGCGGAGGGGGAAGGAAGAATCGCTCGCCAACTCAAACATTTAAAAAATGTCGAGGCAGTGTGGTTGTAGCGAGGCAGTGTGATTGTAGCGAGGCAGTATGGTTGTGACGAGGCAATGTGGTTGTGACGAGGCAGTGCGATTGTAGCGAGGCAGTGTGGTTGTAGCGAGGCAGTGTGGTTGTGACGAGGCAGTGTGGTTGTAGCGAGGCAGTGTGGTTGTGACGAGGCAGTGTGGTTGTAGCAGACGTTGTGGTTGTAGCGAGAGTGTGGTCTAGCGAGGCAGTGTGGTTTAGCCGGACAGCGTAATATGACATTACGAGCATGGCATGACAAGGCGGCGTGATGTGGCGAGGCAGCGTGGTGTGGCATAGTGAACAGGGCATGACAAGACGGCGTGGCGTGGTAAGGGAAGGCGGCACAGCTTGGTTAGGCAGCATCATGTCATGTACACACAGTGTTACTTGTGGTGTACAGGGGTGGTGGTGGGGACGAGGTCCAGCCCTCCTCCTTCCCACACGCAATATTACGGTCCATTACACACACTGCAGCGGGTCAGCATTGTCTTGGGGAAGCCCTCATTTGTAGAGTGTGAGACATTGTTGCAGGAGCGTCCTGATGGTCGCTCTTGGACGCACCATTAGGACGATGAGTCGCCTTTGTCTCTCCGCCACTCCTGCGTCACTGTCCTCAACTCCTGGGAGACCTCCGCCAGCCCTCCTCCTCCTGTCTCCTTGTCTCGTCCTTCTGCGAGGGTCTTCTTGACGGAGGACCTGCCACGAGGGGCTGTCCAATGTGTCCTGTTGCATTCTATCCGGACTCTGCCTCCGAGCATCTGCCTGCTGGGGATATCCAAACACTCCTACTTAAGCCTATTGCTATCATCTTCCTACTCAAGGACCTTCCTGGGGAGGGAGACTGTCACCCTCCTCCTAGTCGGGTGTTACGTCTTATCCAAAGATGAATTTATTTGGATTTTACTGTTTTACTAGGCAGGTGTTAATTACTAGGGACATTTTGTGACCTTCAGAGTCATCCTTAGGCATCCTTCTCAAAATCCACTACAGTACGCTTCTCTTCCTAAATCCTCCTCCTGTACGAGTACCGTCACCCTCAGGAAGACATCACCGAGGCTGGCGTGAGAGTCTTCATTTAGCGTGGTGTTGGCGGTGGTGGTTATCTGTGGTGAGGCGGTAAGCCATTGTTCCTTGTGGATGATTAATGTTCTTGGTGGTGTTGACACTCCGGGTCTTTGTGCCGCCAGTAGTGAGGTGTTCTGGAGACTGTTCACGCCTCCAGCTTTATTGTCTGGCCGGCGAGGAGGTCCTCTCTTGTCCTCTTGATAGTTCATTGATCTACCAGTTTGTAAACAGAACCTTTTTTAAGTGTTCTATCATTATGTTGTAGATTTGATTTTGTCTTTTACACGAGTTTTTCCTGAGGTCTGTGAGAATATTACTTCTTCCATGACGAGGTTTGTTATCCTCGTGTTGTGTTATAGACATTAAGTAATATTCTCCACAGCCGAGGTAGGTACTAATGTCAGCCTCTCCAGTTATGAGAAGGAGACGCCTTCAATTTTACTTTATCATTTTGGTGTTTAAAGATGACGCACAGTATTAATCACCGTCTTTATAGTAGGTATTTGCTTTTGAACTTCTGATCTGTGTCTATCAAGTTGGTACTTTGTCAACTTTAATTTGTTCTTGTTTTAATTTGGGTGAATATTTTTCTTCGGTTCTTTATAACTGTGACCACTTCTTTTAGGGTTTGTGCAATATATATTTATATATATATATATATATATATATATATATATATATATATATATATATGTATATGTATATATATATATATATATATATATATGTATATGTATATATATATATATATATATATATATATATATATATATATAGAGAGAGAGAGAGAGAGAGAGAGAGAGAGAGAGAGAGTATATTTAAATCTCTAAATTTTTTCTTGAGTTTAGCTTCCATAAAATTGCTAACACGAAATAAACCGTCGAGGACACGATGGTTGTGTGTGGTGGTGGAGGTGTGGTGGTGGTGTGGTGGAGGAGGTGGTGGTGTGGTGGCGTCACGCTGTGTTAGTGGGCGCCCAGCCGTCACAACAGCTCGTAAAACACATAAACAGATTTAAAAGGAATTTTTTTTAACCTTACTGTGATAAAACAAAAGATTTACAAGACAGGCAAGTTGAATATTCCCAGAGAGAGAGACTTGAAGGAGGAAATATTTCATCCTAGATAACTTAACATATGATTTATATAGACAGATATATATATGTTTGTTTTTGTTGAGATCTAAAATTATGACATTTCTTGTTCTGGCAACTGAGGGAACTTTTCTTACAAGTTTAGTACTATAGTAGTGGTGGTGGCGGTGATGGGTACAAGAGGGTGTTCGTGAGCGTTAAAGATGGATTTATGGGTAAACAAAGGGAATGTTATCATAGTCCCTTTCGTTTCTCTCCATTTTTTATTTCCCTGACCATTTTTCCTTCTTCCCACATCCTTGTTGATATTGTCCTTCTCTCTCCTCCTTTCTCGTCTATTTTTCCTTCTATGTCTTTCTTCTTATCCACAGCCTTGAAGAGAATAATAGTTTAATCCTTTTAGTTTATATGTTGAGTTATTCCTTACTTTCCATTCTTCTTCTTACGCATTATCCATTGTTACCTTTTCGCCTCCTTTATCCCCCGTTTTATATCTTCCCTAATAACACTCCCTCCCGTCTTAGTCCTTCCAAAAACCAATACTTTCCACCTCCTCCTCCTCATTTCCCTTCCCTTTTTCCTCCTCCTCCTCATTTCCCTTCCCTTTTTCCTCCTCCTCCTCATTTCCCTTCCCTTCCTCCTCCTCCTCCTCCTCCTCCTCCTTCCCTTCCTCCTCCTTCTATATCCGTCCCATCCCCTGATCTCGCCACGCCTCGTCACCATAACCACAAATAGTAAAATATATATAACTGTGTCTCCTGCCTCCAGTCCTCCCTTTACCCCCTTTTACCTCTCCTTTTCCTCCTCCTCCTCCTCTTCCTCCTCCTCCTCTCCCTCCTCCTCCTCCTCCCCCTCTTCCTCCTCCCCCTCTCCTCCTCCCCCTCTTCCTCCTCCCCCTCTCCTCTTCCTCCTCTTCCTCCTCCCCCTTTCCTCTTCCTCCTCTTCCTCTTCCCCCTCTCCTCTTCCTCTTCCCCCTCTTCCTCCCCTTACACCCTTCCCTTATCTCAACCTTTGGGTCTACACTGCGTCTTGTCATCGTTTGTTACAAGTAAGTTAACTTGCGTAGAACAAAGACCATCATCGTATTTCCTGTCCTTTCTCCCTCTCCTTCTACCCCCCCCCCTTTCTCCCCCTTTCCTTATCCCTGTCCCCTCTTTCCTTCCCTATAATCCCCACCACGTCGTGTCACCGTGACCACAACTTGGGGTAAAATACCTAGAATAAAGCGAATAATCTCATTTCCTCCCTCTTTTTTCCCTTATCTTACAACCCCCTTTCTGTCCCTTCCCCAACTTCCCTACCTCGTTATCATCCCCACTACATCCCTTTCCCTTCCTTCCCCAGCCTTTCTTCTTCCTTATTATTCCCTCTACCTGCCCTCCCCAACTCTCCTACCTCCTTATTATCCCCACTACGCTCCTTCCCTTTCCTTCCCAACTCTCCTACCTCCATATTATCCCCTTTACACCCCTCTCCCTTCCTTCCCCATGATCCCCGCCACGCCTTGTCATCGTAGCCACAAGTAGGGGTAAAATGTGTGGAACAGAGTGTATCGGGCGGAGCGTGACGAGACCACCGCCGCCGCCGCTGTCTCGTCCCGCCGATGACAAGCTGCTGGTGCTGCTGGCGGGGCTCCAGGATGCGACACCACGGGGGGCGCCACGTTCCTGCTGGGAGGTTACTAAGAGAGAGGGAGAGAAAAAGAGACTGCTGTAAATGAAAGGAGAGAGACTTGTGAAACTTTTGTGATATGTCGTAAATGTTTAGAAAATACAGAATTAAGATAATGGATTAAAGGAACCAAAAAGAAAAATACATAACTTGGAGGAAACTAGTCATGTACCGAGGATTATAGAAATTACGGTTCAGAAAATGTATTTTAGGAATCACGAAAAGAATTGTTTCTAATTAAAGAGTGGTGTCAGGGGTCCAGAGTTGGCACGATACTCTTTTATGGACCCTGTGTGTGGTGGTGTAGTGTGTCTGAGTCTACGCCAGTGTCATGTAGGCTAAACCAGGTAGAAAGTGTAGGTGTGTTGAGATATACAGTACATCTCCCCCCAAAAATACCTGAATTTTAGTATATACAAAAGTTCATGGGATTCAGAGTTGACTTGAGACGGTGTAAACTTTTTCCACACACACACACACATGGTTGCCAACTTTGAGCCCCCCCCCTCTCCCCCACCCTTCCCCCCCCCCCCCGCATGACCCCGTTAAAGAAATATTTGTCTTTTGCCCCCCCCCCCCCCTCCTCCTGCCAGCACCTTGGAGAGTCTGACATCATTCCCAGGAAGGCTTGAGGTGGAGGAATCGCCTGTAAATTATGGCCACATTTTCGTCTTGTCTCATCGGCAAATGTCTGACATAATGAAGAGGTTTGTCATCTAGTGAGAAGAGAATTCGCGTGTAGGAAATATTGATTCATAATCTTAAAGTTTATTCAGAAATATCGGTGTAGTATAGGGATCTAGCTATACAGTACAGGTATGGTATAGTTGGCTTCGGATGACATAATTATCATAAAGGTAATGCTTCACTGTAACCTACGCAGGTTTAGAAGTAATGGATTATCGTGAATTTTTATTTATGATTCTTAGTCTTTTAAAATTTTCCAGTGATGTATAATAACTGCTCCCCTCTCTTATTACAGTGAATTATTCTTATTTTATCTGTACAGTACTTATAGTTTTGTAAGCTTATTTTTTCGTAATTATGTCACTGTGTTGTTTCACTTATAAATGAATACTTTCAATCGTGCTAATAAATATATACTTTCCGCCCGACTTACAATATTGTCTTCTTCCTTAACAGTTCTGCGCGACGACTTCCGGGCGACGCCGGCCGACACAGTGGTGGCAGCAGGGGAGTCAGCGCTGCTTGAGTGTATCCCGCCCCGGGGACACCCTGAGCCTCTCGTCCGCTGGAGGAAGAACGGCCAGGTCATCAAGGTGCCGGAGTCACACAGGTGAGTCGAGTCACAATGAGTTGGTCAGGTGTTACATAGCCGAGTCGTGTGTCACGGGTGGTGGGTTGTCGTACAGGTAAGTCGTGTTCAGGAGCTACACAGGTGAGACGCATCACAGGAGACATTAGTGGAGATAGTTTATTAACCTCTTGTGTGAGGTGTCGCCTCTGAGCTGAATAAAAGAGTCTGGCGTTAGTCAAATATATCAAGTGGCGTCCCCGGAGTGAAGGAGTTAATCTATAAATGACTCCGTTCAGCGACGACGTAATACAGCGACTAGTGAAAACAACATCTGTACTGTTATGTTTATTGTTTACCTTCTTTATTTGTAGACATGCTGAAGTGTATGCTGTAACTGCATCGTCTTTATACATGCTGAATTGTATACCTACTTTGTTTATACATATACTGAGTCTATGTAAACTTGTATGACGATATTGCTGAATAAAACTGAACTGGATGATATTCCTCTAGTATTACACCAAAGTTTCCCCCGTAATTAGATACATTTTCTTGGCCTTAAGAGTCTAAGAGAATACGGACCTAAGATGTTATGTAAATTTAGGCGTCCTCTAAGGCAAGTAACACACGTAAGATCAAACCAGGTTACACGACATTAGAAAACCGGAGTCGGCCAAAAGTATAGAAAGTTTGGACAAGGTGTGTGTGTGTGTGTGTGCGCGTGCGTGCGCGTGCGTGCGTGCGTGCGTGTGTGTGTGTGTGTGTGTGTGTGTGTGTGTGTGTGTGTGTGTAACTTGGGATCGGACAAATACGGTTGCCTGAAACTTTTCTTTCGAACAAACTAGACCGAAACTTTCACCAGAGAAAGATTAAACACAAGAAGCTCAGAAGTTTTAAGGGAGATTAAAAACCGATGGAAACTACTTTTTTTAAGGGATATTACAGACCACCATTTAAGGGAGCTCAAAGAATGAATATTTTAACGTAGACAGTGATTGAAATACACAGTTGAATTCCAGCACAAAGATCGTAAATATACAGGGAAATTACAGACGTTAAGGGGAAGATAAAAACATTTCCGAGGCCTGGAGCACAAATACCAGATGTTGCCATAGCCCTAGAGGTAGGTGTGTGTGTGTGTGTGTGTGTGTGTGTGTAAAATAATAATAATAATAAACGGTTTATTAATAGAGTTGCAGCCGGTGGCTGGAAATATACAGACTTACATTTGATATAGACATAATGATATAATATGCGTTGTTCACATTTACAGGGCTGTACAGTACATAAATCAGGAAATGTTTATTATTTTAACAATAGATGGGATGGTGCTGTTCTTATATCTATCCGTGCGGGCTCTTATGGGCTGAATTTTGTTGTAGTGGCTGAGGTGGGTGGGGGACTGCCGGTGGCAGGAGTTGGCGATGACGAGGGTGGTGCAGTAGTTCACTGCCAAACCTTGCCAGTGCTTGGTGGTGGAAGTCACTGAGGGATGGCATTTCCAGGGTGGAGAGAGCATTGGTGTAGCCGGAGTATTCTGCGCCGAGCATGATTCTGCAGGCCCTTTTCTGTACCTTCTCTAGCCGACGTTGTTGGGTGGAGTTGAGAGAAGACGACCAGGCTGGTGACGCATACGTTAGTTGGGGAGAATAAAGGCGTTGTAGATAGTCCTCAGCTCTGGCGTGGGTGCCCCAAGTGACCTAAGTCGTCGTAGCATGTAGAGTCGGTACGAGGCTGCCTTGATTGTGTTATTTACATGGGCCTTCTAGTCCAGTTTGTGGTCTATGGTAACACCCAGGAGTTTGGCAGACTGCACCAGCTGGAGAGGATGGGCACCCACTGTGACTGCTGGAGCTTGCACTGGAGTGGTGGCGGTATTGATGTGCATGACTATGGTTTTGGTGTGGTTGATGGTGACCTTGTTCTCCGTAGTCCATGCCTGTAGCCTGTCCAGGGTGCCTTGTAGCGATGAGTAGTCTGGTGCGGTGTTGTCCACTGTAACCCCCACAGTGCAGTCATCCACGTACTTCCACCTGTGAGGAGTGTCCGATAGAGCGTCGTTGATCAGGATGAGGAAGCACAGTGGTCTCATCTTGGTCCTCTGTGTGTGTGTGTGAGACTTGATGGCGAGATATTACATTACCATAGTGTGTCACCTGTTGCTGGAGTACTGAAGCTGTAATTAATACCTGGATGGAAATATTAGGTTATAGTTATTAATATCATCATAGTGTGTCAGTGGTGTTGGTATCTGGGATGGATGGACCGGTCAAAGAGGCTGTTAACTGGACCACCAACCCCGTGAACCGTTCCTGGATCTGGGTTTGTTTATATTGACCCCTCTCTACTGGACCAGCTCATGAACTGCCCATGAACCCAACCCACATTAACCCTCTCACTGGACCAACGCATGAACTGCCTATGGACAATCTTCCGACATTGACCCTCTCACTGGACCAACCCATGAACCACTCTTGAATCATCCCACATTAACCCTCTCACTGGACCACCAACCCATGAACCGTCCCTGGAATTAAGACTGTCCCACATGGACCATCGCAGCTCCTCCCTGGTCCAGAGTGTAGTGAACTGGAGTGCTGGACAACACAGACGCCTGAAGGAAAACACAAATAAAACAAAAAAAAATATCCGCCAAACTTTCCTTGTTAATCGTCTGAAGGAAAGTGTTGAAGGTTTCACTACTGGACAAGTTAGTCTTGATCGAGGGCCTGAGAGAGAGAGAGAGAGAGAGAGAGAAGGACGGAAACGAGAGAATGAGACAAAGAAAATACAGACAGAAAGGAGAGACAGACACAAAAGAGAGAGAGGGGGAGAGGAAGAGAAACAGGCAAGCAGACAGACAGAAAGACAAACAATTGAGAGAGCGGGACAGAGAAAGGGGGAAAAACAGAGACAAACAAACAGACACACAAAAAGAGACTGACAAACAGAAAGGATGATGAAAAAGAACAAGAAGAATATATGAGAAAAAGAGACTAGACAAACCTCAACAAAAATAATAAAAAAAAAATAAGGGACGAGACGGAAACAGTATACTCAATCACATCCTCTTACTAGTCACTCAGCCAATCATAGTAACCTTGATCCATCTTCTGTTAGTTTGATCCATCTTTTTGTTAGTTTGATCCATTTTTTTGTTAGTTTGATCCATCTTTTTGTTAGTTTGATCCACTTTTTGTTAGTTTGTTCTACCTTTTGTTACTTTGATCTAATTTTTTGTTAATTTTTACCACATCTTCATTTTAGATCTCTTTTCAAACCCAAATCATTTTAAGCAATATCTCTCTCTCTCTCTCTCTCTCTCTCTCTCTCTCTCTCTCTCTCTCTCTCTCTCTCTCTCTCTCTCTCTCTCTCTCTCTCTCTCTCTCTCTCTCTGTCTCGCAATCCAAGTAACCAAGTTTCCAAGGCTGATTTCGGGTGCAGCTCGACTGGGAATCAAGTCTGGGGAACACACTAGTAGAGTTCCCCTCCAGGGTATGAGATACGCCCCAGCCAATCGTCTTGCAGGATAGAATACGATAGCTCCTCGCCAAATGTCTTACAGGATAGGATAAAGTGCAGGAGTAGATAGGTCCCACCCAAGTGTTTTACGGACCCGAGGATAGGAGGTGTGGGAGAGTCTGTCCTCCCCATTTTAAGATAAGCTTTTAGTCATTGTAAAGGATAAGCGACTTCTACCTGAGATCTAAGACAACATTAAGAATAACCTCATGGAGCCCGAGGTAGGAGAGATTCTTGCCGTGTAACATAATACTAGAGGTCTTAACCCAGATTCTGAGGTCGTTCGGGATAGTCTTATGTTCTAGTAGGAGTCAGGGATGTTTTCGAGGATAGGAGAAGTTATTAATGGTCATGACCAGGACGCCTCGTACTCTAGGTGACGCGACACCCTTAACAGGCAACAGAGGTTTCATGGTCAATTCTTAAAGTCTCCATCGTAAACATATATCAACTTGTCTTGTTAAGCGCCCCGGAGTCTCTCGAAAATGTTTTATTAGACTCGAAACTTTCCCATTACCGAAGAATATATATTTCATAACAATTTGGAGAATATATTTATTTATTTATTTTTCCGACTCCGAACTTTATGTATTCGAAAAGATAAACTAAAGCTGTGGAAATATGTTGCGTAGTTTGAAGACTAAGATACTCAAACATGCGTATCTGGTGAAGAGGAAATGTACTCGTGAAATATATTGTAAGACGTGGAATTTCCCATTGTTAAGAAGCGTATATTTGAAAACAGTGATTCTATGTTAAATTCTAAGATTTTTATTAAACCCAAACGAAAATACACCAAACATTGATTGTCTTCGCCTCATAGATTTCGTTCACTTATAGTTAATCTCACATGATCACTATAATTGCATCAATCTCATGATAAGAATAAACAGGGATTTTCCTTCCTTCGTAATTAAATATCCGGAATCTTGTTACTTTCCTTGTTAACTCATCCCCCTCCTCCCCCTCCCCCTTCCCCCTTTTCCTCCGTCTTCCCCTCCCCTTCTTCCTCCTTCCCCTCCTTCCTTCCCATCACCCTCCCCTTTTCCATCCCTCTCCCTCCCTTCCTTCCCCCTCCCTCCCTTCCTTCCCACCCTTCCCCTCCTCCCCACCCCTCCCCTCCTCTCATCTCCATCCTCCCTCCCCTCCTTCCTCCCCATCTCCCTTCCCTTATTCCTCCCCATCCTCTATTCTTCCCCATCCCCTCTCCCCCTCCCCCACTTCCTCTCCCTCCAGCCCCCTCAATAGACGTCAGGTTAACATGAGGCAAAGTTACGACTTGAAAGAGCATGAGATACGCGAAGAGGCAGAAGTTACGGGCGAGTTTGGTCGAGAGCGTAATCCTTACCTGGCTTTGTGGGCGACCTCATTAAGGAAACCCTCCGCCCCCCCCCCCCCCCTTCCCCCCACACACCTGGCTTGATGACTCCTTGTTGGGCCAAACTTTCGACAGCTTTCTTGAAGATCTCGACTGGCTGGTGGTGTAAGGCGCCGTGACAGTGTTGCCAACTGATTTAATGCCGCGTTGCCGTAGATACAAGTACAGTACTTGTTAGCTACTACATGACAGTGTTGCCAACTAAGCTAATGCCGTGTTGCCATTTGTAATAGCATTTTTAGCTGGTTAACGCTAAGACACCCAATTATAGCATGACAGTGTTGCCAGCTATGATATATTGGTAAGTGCTATGCCATCTAACAAAGGTATGACAGTATTACCAGCTATAATATGACAGGGGTAATAGTAATGACTCAGCTATGACCAGACAGTGTTGCCAGTTAAGCCTCTAAGACCCCGGTGCTAGGGTCCGTCAGTGGGTCCTGGTAGAGAATTTTTCCTGGTTTATCAATTTCATCCTCAGTTTCCCCCGTCTAGCCCCAGTTTTTCTCTTTTTAGTCCCAGTTTCACCTTGTGTAACCCCATTTTTCCCCAGCCATTTAAATTAAAGGGAAATCTGGGACCTTTCATGACCTCCCCCCCCCCCCCCGGAGAAAAAAATATACTTAGGGAGAAAATAATAATCATAATCCCGTAGAGAAAAAGGCCCGCGGTGCTCCCGGTATAAGTAATTACCACAAAATAATCTCAGACGACCAAATCATTGATGGGGGAATTTTTCCTCTGCAGACCGGGAATGGTGGGGAAAATTTACGCCATGTTGACCAAAACTGGCAGGGAAAATACAGTATAGCCCTGACGTCCTAGTCTGGTGGGGAAAATTTATCCCTTGACACCAAAATTTGCTGGGAAAATTATACCCTTGATGATTGAGATGTGGGGAAAATTTACCCCTGCTGACCGGCCTGCCAACCAGTCATCCGATCCGGTAGCGGGGAATATTTTCGGCAACAAATTACGTGAGGGGAATAATTAGAAGTGGTGGGGAATAATTAGGACTGATGGGGAATGTCTTTCATCTAGCAGTTATTAAACCAGTGGTTGTAAGTTATCGATTATTATTATTATTATTATTATTATTATTATTATTATTATTATTTATACTATTACCACTACTATTACTATTATCGTTATATTATTACTATTTTCATCATATAGTTAACAGAGATAAAGCGTGCAGCAATATGGTGGACGGTGATGTGGGTCGGAGTGAAGACCTTAATTTAGGGTATGGGATATAGGCCTTAATGTGGCCATTATTGTGATAACACGGCCAAGGTGGACAGAATAGAGGCCGGGGTGGGGGAGTGTAGGAAGAAGGAGGGAGAAGGGAAAAATGCTGAGAAAGAAGAGAAGGGGGGAGAGGAAGTGATAGGGGGTAGGGAAGTGGTAAGGAAAGAGGCGAGAGATTGAAGCGGGGGAATAAAATGGCATAACAAAATGGTGAAAATATTTGGTGAAAGCGAAGAGTAGGCGGGTAGGGGTGGAGGTGTAGGTAGGGGAGGGGAGGGGGTGACGGGAGTTGTGGGTAGGGGAGATCGAAGGGGGTGAGTGGAGGTGATGGGGGAGATGGGAGAGAAAGAGTAGTGGGGAGGGGATAGGGGAGAATAATGGTGATGACTGGAATGGGGAGACAACGTGGGGAAGATCTACAAGGAAGATAGGGAGAGACTGAGTGTTATGTGGGTGGAGGAGGGGGTGGTGGTGTGTGGGTGGAGGAGGAGGGGGTGGTGGTGTGTGGTTGGAGGAGGAGGGGGTGGTGGTGTGTGGTTGGAGGAGGGGGTGGTGGTGTGTGGTTGGAGGAGGGGGTGGTGGTGTGTGGGTGGAGGAGGGGGTGGTGGTGAGTGGGTGGAGGAGAGGGTAGTGGTGTGTGGGTGGAGGAGAGGGTAGTGGTGTGTGGGTGGAGGAGGGGGTGATGGTGTGTGGGTGGAGGAGGGGCTGGTGGCGGTGAATGGGTGGAGGAGAGGGTAGTGGTGTGTGGGTGGAGGAGGGGGTGGTGGTGTGTGGGTGGAGGAGAAGGTAGTGGTGATATGTGGGTGGAGAAGGAAGGAAGGTGGATGAAAACAAGAGAAGGGAGGAGATCGTTTTGAATACAGTGTTCTCAAAATCTTTTTTTTTTCACTTTTTCACTTATATCCCCCCCCACCCCCCCATCCCCACCACCCCCCCCCCCCCCATCCCCACCACCCCCCCTCGCCTCTCGCCCCCTGGGACTAAACACCGCTACGAAAGCCTCGTCAACATCACAGGGTTATTTATGTTAACTCCTCTCCATCTACACATCCACTGACTTCTCAACTTCCGTCAGGCTTTTTGGGTGAGAAGTTCGCTGTCAGGAGAGAGAGAGAGAGAGAGAGAGAGAGAGAGAGAGAGAGAGAGACCAATTCAGTAACTCAACTTAGACGACAGAAAACATGCAGACCAACACACACACACACAGACGGTGACTGGTGTGTAGCGGAGGGTAGTCAGACACGTAATGGGTAGTTAGCGTGGTGGGTCACTATTAATCACCCGGTGAGACCGCCAGGGGTGCTCTACAGGAGAGTTTGGGCTCTTGTCTGTCTAACTCAGCGCTCTACGGGTCGTAACTGTCGTGACGTCACAGTGGGATGTAAACATAGCTCCCGTGGCGTCACAGTGGGAGGTAATCATGGCCCCGTGACGTCACAGTGCGAGGTAATCATGGCCCCGTGACGTCACAGTGCGAGGTAATCATGGCTCCGTGGCTTCACAGTGCGAGGTAATCATGGCCCCGTGACGTCACAGTGCGAGGTAATCATGGCTCCGTGACTTCACAGTGCGAGGTAATCATGGCCCCGTGACGTCACAGTGCGAGGTAATCATGGCCCCGTGACGTCACAGTGCGAGGTAATCATGGCTCCGTGGCTTCACAGTGCGAGGTAATCATGGCCCCGTGACGTTACAGTGAAAAATAAACATGGCTTTCGTGACGTCACAGTGAGAGGTAAACAATGGCCGCTACATACAGGCACGAGAAAACCTTTCGTTCCATTACGAGTGTGTGAGTAGAATTATCCTCTCGATTAAAACGAATATCGTCGTAATCACTACTATTACGGGATAATTACGTCATGCGATCGTTAAAGATTATTTAAAGATTATTACGTGCAAAGATTATTTTTTAATAATCCACTGCAGTCTTGTCTACTTAATAAGAACATTTGGCGTTATAAATTAAAATAGTTATTAGTATGAGACACACAGCGCTGGTGGTTAATGTCCTGTGTAACACCAAACTTTTTGTCATCATCGTTTAATTACAAGTTTATGTGTTAATGTAATGTGAAGCCCGGATGAGGGCCAGATGTTAACGGGAACACACAGGTAGACACTGTGGGGGGGGGGGGGGCGGACAGGTAGATAGTATAGTTTATCGCTATTCTATTATGCGTCTTAAAATGAATATTAAGCATGTAATTCCTAACAAAACAAAAGTACGAAGGCAACGGAGGTAGAATTTGATAACACTTATACACAGTACTGTGAGGTCTGAGACTCTTGTCCGGGTCAGGTGTGTCTGGTGTGCGAGGTAAAGGCCATCAACACGACCGGGAGACTCTTGCCAACACGCTCACTTCCTCAGACAAAGACTGAAGTATGAAATGTGTTTTTCAAAATGTCTTCAAAAGTCATAGACATAAAGATGTAGAACTCGGGCCAAAACTTGTCCGGGTTTTGCTCCCTGGTGACAAAAGCTCTAAAGCTGTGCTGGGTTTACATGGCGTCGCCTACAAACTTGGCTGCTGGATATTTCATACAAATATAGCTCCCTCACGGACACATCCTCATCGGGACCAGACCTTGTTGGGGAAACTAAAACGAGAATAGAATAGCCAAAGAGATTTTTAAATGGTGGAAGACTTCTCAAGAGGGACGTCTCAAGGAGGGTCAGGTCATAATTGACTGAAAAGACGTGAGGAGGTGAGTCCCAGAATTCAGCAGCAGATGAAAGGCAGCAGCTTCACCACGACCCACCCTCGAGTTGTCAACAGCCAAACAATAACTTGAGTGAGACAGTGGAGTGTGTGGGCTAACCTACGCAGGAACGAGGGAGGGAAGGCAACAGAAAACTCAGAAGCAGAATGTCGTTTGCTCTTTTTACATTATGTTGCACGAGACTAATGCATAATTTCTTAATATCAATTAGTGTATTAGAGTGAAAATCACCGTCACAGTGGCTACAGACATCCTCTCCAACCGTTGCCACTGTACAACTCCATGTTTAATGTAACAACAACTTCAACCAAAAGACCAGTATTAAAAGAAACAACAATAATATTCACATGTTGGCGACAACATCGTGTTCCTGGTTGATCTGCAACAATCTGTTTTCTTGTTGGCCGAACCATGATGACGTCATGACTGTTCAACTCTGCTCATAGGCGGCCCCACCATCAACCACACACACAGAAAAGTGGTCCCTTGAACACGTATGATCTTCAGCATCTTGACCCTCTGGCTGTCCAAGTGAGGCCCCACATTATACCCAATCGCTTTAAAGTTTGCTTAATAGTTCCCAGCCAATCCCAGAGTCTGTAGTCTATTAGATTGTTTACATGTTTACTAATGATACAGAGAGCAGCATGAGAGAAGCCATCCCTCGTGTGAGTGAGAGGCAGGTGTCCTCTTACAGGCCCACATCAGCTAACTCACCCCACTGAGGTCCTCCCACTGTCCCGACGCTTAATTACCTGTATATACCGTGTTAGATTAAAACAAAGGAGTAAATTAAAGTAGGAACTGACACAAAAATTGGAAGGCCTATAGTCGTGTGTTTTAAGACTGAATTTTTAAGAGAATAAATTTACCTTAATAAATTAGCTTGAGGATTTTGTTAAGTAATTAAAAGTTAGGATATCTCCTCGTCTCCTCTCGTACCTGCACACCTCAACAACCCACTACACAGTGATAATGGTAGTTGTGGTGTTACTGGTGGTAGAAGTGGTGATAATTGTGGTAGTAATGGTTTTATAGGTGGTAGAAGTGGTGATAATTATGGTAGTAGTGGTGTTAATTGTGGTAGAAGTGGTGATAATTGTGGTAGTAGTGGCTTTATTGGTGGTAGAAGTGGTGATATTTGTGGTAGTTGTGGTAATGGGTGGTAGATGCTGTTATATAGTTGTGGTGTTGGTGATAATAGAGGTAGTGGTAGTTGTGGTATTAGTGGTGGTGGTGGTGTTGATAATAGCGTTGATGGTAATAGTTGTCGTGGCAGCGTTAGAGGAGCGGGCAGTGCTAAAGGAGAGAGAGAGAGAGAGAGAGAGAGTGTGTGTGTACTGGTGAGGGCGACCACCACTACCACGACATGAAAACGCCATTGTGGTTGTCAATACGGTAGGCTGATTCTCTGCTCGATAGCGGTGTCTGGCAGGGTTGGTAGGGTGGCGTCTGGCGGGTTTCTAGTGAGACTGGCGGGTTTCTTGATTTTCTTAGTTGGTCCCTTGTAAGTTCCTGACAGGTTTCTTTTCAGTTTTTTGTCGGTTTCCTGTAACTTTTTGGTGGGTTTCTAACGACTTTCTGGTATATTTATGGCTAGTTTTGAAGGGATTTAGTTGTGATAACGGTATTTTCGTAACATTTTTGCTTAGTTTCTGGGGTTGTTATGGCGAAGTGTGCGCGTGTGTGTGTGTGTGTGTATAATAATAATAAATAATAATAAACGGTTTATTGAAAAAGTTTGCGGCCCGAAGGCTGAAAATATACATTGGATATAAATGACTTTTTACATACATTGGTGGTTTAACAAAAGCCTTCATTAGAGAAAGGTAAAGGAACATACAGTGAACATACAGATTAATGTTTACACACGTAGATCATGTGAGCTGAGGTGTTGAACAGCAGACAAGGAGTGTAGTAACTCCCTCACAGATGGCGTTATGAGGAGTACTAGTTCCCTCACAGGTGGAGTTATGAGGGGCTTGACGTGGTGTAGTAATTCCCTCATGTGTGCGTGTGTGTGCGCATGGTGGATAGGTATTGGCTCTTGGGTGGTTATGGTTAAGTGTGGAAAACAAGGAAGGAAAGAGGGAGAGAGAGAGAGTTTATCGGGTTGTACTTCCTACCTAATCCTTTGTGAACTAGGCAGGTGCACACCGTAGGCTTGGAGAGGAAGTGTAAACGGCGCTGCCTGATATAGGAAATACACTTGTGAACCTCTTTTATGTGAGTAACCCATGCACACACGATCAAGAGCACGCGCATAACTACTTATAAATCACACACACACACACACACTACCCCCTTTACCACCCCCAAGACTTCTGGGAAAAGAAACAGAATATAAATGTCTTTAATCTTCTCTCATAATATAATGCGGAAAAAAAATTGGCCAGCATCAACCCGACCAAGTCTTCCTGTGCCCCTTTGTCTCCCCCCTGACGAAGGCACCGACGGAGTGGCCATAATTGGCGATATTTCAATTTCTGGCTTCATGGACGGTGGCCCGATAAGTCGCTTATTTTCCATACGACCTGCTAGTGGAAAATTGGTTCTGGCTCCACGTCTCTCTTCATCCCCTGGACGGCCGGAGTCACCCACCCGACACTGATACTGTGAGCTTCCCCGGGGGCCCCTCGGCTCATGTAGGGCTGCCGCGGCACGGGGAGGAGAGGTAGGGAAAGGGGAGAATGGGTGAGGAGGAGGAAGAGATATAGAGAGGAGCGAGAAAAGGGTATAGTAGGTCAGCAGGGGCGGATGCAAGGGAGGTGTCCCAGGGGTTCGGACCCCCCTTTTTCATCAGAAAATTCCAATACTTTTTCTTTAATGCAGTATTGTACTCGGGCGTTTTGGGATTGTATAAAGTAATTAATATTGACCTCAGAATATCTCCTAATATCAAGTGCGCATGGCTTCAAAGTGGCCTCAAAATGCCCATGATATTGGTCAGGTTTAAAAAAAAATAATTCAGGGGGGGGACTTACAGCGCCCCCCCCCCCCCACCCCACCCCCAAACCCCCAGCTGGGTGGGCTCGGTGTGCTCGCCAGGTTCTCCCACCCACAACTTCTTGGACCCCCCTTTTTGATATTCCTGGATCCGTCCCTGGTCAGGGTGAGGGTATGTACTAACACACACACACACACACACATGTGCCTAACACCTGAGTCGCGGAGCATCAGCTGTTCTCACACCCAGAGTAAATTTGATCAAAAGTTGGGGCACTACAAGAGAAGGCTCTCCCATGGAGGAGGGGGCGTGTGGCGAGAAGGGGAAGGCAGAGGAAGCTAGGGTCGAGCTATCGGTCAGGAGGTGGAGGAAGGGCAAGGAGGGAGGGAGAGCTAAATTCGAGAACGATGGCGAGGTGGGGGGGTTGGCGAGGGGGGCGTCGAAGTGGTGTTGGACGAGGTGACGGCAGTGGTCGCCTCCTGGGTGCACACACACCACAGTGATTGAGGTCTCACCGGGCGATCGGAATTGCTCTCTGAGTAGGATATAGCCTGGAGGGTAATGGTGAGGGCTTGTCACGGTGAGGGCTTGTGTCACGATGGGGGCTTGTGTCATGGTGAGGGCTTGTGTCACGGTGAGGGCTTGTGTCATGGTGAGGGCTTGTCACGATGGGGGCTTGTGTCATGGTGAGGGCTTGTGTCACGATGGGGGCTTGTGTCATGGTGAGGGCTTGTGTCACGATGGGGGCTTGTGTCATGGTGAGGGCTTGTGTCATGGTGAGGGCTTGTGTCATGGTGAGGGCTTGTGTCAAGATGAGAGAGTAACTGCACGCCATGGTGTGAAGTGACGACGTGAACCAACATGCAGTTACAGACACAAGGGAGGACGTGTGTATTGATGTTATGTGAGAACCCAGAACTACACACACACACACACACCAGTAACGTTACCTATCGATACTAACTTTACCTATAGAATATTATACGTTTTTTAAATTCTCTATACATGCATTTCTATATCACAGTTACGGTATAATCATCATCTCACCACCTGGGAATTAATATACCTGCCCTGTATAATTAATCACTTGTATTTGAATTTCTGAATTATTTGTCCAGTTCTGACTCAATTTTTTTTTCACAGGGTGGTTTAGTGATTGGTATTGTAGTTAATAAGTTATGAAGACTTGATACATTCCTCTCATCCTTTCCCTGTAGACATGGAGGGAGGTAAGCAACACAGGGATTATTATTATCTAGGTAGAAATAGGACTCCTCAATCAATGAAAATTTACTATTTTTTTTCTATTTTTCATTTAAAGTTTGAGTTTATATCCTTATCAGGTTATTTTTTCTTCATATCCGACTGTTTCTCGCTCTTATCTAATCATTTCTTCTTCTTATCCGACTATTTATTCTCTTTATCAGAACGTTTCTTCTCTTTATCCAACCATTTCTTCCTCATCTGACTCTTTCTCTCACACACCCGACTATTTCTCAATCAGAGCCAGTCCTATGTATTTAAAAGAGTCGAATACAAATCATTGCCTCTTTCCCCAGATTCAACCAATTTCTCTCCCGTTTATCTCACCATTTCTCACCTCTCGTCTTGTTCTCTCATTGCCCAGGCACGAGGTGGTGGACGAGGGCACGTTACTGATCCGCCACGTGCAGCAGAACGACGGAGGGCAGTACACGTGTGAGGCGTGGAACCTGGCTGGCTCTAAGACCACTGACCCCATCAAACTCTACGTCCATAGTAAGTATAGTATATAACATCACTGAGCTCTGCAGACACAGTTAAGCAGGAGAAAGTTCCACAGCTATAGTTAAACAGTAGAAAGTTCCACAGCTATAGTTAAACAGTAGAAAGTTCCACAGCTACAGTTAAACAGTAGAAAGTTCCGCAGCTACAGTTAAACAGTAGAAAGATCCACAGCTACAGTTAAACAGTAGAAAGTTCCACAGCTATAGTTAAACAGTAGAAAGTTCCACAGCTATAGTTAAACAGTAGAAAGTTCCACAGCTACAGTTAAACAGTAGAAAGTTCCGCAGCTACAGTTAAACAGTAGAAAGATCCACAGCTACAGTTAAACAGTAGAAAGTTCCACAGCTATAGTTAAACAGTAGAAAATTCCGCAGCTACAGTTAAACAGTAGAAAGTTTCGCAGCTACAGCTAAACGGCAGATAGTCCCACAGCTACAGTTAAACAGCAGGAACTTTCACAGCTACAGTTAAACAGCAGATAGTTCCACAGCTGCAGTTAAACAGTAGAAAGTTCCACAGTTAAACAATAGAAAGTTCCACAGTTAAACAGTAGAAAGTTCCACAGCTACAGTTAAGCAGCCGGATGTTCCACAGCTACAGTTAAACAGTAGAAAGTTCCACAGTTACAGTAAACAGTAGAAAGTTCCACAGCTAAACAGTAGAAAGTTCCACAGTTAAACAGTAGAAAGTTACATAGCTACAGTTAAGCAGCTGAAAGTTCCACAGCTACAGTTAAACAGCAGAAAGTTCCACTGTTAAACAGTAGAAAGTTCCACAGTTAAACAGCAGAATGTTCCACAGCTACAGTTAAACAGTAGAAAGTTCCACAGTTAAACAGTAGAAAGTTCCACAGTTAAACAGTAGAAAGCTACTCAGCTACAGTTAAACAGCAGAAAGTTTCACAGCTACAGTTAAACAGCAGAAAGTTCCACAGCTACAGTTAAACAGTAGAAAGTTCCTCAGCTACAGTTAAACAGTAGAAAGTTCCACAGCTACAGTTGAACAGTAGATAGTTCCACAGCTGCAGTTAAACAGTAGAAAGTTCCACAGTTAAACAGTAGAAAGTTCCACAGTTAAACAGTAGAAAGTTCCACAGCTGCAGTTAAACAGCAGAAAGTTCCGCAGCTACAGTTAAACAGTAGAAAGTTTCACAGCTACAGTTAAACAGAAGAAAGTTCCGCACCCACAGTTAAGCAGTAGCCACCGCCGCCCTCACGCCCACCCCATGCTTGGGTACATTGTCATCTCGCCAGACACCCACTTCCTAAGAGGCTTTCCACTTGATTAGGCTCCATTATCCCTAGCTGGTGCCTTCCCTCCCCTCCCTCCCTCCCTCCCTCCCTTCGTCCCTCTCTCTCTTCCTCCCTCTCTCTCTTCCTCTCTCCCTCTCCCTTCCTCTTCCCCCCCTCCCTCTCCCTCCCTCAACTCCCTCCTCCTCCTCCTCCTTCTTCTTCTTCTTCTTCTTCTTTCTTCTTTCTTCTACCTTTGTTTCTTCCCTTTACTCTTCCTCACCCTTTACCTGCCTCTCTTTCTCCTCCTTATTCTTGTTCTCCTTCCTCCTCCTCCTCCTCCTCCTCCTCCTTCTTCTTCTTCTTCTTTCTTCTACCTTTGTTTCTTCCCTTTACTCTTCCTCACCCTTTATCTGCCTCTCTTTCTCCTCCTTATTCTTGTTCTCCTTCCTCCTCCTCCTTTAACTCCGTTTTTCTCCCCTTCTTCTGTTAATCCCCTTCTCTACTCCCTTCGTTGCTGCCTACTTAGTTTATCACCGTCTGCTGCTACACTCTCGTCCTCCTCCCCCCCCCTTCCTCCTCCTCCTCTTCCCCCCCTCCTCCTCTTCCTTTCTCTCTCTCTTCCCATCTCTCCATCTGCACCTCCCTTTCCCCTTCTCCACCTTTTTACTTCCTCCCCCTTTTCACTCCTCCTATCCGTGTTGCTGCTACTCTAGTGATAGGGACAGCCTCACAACACACCTCTCTCTCTCTCTCTCTCTCTCTCTCTCTCTCTCTCTCTCTCTCTCTCTCTCTCTCTCTCTCTCTCTCTCTCTCTCTCTCTCTCTCCTTCATTTTTCGTACATATTATTCCCCTTCTGAACTGGGTTTAAGAGAACGCGTCTGACATACCGAGTCTCAGTGCAGTTTTGGTGACATTTTGGCCTGGCCTTCTATATACCTGAGCTTATGTGAGCCAGGTAGGTGCGCTCTTATACCTCCAGTTAGGGGGAAAATGTATATGCAAGACCCTTTGAGAATCCATCTTTGTGTTTAAGTGTACATTAAGTGAGTGACATAGATACCTCCTCACAGCTTCAGGTTGAGGGAAAATATTAACTTGAGAACCTTTGAGAGTCAGGGTTTAGGTCCGTGTGGAGTTCGACAAGTCAGGTGTGTTTAAGGTGGAGGTAATGTAATGTCTCGTGTCGGGGCCTTCAGTGATGACGTACTCTTATGTTGACAAGCAGGTAGGTAAGGTAGGTAATGTCTCCTCCACAGATGGTAGACACAAACATCCTGTCTCACTGTTCTTGTTTTTGTGTGTAGTCGCCCTCCTCTTACACATTTGTCGGCAGGAACTCCGCCATAATGAGGGAGAAATGTTGTAGACTTTAGTTTTGTGTACAGTGTATGAGAGCTGATGAAAGAATTGGGAATTATTATCAATTTTCCCAGTCATGCAAGTGATGTAGTGTGTGTGTCTGTGTGTGTGTGTGTGCACTAGAATACCCTTTACATAAATCAGCCTACTACTACTTAACACTGTGAGATGTGTTGTTAGTTTAGTTCTCAATATTATATGACAGTTTCCTCGTGCTTATATTCTCGCCTGAATGTCTTACTGTCATAACTTATAAAACAAATATATGAGTTACCTTGTTGCTTAAATTATCAAAATAATCGTAGTTATTATTTTGAATTAAGTTTTACAAATGCAAAAAGACCTTTGTGCTCAGGTGTCCACTCTCTCGTCACCTCTTGTGGTAAAGGTTGTGTCACACTCCAAGCGTAAGTAAGCTTTGGTCTTCAACTTAATTATATATAAAGAGATTATTAAAGTAAGAACTACGATTAAATAATGTTGACACCTTCTCTGCTGTTCACCAGGTCTCACCCTTGTCAGTCAGGTTGAAAATTATGATGAAATATTTGGTGAACTTTGACCTTATCCCATCCTCAGTCAAGCCGAGCTTCCTGCGGGGGCCGAAGGACACGGTGACCCTGACGGAGCGCAAGGTGGAGTTCGAGTGTCAGGTGAGCGGTGACCCTGCTCCTCAGGTGTCCTGGAGGAGGGTGCGGGGAAACCTACCTGACGATCGTACCGAGATCCTCGACGACCACACCCTCAGGTAAGACAATCACATCCTCAGGTAAGACGACCACATCCTCAGGTAAGACGACCACACCCTCAGGTAAGACAACCACACCCTCAGGTAAGACGAACACACTTTCAGGTAAGACGAACACACTTTCAGGTAAGACGACCACACCCTCAGGTAAGACGACCACACCCTCAGGTAAGACGACCACACCCTAAGGTAAGACAACCACACCCTCAGGTAAGACGAACACACTTTCAGGTAAGACGAACACACCTTCAGGTAAGACGACCACACCCTCAGGTAAGACGACCACACCCTCAGGTAAGACAACCACACATTTCAGGTAAGACGACCACACCTTCAGCACACCATCAGGTAACCTCCTCATCAGGTAACTTGATCTTCTGGGGATATCTTAATTAATTTTCCTGGTAACTTGGTCGTCAGTGGGTCTCCTCCGTCAGCTTATTGTTCCTCGGGTAGTTATGATCTCGGTAGCGGTGTTGGTCCGTTGTCAGATGGTTTAATTTTCTTGGTAAAATTGCTGCAAATAAAACTCTTGTCAGACCTTCTAAGAATTGCCATTAATTTTTGTTCTTCTCCATTTGTATACTAATTTACGTCTCACCTCTAATCTTCCATGGGCAGAATAGCTCCCGAGACAGAAATATTATTGCTCCTCAGGAAACACTTCTTCAGAATCCTTTACAGTGTGCCAAGTGTTTCCTTCGCCAGGTGGGAAGACTACTCTCAGGCAGGTGCTCAGGTAGTAATTACCCTCTCGTAGGTGTTGGTCGCCAGGTAGCCTCACAAGTACACCTCCTCGTCGCCAGGTGTTGAGGTGTGTTGTTAGTTAACCAAACTGCCTCCTTGTGTCTCTCGTTGTGTCTTCTCTGTTCGTCAAGTCTTCCACGTAACAGAAAACAAGACAACATATACTATCCAGTTGCCGTAGATGCACAGAACAGTTTTGAAGCCATGTTAACAGTCATCTTTGTGAGGTAGCTTGAGTGAGCCAGTAAAGGTGTGTCCACATATCTTGGAAGAAATGTTTGGATCTAAGAATCTTGGAGAGCTGCCGAGCTGCACGTGTCGTTTAATAAAGTTAGGACGTTCAGAGTTGTCCTTCCACCAGAACTCGGACACCAGATACACAATTATAGAAAACTAATGATATTTTCCTTTTTTTGACAATATATTGGAAGAACATCGTTATTGGTGTTGTGTTGTGTTTTGCTGAATTATACATATTAATATCAAGTCTAGTACACGCTTCACCTTAACGAACATTAGATGCAAAATATCTCGGCGGCCATATCTCGTGTCACTTTCAGGTTCACATTGTTGTTTTTTATTAAATCAGGATATTATAAAGGCATCACGTATACACCCTCAGAGATATAAAATGGAATATTGAGGGAAATTTCCTTGACGATATACTGCATAGTGTTAAATTTTGTCTCTTATGTTGTACAGTATAGTGGGGTCTGTTCTGTCTTCTTGTTTTGATATGAATATTATTTTTAGGTCAGAATGTTATTATGACAGCTGTTGTGATGTTTCCCTTGTGAGATAAAAATAGAATATTGGATGAGGTTTGTAGGGAGCCTTGGGTGTGCTGTTGTTATTATTATTATTATTATTATTATTGATATTATTGTTGTTATTAATATTGATAATGTATACCTGAATAACACCACACAAACATCACCCAATAGGTTCACCCCCACTATAAGAATTTTTTAACCCTTGTCGACATGATGTTGACTACATTATTAGTCGGAAAATAATCTTGTTTGCAGTTGAGGAATTAAAGCAATTACTCGGTGCAGAAATTAAAAAAGAATAATCTTCTTATTTTTTTTGTGGTGTGTGTGTGTGTGTGTGTGTGTCCAGTGATGGAGGTTGATATTGGCAAGGCAGTCGATATGGGGCTCCGAGGCGTGTGTAATAATATTAGTTTTTTTCTTGTTTTTTTTTTTTTGTATTTATATTTTTTTTTTTTTCGGCGTGGTGAGAGGAGAAGAGAAAGGGACTATGATGGTTGTCAATATATTGGTTAGGTTAGGTTAATTGTATGATTGATTTAGTTTTGTGAATGGATTGATATCTATTGTGCGTGCGCGCGCGGGGGGGGGGGGGGGGCTCACCTGGGAGACGATTACTCCACATCGTAACGCTTAGAGGATCACCACACGAGAAGGTGTCAATACTTTCGAATTATCCCGACTGCATACCGAGGCAGACAAGTGCCAGCACCGGAAAGACGCTGCCGCCGCCCCTCCCTCACTAGATGTAACCCTCCACACGTGCAACATCTGTGGACGACACTGCCGGTCTCTCTAGTCACCTCAGAGCTTACCAGCGAGGGTGACATCCTTAATAACTCGTATCACTTTATCATAGCTGGATGATCGTCATACTCGATTCCAAGTGACAGCAAGGTAATAGTAGTAGTAGTAGTAGTAGTAGTGTGTGTGTGTGTGTGTGTGTGTGTAAAATTATCTCCCTGTCTTTGTTAACATTATATTTCCACCATTGGTAACCACTATCTCTACCATCATCATCATCATCATCTCTACCACCGCCAACACCACCATCACCATTACTACTACTACTACTACCACCACCACTACCACCACTAATACTACCACACCCTCACCTTCCTCATCAATCTCTCCAGTAACCACCTTCTGCCTCTCCACCTACAGGATCGCCCGTGTTACGCCTGGCGATGAGGATACTTACGTCTGTGAGGCCGTGAACGTAGTCGGCACCGCCAGGACCAACGCTACTCTCACTGTGTATAGTACGTGACCCAAATTCCTGTTGTTGTTCTGTTGTTTACTGATTGTCGCCACTGTTAGTTCTCTGTTATACTTCTTATGGTTCTGTTGTGGATTGAAGTCTGTTGTTTTTGTCTGTTACTGTTCCCTTCTGTTTTCACGTCTCTGTTTACGCCTACTGTTTCCAGTACGTTAATATTTTCTATTCTCTCTCTCTCTCTCTCTCTCTCTCTCTCTCTCTCTCTCTCTCTCTCTCTCTCTCTCCATTGTACACGCTCCCATAAGCCCCTTTTAATGGCTCTGCCCGCTGCCCTTTACGTCCCTACTAAACCCTTTAAAGGCCCACTAAACCTTTAACATGTGTTTTGCTGCCGACGCCACAACCCTCTTGTAAAACCACAAACTTACCTGCCTTAAAACCCAGGTTATACTCGGGAGTTTTCCGGTTTTAATTGTGGCGTTTGACCTCGACTTAGTTTCCCGGGTTTAATTGTGGCGCTTGACGGAGTTTATTGGGGTGCTCGGGGGAGGGAAAGAGGGAGGTTGTGGCCATAATGCTGTAGAGTAAAGAAGAAAAAGAAACAGGAGGAACTTGCCTGAAATATTTGGGTTAAGGAGAGTAATGTTGGTACACCTGTGGCTCTGTGTCTGTACCTGTGTAGTGTACTTGTTGTTGTCTCTCTACCTGTACTTGTATCTGTGTCTGGCTTTGTACTTGTTTCTGTACCTGGCCGTGTATCTGTACTTGTGTGAGTAACTCTATTTGTACCCGACCTTGTACTTGTTCCCTGTACTCTTACCTTTGTCTTTGGCATTGTTTCGGAATTAATAGAACACGTAATTAAAATAAACTAGTGTATTTAATTGTGAATAGTTGAGGTGATTATGATAACATTGAACTATTAGTGATTTTTTTTTATAAATTTGTGTAGTTATAACAAACTTTAAAAGTAATGCATTATTTTATCTATTTCAAATATCTTCGGACAAATTTTTCTCCAGTTGAATGAATCGATTTTTATTATTGTATAGGAGTCGATGTTATTCATTTCAGTTAAGTAAGTTGTTAATGACTTGTGATGTTTATTTTAATTTTATTACAAATTAAATATAATATTTTAACTGTGACCTCTCGACCTCCTCTACTTGACTGTTAAGTATTATGTACACACTGGCACTTAACACTTAAACACCATCAAAAGACTTAACACACTTCTTATGTACCTACTTGTTCTAGCACTTAATACATAAAGCATTGTTTATAACCTCCAAACACTTAACTCTCTCGCTCTGCTCTCTCTAGCACTGAGCATTTACAGCACTGAACACTCGTACTGTGCTCACTGCTTAGTATTTGACACAGGTACTGAACCCTCGTACTGTGCTCTCTTTAGTACTTAACACTTAAAACACTCAACACTCACTGTGCTCACTTTCTAGTATTTAGCACTTAATGATCGTGCCCCGCCCACAATCATTAGCTCATCTACTCGTGGATGCCGTGACGCCACCGCAAACTAAGGCTTCCTCCACCTCCCCCTCTCTCCACCCCCTCCCCAACTCTCCCTTCATAAAGGTGGAAGTGGTTCTTACTAATGAGTCAACCCCCCCCCCCCCCCTCTTAATGAAGTTCTTCAGGTGTGATGCACGAGGGCTTCAGTTTTACAGCTTCCAATGTGTTCGGCGTGTGTGTGTAAGCCCCCACGACTTCTTGAGTACAGGATGACCTCTCAAATATGGAAGGAATTGGGGTGTTTTAATATATTTCAGGTTTATGTGCGACCTCATATGACCTGCGTCTTTCTGATCCTAATTACGACTTTTAAAACGATTAGCTACGGCCTTAGTGTGACTTCTGACCTCGTACGACCCGACCACTTGATCTTGGCTTGAGTTGTGACTGTTTATCTGTCTGTTTGAAGGTTTTCCTCTCTAATGACCTACAAATTTACCTGGAGTACGACCCACTTTCCTGGCTACTTTGCATATCTGTCTGTCTTGTGAACGACGGTGTGTTATGACCCACAGTCTTTGGATACGACCCAATAATATCTCAAGTTTGTATACGCCTTCTGACGACCTACGACATGGCCCTACAAATGTATGACCTCGTAACCTCATACACGGCCTCTCTAAACGACCTAATATACGACCTATTAAAGCCACAAGCACCATAACACAAAATAACTATTTTTTCTTGTTCTCGCAGCTGCTCCGGAGTTTCTGGTACGACCCCAGGACGTGAGAGCGACGGCGGGATCATCTGCGGCGTTCGAGTGCCTGGCGGTCGGTCGTCCGCCTCCGCTGGTGGTGTGGAGTCGTCAGGACGACCATAATCTCCTCCTGCCCCGCCAGGACACTCCCTCGGGCGAACCTGACGACCAACCCAATGTGTGGGTCAACGCCGAGGGCACCTTAATTATCAACCAGGTGAGGGAGGGAGGAAGGGCACCTAGATCATCAACTAGGGGAGGGAGGGAGGGCACTTTGATCATCAACCAGGTGAGGGTGGGAGGGAGGGAGGGCACCTTAATTATCAACCAGGTGAGGGAGGGAGGGCACCTTGAATATCAACAAGGTGAGTGAGGGAGAGAGAGCACCTTGATCATCAACCAGGCGAGGGAGGGAAAGGAAGTGGACACTGCATATTCAAACAGTGAAGGGAAGAAGGGAATGCATGAGAGGGAAGGAGGAGAATGTCGCGGGATGTAGGAAAGACAAAGAAAATGAGTTAGAGAAAGCGGAAGGAGAAGGAAAGGGCGAGAGGAAGATCAAAGGTAAGGAGGCATACAAAAATGTATTTATAATTGGCCTTTTTGAAAAAATCGAAGTAGTGACTTACTTAATGAACCTGCACGAGCGTTAACATACTCCTTCTGTGCCTTCATCAGGTACCGTAGGTCGTCAGGTGACACAATTATATTAACAGTAACTGGATAAATGGGTGCCAAATGAAAATAATATTAGAAGAACTAAATAGTTAACTCATATATGCAAACACTAATTTTACACCTGCGGCTTCCTCAGGTAACACGAGAGTTAGCGGGGTGGTACTCATGCGCCGCCGTGTCCGCTGCGGGATCACTGGTGGCACGGGCGCTGCTGGAAGTGCCGGCGCCCACCCTCCACCCCCCGCCCGTCATCTCCGTTCGCCCCCGCAACCTGACGGTGACCCCTGACGCCGTGGCCCTCCTGGTGTGTCAGGCGGAGGGTGACCCCGCCCCCAGGGTCACCTGGACTAAGGACGACGAACACCTACCCGACGACGACACCAGGATCACTCTGCTGGGTTCCGGCACCCTCCAGCTCAGTGGTGAGTCACCTGGGTGGTACTACTGTTAACATTTATCCCTGGATGCACTAAATGTTTTGTGTTTAGTTGGAGCTCGTGAAGATTGCGCACCCCAGCTTATTTTACCTTAAGATTTAACACCCTAACGTTAACCTCCCCTTAACTAACCTCACCTAACCTAAGCCACCAAAGTAGAGTTAGGAGGGTTAATATCAGGTGAAATAAGCTGGGACGCCTAATCATCACGTGATCCGTTGTCCTACACCTGGACACTTCACAATGCTCCTCTTACTCCAGAATTCTATAATGTTCTCATATTTGTGTGATCTCTTGCTCGCTCCAAGCAGAAGAGCGCCATTGTAGGGAGAAATCGGACAAGCGTTCATCTGGCAGAGCTTCCGTATTCGTGTAATTACTGGGCGGAGAAGAACGGCAGGTGAGGTCGACTGCTTGTCCTGGCGCTGGTAGTTTGGTGCCGTCCTCAGCTATTACTGAAGTCGTTCATATTAACTGTAATTGTAAAAGTTAGTAAACAGTTTCCTGGCAGGTGACACGAGGAGTTTCTTCCAGGATCTGATCACTTCTGCTGGCAATGAAATATAACCACACACAAACTCATCCCTCTCACAGCTGCTGGCCAGACTTACGCTGTTCACCGCCAGTGTGTAGATCACCCAGTCACTGTGATACTGCGTCAGGCTGGTTCACTGCTCTCTATTTTTTATTTCAGTTTCAGATTTCCTCGTCCACTGAACAAGCTGCCATTGCAAACAAACATTATATTAACGATTTTCCGTGACACGATATACTGTGTGTGTGTGTATGTTGCCTTATCATTTATTTTCAACTTTAACCTGAAAATCAATGTTTCAGAAGGTTTAAACATGATTTCAGGTATATAGACAATCGTGATGTAAATACTGATGGCATTTTAATTTGAACCCCCCCCCCCCCAAAAAAAAAAAAAAATAATAATAATAATAATAATAATAATAATAATAATAATAAATAAAAAAAATCGGAAACTTTAAATATAACTGACGCTAACGTGAGTGTGAAATGAGTAGTGACTTTTAATTAATTTGACCTCAACGTGAATATTCATAAATTTTTTTGTGGGGAAAAGAGTTCTTACATGACCTGAAGTGAGGTGAATGATGGAGTTTTCAGTTTAATTTTCAACTTCATTTCAAAAGTCTATATATATATATATATATATATATATATATATATATATATATATATATATATATTTTTGGGGGGGGGGGGGGCGAGGTTTGACATGTGTGTGTTTGCGTGCGTCCGTCCGTGTTTGCGTGCGTGCATTCGTGTTTGTGTACTTGTGTGTATGTGTGTGTGTGCGCCCGTCCGTGTGTATGTTTGCGTGCGTCCGTGTGTTTTTGCGTGTGTGTGTGTGTGAGGACCAGACCTACTGAGTCATTTGGTGTAGGTGATCAATACCTGAGGCTCAGCATAACACTGTCTTGCCGCCGCCACAATAATGATGGAATACTGGGTGTCGTGACTTAGTAGTTTATAATAAGGAACTCAACCACTAGGAATCCTCTCTCCTTCTCCATGATCCCTAGGAATCCTCTCTCCTTCTACATGGTCCCTAGGAATCCTCACTCCTCCATGGCCCTAGGAATCCTCACTCCTCCATGGCCCTAGGAATCCTTTCTCCTCCATGGCCCTAGGAATCTTAATCTCCCCCATGGCCTAGGAAGTGTGCCATGACTTGACTATAAGCTGCGATAGTGAGGAATGCTGTGGGCGGGCCAGGGGTGAAGCTTAGAGCCCGTGGTGTGGGAGGGCCAGGGGTGCAGTTTAGAGCCCGTGGTGCGGTCGGCCAGGGGTACGGAAGAAAATATATTATTTCGGTCGGTCTATCAGCAATTCGAAAATTTAGTGTACTTAGAGCTGACTGTCGCAGTCAACAGTGATACATTTTCCCAGCTCACCAACAGGTTTCTCGTGTACCAGAACACATGGCAAAGACAAGGATAAGCCTGTGTACCGGGAACTGTGTAATACAAACAGTTAGAGCTCACACAACAAGTAACAAGAGGTCACACACACACACACACACACACGCACGCACGCACGCACGCGCGCGCGCTCACTTAAAGAATAAAACCATGAAACACGCTTGTGCACGCAAAAAGCTACCCTTCACACGCTCCTACACGCAGAAAAATAGCTCCATCATGAGCAAATGAGGCCAGATGACAGCGTGTAGACTTCTAAGCACACGTCAGCGTACAGCAACGTGTACTGATATCTTGCATGTCTGGCCCTAATTCCCACTGACGTATCGTTCTGACAGTCGCGAACATAACCACTCGCCAGTTTAACAGTCTGCCAAACCCCGCCAGTCTCTCGTACAGCGGTACAGTCAGCCACGTTACAGTAGTAACTACCACCACAAAACCTTCAGATAATGTTTCGACCCGACCATGTTTTCACGTGAGTTCTGAGCCTCATATTTTCCCACATTTTAGCCACAGTAGTCCGTAAGAGATGTTTAGGAAGATGTTAAATCCCACACTATTTGTTTTATGGTCGATTTTATTTAATTTAAAGACATAAACATTAACTTGAGCATGGTGGGTAGACACATGAGCGTACTGTAGAACGTAGATTGTGCATAATGACGTACAGTGCCTTCACGTAAGGGGATCCACCTCATGTCTGACTGTGTGAGGGACCGTGAGGGGGAGAGGGAAGACTTGTAAATGAAAAAAAAAACCCTCAGGAGTGGAAGGAAATTCCGCAGACTCGTGGGGATAGTCAGCGACTTCACCTTACGTGTTGTGGGGGACCTGTGGGGATGGAGTGAAGATGTACTGGTGGCATCCTTCCTCAATCTCACTTCCTTACAGAGAACCACACGCCTTCACTAATGTCTAACTCTTACAACGAGAGATAACAGGCAGCAGACAGTACAGATTGGAGCCAGTAGACAGCACAATAGAGACCGGGGCAGGCTGGAGGGTGGCCTGCTAGTCTGCTTCACCAAGGGGCCGCCAGCCACAATTAGGGGATCAATATAAGTAATTAAGGAGGGACGGGGGTGGTCTGCCCCGTCCTTACCTCTGCCCCGGATATTAAGACATTCCGCCCCGCTGCTCGATACATGGCTTAATGCCCGCCTCGCTACTTTATGCCCGCACACCCAAGGCACAATGGCTCTATTACCTCGCAAAAATTAAATTAATATGCAGTTTAGGCGTTCGTTTAAGATGTATTTTTAATCTCTGGGTACTTGAAGGCGTTGCAGGATAATATAAACCCCGGCTGCTGTTCTGTTGATATCCAGTCTGTTCCAGCGTGGAAATGAGGCGAAAATCTCAATGTTTTGGGGTTTATTTAATGGTGAGTGTTGCCATGTTGACCTACAGCGCCAATGTTTGTAAGTTTGTCAGTCCGCCAGTTGAAGGTCAGATGTTGCGTTACACCCAAACAGTATGTCTTGCTTGCTTTTTTTTTTTTTTTAGCAAGACTTGGTCAAAGGCGCTTATAGTCTCTGGCCGGTGAAGCACTTACAAGAGATACATTAAGGCAAAAGTAACTATATAAGATATTGAGTGAAATTGATTGTATAAGTGTGTGTTTTGTAATGTTTTGTTTTTAAGCTCGTTTTATTATTATTATTATTATTATTATTATTATTATTATTATAATAATATTGTTTGGCATTTTCATCAGTGTTGGTTCCTCACAAGTGTACACAGCAGACAAGACTCGCATAAATGGTTACCCGGCTCTCGTAGTCATTCAGTTTCTCGCAACATAAAGGACGTAGGATGAGATAGATATTCCAAGACCGACAACCAGCCACCCGTGTTTACCCAACCCAAGTCTAAAATCTTAATCTTGACGTAAAAAGGTTCTCACACGACACACCCAAGGGACCACACACCTTTGAAATGTTGATTTGTAATTATTCTCTTCGCTACAGGTCAGTATACAAGCCTAGTCACTTGGCAGGTCAGTCAATTCTCTGTCGCACACTATCGGGTATTCACGGGCTATGGAATATGTACCCATCGGGGCCTGGGAGGCGAAAATGCAATAATAATTATTATTATTATTATTATTATTATTATTATTATTATTATTATTATTATTAAGAACCATAAAGAAATACAAAAATAAAATAAATAGATCAAGAGTGAAAAACAATATATGTATGTTGTGTTGTCAATGGTAAGAGAAACAATTGAGACCCTGCAATTGTGTGTAAATGAGGCAGAAAGTCAGATCAGCAACCTGGGACTTGGTCACACTTTTCGTGATGCCATATGGCAGCAGGGTCTACCATTAGACAATACATTATGCTTCCAATGTCTTCCCAGGCGGTAGTACCTCCCTATTTGGTAGCTGCCTACTACCTACAAAATGCATTAGTGTGTGTGTGTAAGATTGTTTGTTTTGAAGCGTCGTACAGATTTTGAACATTTGATTTTGATGTAGCGAGGATTTTGACAGGACGTAAACCAAGTATAGTGAGATTATTGATGGGGGGGGGGGGTCTGGTGGTGGTGGTGGTGGTGTGGTGCGGTGTGTGGGGACGGTGGTGGAAGAGGAAGAGAATAGTGGGTGGTCTGGTATACAGACAGAAAAACAGACAGGTAAAGATAGACGGAGAGATTGGAATATAGGGATGACAGAACATGCACGCAAATATACCTACGGACTGATACATAGAAAGATAGTGACACGCAAATAAACAAACACGCATATATTGACCGTAAAACACAAATACACACATAATTAGTCATATGTCTACCTGGGTCTCCTGAGATTACTAAGATTAATATTTAATGGGTATTGTCCAGGTGCGAACTAATTAATGACCCCCAGCAGGTGTGTACGAGGTCATAATAGGTGTGTAATTTCCATGTAAATTGGCTGGTATGTGTGTGGGTGGGTGGGTGTGTGTGTGTCCCGGATGTCACTGTAATCTGGAAGCGGACATATTAATGGGTTGAATATTGGCTCTCAATGGGTATTTAACTTTACAGATGAGGAAGTGAAGGCGGTCGAGTTCAGTGCCGGCTTGTGCCACCCACGGGTTGTGTAGCATCGATATTATAATGGGTTGTGTCATGGGGGTTCCGTAATGGGTTATTTAATGGGGATACAAGAGGGAATATATACTGGGGATACGTAATGGGTGTCTATAAATGGGGTTGTATTATTATCAAGCTTCATGGGGGTGTGTCATCAAACAGCAACAAAGAAAACAGCATAACAGCAGCGAAAATTAAAATAATAAATGTCTGGGTGTGCAGCGTCAGGAGGAACAGCAGCGGGTGACCTTTGTTTTGCAAGCAAGTTATCGAACACTTAATGGAAGGTAGTGTAGCACCGCCCCAGTCCTCTAGGTGTAACGCCTAGTCCGTAACCTAATTATCCTGCCTCTTGGAATTGTATTTTTATACAATATGTAAATATTTTTTACGGACTTGTTTGTACCTATTTGGACCCTTTCCTTGCCCTTCTCCTTATCCTCCTCCCTCTCCTCTCTCTCCTTCTTCGACTTCTCCTCTCTGTCTCCTCTTTCGACCCCTCTCTCCTTTTTCTTCCTCTCCTCTCTTGCATTGTTGTGTTTCTATCTTTCAAAATAATTCTCTCTCTCTCTCTCTCTCTCTCTCTCTCTCTCTCTCTCTCTCTCTCTCTCTCTCTCTCTCTCTCAAAATCATTTCCCTCTCCCTTTCTTTCTTCCACTGTCCTTCCTCATCCTTCACAAAATCCTCGTCGGTCTTCCCCATGATTTTCCCTCCTCATTCTTCTTCTTCATGTCTTTTATTATCGCGTCCACTGCTCCTTCTCCCTTTCACCATGTTTTCTTCTTTTTTCAATCTCGTTCTCTTATTCCATTCTCATCCATCACCGTTCCTCCTCCTCTTCCTCCTTGCTTGCCTCTGACTATCGTCTCTTCAGGGTGTTATCTAGGGAAGGAAAATGACTGATCACCACCAGCAGGCAGAGGAAGGACTACCCTGCTGCATCCGACCTAACCTAACCTAACCTAGCTAAACTAAACTTAACTTAACCTATAACCTAACCTATATCTTCCCTGCATCTACTTTGAATCTAAGCCAACCTAATTTAACTTGACCTAACCTAACCTAACCTAACCATGTTCACGGTTGGAAAGGAAAGTTTATAATGTATTCACTTACAAGTCTCAACGTGAAGAAAATCATTGGTATCGAGGTGTTTTTTTTTTTTTTTTTTTTTTTTTTTTTTTTTTTTTTTTTTGCGGGGGGGGGGGGGGGGCGGGTGACTACAGTTGGAAAGTTTGCTTTGATATTAAATAGTGAAGGTGACCTTATCGAGTTCTCCCGTTTGAAATATTGGATAGGTGAAGGATGAAGTGGGAGGGAACAGTGTGGGGTCTCCTCTGATGACTAATGGTGTCGCAAGTCCAATAATCAACGGACAGACGGACAGGCAGATGGTGGTGATAATGTGACTGAAGCCTCTCTCTCTCTCTCTCTCTTCTCTCTCTCTCTCTCTCTCTCTCTCTCTCTCTCTCTCTCTCATCGCCATATTTCCATTCCTCCCTCTCTCCTTCTTACTCCACCTCCATCCCTCACCACCACACCACCTCCGCCCTTCCCTGTTTCTCTCCCCTTCTACCTCCTTCCCTCTTCTCCATACCTCCCTTTTTCTCTCCCTCCCGTTTTTCATCACCATCACCCTTCTTCCCTCTCTCCATCAACTCCCTCTTTCCCTTTCTGTTCCTCACCACCTCCTTCTTTCCCTCTCTTTCTCACCTTCTCTCACCTCATTTCCTTCTTCACCACCACACTCTCTCCCTCTCTCCCACTCACCCTCTCAATTCCACCCGTCTCTCTTTCTCCCTCCCTCATCATATCACCATCTCCCTCACTCTCTTACAACCTCCATCTCCTTCCCTCCCTCACCAACACCTTCCTTTTTTCCTCTTCTCTCCTTCTCACTCTACTTCCATTTCTCTCCCCCCCACCACATTCCTTCCCTCCTTCCTTCCTTCCCCCAGACTCGTCACTCCTCCAGCCTCACCTTCTCAGGAGGACAAATTGGGTACTGTCAGGCCCTGGGGACGTGACTGTCTGGGAGTCATGATGGAGCAGAATCCCAGACTCCTGCAGCGCCATTATAATACCATTAACATTATCCGCCTCACTATTATGGCACCATTAAGGATATACCCATCACCATTATGGCACCATTAACCTTATCTCCTACGGTATTATGGCGCTATTAAGATTACCTGTAAACTCCCGCCTCCTTCTTTGGCGTTACTAAGGGTATCTGTCGCACCATTATGGCGAAAGTAAGGATATCTATTGCACCATTATGACACCATTAAGAATATCCAGCACCCTTAAAGATATATCCAACTCCAATATGGAACCATTAAGGATATAAATCACCATCATGGCACCATTAAGGATATCGGCTGCGCAATTATAACGCCATTAAGGGTATCATCTGGTTCTCAAGACTCCTGTCACACTCCCTCGGCAGTTGTGTGGTTTGAACTAGAGGGAGGTGTGTGTGTGTGTGTGTGTGTGTGTGTGTGTGTGTGTGTGTGTGTGTGTGTGTGAGACATTATATACGAGAGAGAGACTAGCACCAGAATCGTGTCAATAGTATACTGTATAATATTGCTCACTCCAGATTGCCTTGTATACTTACATGGGAGGGAGTTACAATACGTACACGGGGCCGGTACACGGTTGTAGATACATGCACAAGAGGCTGAAATCGTACATTTATGGGGTTAGTATTCCTACATGGGGTAATTTATGTACACGGGATAACACGTACACGGGCCTAATATACGTACAAGTCGGTTTGGTATACGTGCATAGGGTTAATGTGTACGTGTACGGGGGTAGTTACTAATAAGTACACGGGAGCTAATCTACGTACACGAGGTTTAGTACACTTACACAGGAGTTAATCTACGTACACGAGAGCTAAAACGTACATGGAGTTGGCTCGGCGCGTGTATAAAGCTACTGCCTACTCATTATTATGTAATTCTTACCTGTAATACCGTGTGGGGTCTGGCCAGGTGCTCTGTCATGCTGAGGGACTTAGTGTGAGAGAAGAGCAGTGTGTTAATAGACATTTTTATAACTAGTGTGAGATAAGTTTGTAGAAATGTGAGATTATTGTGTATGAGTGTGGTGTTAGTGTGTAGAGGTCTAGTGTGTATTAGTGGTGCGAGTTAGTTTGAGTGAGAGAAATATGTGTTGAGGGGAGATATTTTAATTGGTGTTAAGTTAGTGTGTGGAAGTGTGAGGGTATCATGTTGAAGGAAGTGTATTGGAACAGTGTGAGAGAGAAGTATGTTGGGTGAGAGATTTACCTCCAGTGGGAGGTTACTGTGTAGCAGTAAGTAAGCAAAACTGTGAGTTTGGTGAGTAGAAATGAATGTGTTATAGCAGTGTGATGTTTGAGAGAAAGAAGTTGTGTTTAGATGTGCAGTTCATTCCAGTGTGAGGCGCGTGCGTGTGTGTGAGCGGATTGAGGGATCAGTGTATGGCTGCCTCATAAGTTCATCAGGAAAGCTTGTTAGAATAGTGACAAAGTTAAGTGCATGCCATTTAAGTGCATTAGATGAATGTGTTAGAATGGTGCGACATTGAAGTGTGTAGCTTCTGTATGAGTTGAGTTATTTTAGTATGAAATAACCCGTCAGGTTCATTATGTGTATGAGGGGGGTCGTGGGGGTTAATAAGACATGACCAGAGGTCGTGGTCGTCCAGGAATGCAGTGTTCTATGTAATTTTTAGTCCCCAGTCTTACAAGAACAAATTTTTTAACTAAATTAGGCCGGCAAAGTACAGACGTGTTCTCTGTAATCACAATATAAAATATACACATTCATCGATTCAGTGAACACAAACTCAAAAGCAAGTTAACCCCGAGAGAAATATGCGACGTTCTCCTGTAATTGAAATTTTGCTTTCGTAAACACGCTGTTATTTGTCGTCATTTTTTATCAATCATCTACAACATCGTGTTCTGGAGGTAGCACGTACACAGGCGATGATCAGCTGTAAGTAGGTATGCACTGCTTCTCATTACCCATAACCAGACGTAAACACCAGCTAGGAGGTGAAGCTCGTACGTCAGAACACTGGATAAATCACCCACAGTAGTCAAACACTCGGGATTGATGGTGTATCGTGGAGCTTGACAATCCTCGGGCTTCATGACCTAGTGTGATTGATGTGGTACGTCCCCGTATGATGCATGTGTGTGTTTGTGTGTGATAACAAGGTCCTACTCTCTCTCTCTCTCTCTCTCTCTCTCTCTCTCTCTCTCTCTCTCTCTCTCTCTCTCTCTCTCTCTCTCACACCTGACTAACCAAGTTTCTTTCCACAGCTGTGAGGGAAGAGGACGCAGGGGAGTACAAGTGCTCGGGCACGTCAGATGCGGGCACCACCACCGTCACCAGCTACCTGAAGGTGGTACCTCCGAACAGTCCAGCCGCCGCCCGCACTACGCCTGCCCCCGACCCTAGAGACCTTCCGGGGTCGCCCAAACCACCAGCCCTTCGTGCACGCAACGCCACTACCCTCACCCTGGCCTGGGGTCCCCCTGATCACGAGGGCGCCTCTGCCATCACCTCCTATATCCTGGAGGTGGGTCCTGGTGCACTGCACTGTATTTGTTAGATGAATTCTGCTGTAACAATAGCTGAAGTCAGCGAATAAAAGATACATGGTTCCTACTGTAAGTTGCTCTCGGTTTGATGATAATTATGGAATATTCGATACTTGACATGTAGAGTAAAACAACAGGAGGGGAGTCACCCATGTATTAATTAACGTCGCCCCGGTAGATGTGGAGTGGCCCGGGGTCATGGCAGCCGCTAGAGGAGCACATCCCCGCCGAGTCCTACACCGTCACCGGCCTCAAACCGTACACCCAGTACCGGGCCATCGTCAGGTAGGTCCTCACGTCTCACCAGGTCCTCCGCAACCCACCTGGTCTTTCACGGGTGTATAGCCAGGTACTTCCCTCCAGCTCTGCCTGGTCATTTATCGGTCCCTGACATATGTAGGTGTCATATGGTACTCTCGCTGTCATATGAGTTGATGTATAGTCACTCGTGTGTCACTTTGATGAGGGTGATTATGATGTCCGGGGTCATATGTCAACATCAGTGTCATTGAGTAACATTTTGTTTTAGTTTTTGTTCCAGTATTGTTTCTCTTGTTATTGTTGTTGTCAGTTTGTTGACGTAGTTTATTCCTTTAATAATTTCACAGTTATTATAATCAGTCAGTCAAGATGTCAGCCTTATGTCTGAGGGTTGGCGACCACAGTCTTCCACGGTACCACACTACCTTTGTCTCTCATGTCAGCAAGCTATGTCAGCAGTACCGTATCTTCCTCTTTTAGACCTACCCCTTACTTTCTCTCCTTTTTTTTCTACTAACGTGATCATACCTTCTGTTTGTCCAATCCAGGTCCTGTATTGGCCAATCAGATCAATCCCTTTTGACCACGACCCATTTCATTCTCTGTTCCATTCATTGGTGCCATCCAACGAACCTCCCTCTCCCTCCCTCCCTTCCCCCCTCTCTCTCTCCTCATCTTCCTCTTTCCTCACCACCTCCCTTTACCCCCCTCTCTCTCTCCTCTTCCTCCCCCCCTCTCCCTTATTTCTCCTATTCCTCCCTCCCATCACCCCCCGCCTTCCTCTCTTTTCTCCCACCTCCTCCTTCTCCTTCCTTCCTCTTCCCTTCCTCCCACCTCCCTCCATCTTCTTACCCTATCACCCCACCCTCCCTACTCCTTCCCCTATAACTCCCATCTGGTAATCCCTTCATCTATATATAACACATATCAGTCAGTACAGTTTCCTCTCACTTGTGTTTATGGACTGAACGTATTTTTAACCATTACTGAATTTTGACGTAACATACAATTTATTTATTTTTTCTCGTACATTCTCGTTGAACCAATTACGCCAGGGCCTGCCAGCTCGATTAAAATTGATAATGATTTATTCAGTGGATGGGAAAGGTGTAAATATTAGGAAAAAATATATATATAAATAAATCTGAAGTAAATACTGATACACTGTGCATTGAGTTTTTAAAAAGTAAGTAAACAGGAATTTTTTTTTTTGAGTCGCTACTAGTATTAACAATTTGTTGTATTGTTGTTTGTTTTTATGAGTGTTGTTAATTGTTAAAGAATTATATACATTGTCTGTCACCTTCCCTCCTACCCACGATGTGTCGGTGTCCATGAAGAAAAAAGTCACAATTTTGGTTCAGGAAAAATTGTCATACAGTAGGATATAGAAAGACCTTTTAAATAATCTAAATGAAGTTAAGTTAGGTTAGGTTAGGTTTGTGCCTTGTTTTCCTACATTCGTTTTGACTGGCTTGTTAACATCATCCACCATCCCAGGTGTTAGTTTACTGTACACACCTCAGGCCTCCATACTATAGGCTGTTTTGTTACCTTACATGTTAACTCCCACCGCCTTTGTATAGACACTTAACACGTACAGTATAACTAATAAGGGTTAATTTACATACGATTGATAAAAAATGAGTAAGAATGCTCTCTGGTTTACAGTGCAGGGTCTCCATCGACGTAAATGTATCACAATGAGGGTTGGCCGGTCGAATGGTTTAAACCAAACAAGACATATTTTTTTAACTATGCCTTTTTCTCTTGGTTTTAATAGTTTTTTTTGCTGGTTCTTATTACTTACAGATGGTTTTGAGGATTTATAGATTTGGAAAAGGCGTATGATAGGGAGGAAGGCTATTAAATGCAGTGAAAACATTCTCTGAGAACAGCAGGGCAACAGTAAGAGTAAACGGGAAGAATGCGAAACATCCGAAATACATGTGTGTTAGGGATGCGGTATGTCCCCGTGGTTGTTTAATATAGACATGGATGTGAACTATTATACACTGGTGAAAGTGGTGATTGTAAGCTTTCTTATAGGGCTGATTATAAGGGAGCCAAGTTGCCACAGTTCAGTATAACTGGTGACTGCATCTGTTGTTGTTGTTTTGTTTTCTTTACTGGAATTAGCCCACCCGGGCACAGGTCAAACGACCCACAACGGAGCTTGGGGGGCGAAAAAAAAAAGGCCGGAAAGAAATTGAAAATATAGAAAAAAAAGTTATACTGTATTAATCTACACCACGAAGATGCCGGAAAACCAGCCTTTTAAAGTGAGACAGATTGTAAGAGCATGGAAACACAGAAGAAGGCAGAGCATTCCACAGTTTGGCTGTGTGAGGAAAGAAGGAGGTACTTTACGGGTTATTCTCGTGTGTCCGACATCCACAGAGAAATGGTGGGCACCGCCTGTTGGGCGCTGAGCCTCTGATTCTAATGTGTTAAGATCTCGTAAAATACGGGTCCAGGGGAGCCAAGTTGCCACTGCCCAAATCTCTCTCTCTCTCTCCAACTGTAATTAAATGGAATCTTTAAAACTTTCAGCTGTAAAAGTAGATTAGTTTTTCCATGCATTAAGATGAACTTAAACATAGTTTTTGCCTTTAAAAACGTAGGATGAGTCTGAGTGAGTGATCAAACTTGTGTTTTTCAAATTTGGCCATTACACGGTGATTTTTTGAGATGGAAAAGAGTATAAATGATTACCAAATCATCTTGAATGTAATGTTTATGATTAATAGCATATTAAAAAGTTATATTAAGGCTTACAGATACTTAAAATTCGTTAAAACTAACATAATAGCATTAACACCAAAAAACACAAACAAAATCAAATTTAAAAAAAAAAATTTTGCCATCCCGGAAGAGTGTTGGATTAATTGTCTTTATTAATCGGATGTAATTATATATATATATATATATATATATATATATATATATATATATATATATATATATATATATATATATATATATATATATATAAAACCCAGAATTGGGGGTTTCTACTTCTATTGAGATACCGGAAGTGAGTTTTGGATCGTGTCTTAGAAACCTTAAATAAGGTAATATAACGTCTAATAACTGGAAATAAACTATAGCAACACCCAGTAACCGGAAAAAGAGTAACGCCCAGTAACAACAAATGGGTTTTTTCTAGCACCATTAAGAGCTAATACGCATAACTTACCATCACACAGAGCCATGAACATGCACGGGGTATCTGCAGCCTCACCCGTGTCAGGGCCGCTGGTGACGGGCGGCCGACGGGTAGGAGAGAGCGGCACCTCCAATGTCGACGATGACCCACAGGCCCGGGAGGTGCTCGCCCACCCACACGTCACACTCCTCCCGCCCACACCTGTCTCCTCCACGGCCATCAGGCTAACGTGGAAGGTACATTACTCTGAGGCGGTTTGTATAGCTGTCTTTATTTGTCAGTCTGATTCTATATCTGTCTGTCTACTTATTTATCGATCAATCTGTACATCTATCTATAATATCTATTTATAAATTGGAAGGAAAAATTTCTCCATGATTTTGTTTACTCATTCTACTAACTGTTGAAGACATTCTGCGCAGTGTATTAAGATACCCTGTGCTTACTCTTACTGTGAAACAAATACTATTAATTTTATATAAGATTCTACTCACCAACATCAAACGCCAATCATTATACTCACCAAACACCCATCATTATACTCACCAAACACCAACCATTATACTCACCAAACACCAATCATTATACTCACCAAACACCCATCATTATACTCACCAAACACCAACCATTATACTCACCAAACACCATTCATTATACTCACCAAACACCAATCATTATACTCACCCAACACCAATCATTATACTCACCAAACACCCATCATTATACTCACCAAACACCAACCATTATACTCACCAAACACCAATCATTATACTCACCAAACACCCATCATTATACTACCCAAACACCAACCATTATACTCACCAAACACCAATCATTATACTCGCCAAACACCAACCATTATACTCACCAAACACCAATCATTATACTCACCAAACACCAGTTATACTCATCAAACATTATACTCTCCAAACAACAACCATTATACCCACCAAACACTATTCATTATACTCGTCAATCACGCTTCATTATACTCACCCAACACCAATCATTATACTCATCCAACACCAATCATTTTACTCACCCAACACCAATCAAACTCACTCAACGCCAATCATTATACTCTCCCAACAGGGCCAACACCAATCATTATACTCGCCCAACACACCATTATACTCATCAATCGCCAACCATTATACTCACCAATCACGATTCATTATACTCACCCAAGACCAATCATTATACTCACCAATCGCCAATCTGCAGGTTCAGGACTTCGCAAATTACATGGACGGTTTTTACATCCGGTATCGTGACCTGGACTCGGGTACGCATCAATTCCGGATGGAGACCATAGTGAGGTCGGGGCCGGATGCCTACACCCTGACGGACCTGGACAAGTACACTGAGTATGAGTTCTTCGTCGTCCCCTACTACAGGAACATCCACGGACACCCCTCCAACTCCCGGATCGCCAGGACTAAGGAAGATGGTGAGGGAGAGAGAGACATTATAAGTGGTCTTACAATGGGCCTTCGTGTTGGGTACTCAGCTGTAACATTTCTCTTTACGATAATATGAACTGGAATATGACACTACACACGAAGAGACGCACTAGAGGTACACACGGTCACACACACTAGAGGTACACACGAAGAGACTCACTAAAGGTACACACGGTCAGACACACTAGAGTTACACACGGTCAGACACACTAGAGTTACACACGGTCAGACACACTAGAGGTACACACGAACAGACACTAGAGGTACACACGAACAGACACACTAGGGTGACTAGAGGTACACACGATAAACACACTGACACCATTTTCAGATAGGTCAAAACTCTAGTGTGTGTCTGGCCCCTGTGTGTACTGTGATAGACTCAGATTTAAAAACTTGTTTCAGAAACATCACGATGACAGACTACATCATAGACTATGGATACTGAATAATATTATCCAGATTGTAATGGCATGGTTCTAAAGGTGGTGCATTAATCTGTAGTATGTAGAATTTTCATTATACCTAACATCTACTCAACCGAAGTCCCATACATCTGGAAAGCCCCGGTTTTTGCCAGGTATTTCGCCGTAGATTAAATTCCACCTTGGCAGATGATCTGATTTTATGCTGCGTCCACAGTGCCGTCGGCGCCCCCATCAGGAGTTGAGAGCTTGGTGTTGAACAAGACGAGCGTGGTGCTGTCATGGCGGCCACCCTCCCGTGCCCACACCAACGGCCTCATCACCCGCTACTCCGTGTGGCTTTTCATCAACAAGACACAACCTCACTCTAACCTCACCGTGGACGGCGCCCTGCACAGCCTCACCCTTCATAATCTTACGTTCGGCCTTCACTTCACTGCCACTGTCGCCGCCCACACCAAGTGAGTCTCGTATAGGGCTCAGAGCCATCAACTTATGCATCGATATAATTCCTATTTCATTTTCAGTTGTATTTTCCTCTTGATTCTACATGGGTAAATTGCTAGTGTTGGCAGGTGTGTATTACCCTAAAGGAGTCACTTTCCTTGATGATAGAGTATCAGGTGTACCATTATCATCCTCTGTAAACTTAGAATCCATTACTGAGATTAATGACATTGAGGTAGCATGTAACTGCAGAGTGCGTATTTTGATCTTGTACACCAACACCTACATTCAGGGTTTCACTCCCCCCCCCCCCCCCCCTCCTGAGTGTGTTCTCTTTATCATCCTCATCATTATTATATTTTCCCTCTGACCAGTGTTTTAATCTCCTCTGCCAGGGCTGGCCAGGGCCCCACTAGTGGTGGCCACACCTGGCTACAGGACCCCCTGGCCAATGTGGGGTCTGACGAGGCCCGCCGAGTACCCTCCCCACTGATGGCTGTGTTGAGGGAGACTTGGTTCATCGGGGCGGTGGGCGCTGCCGGCTTTGTGGCCCTCTCGGTATTTGTCGCCGTCGTCTGTTACCGCCGCAAGAGGAACGAGAAGCGAGCCATGGGAGGTGAGTACCTGTACCGTATACAACCGTAATCATATCAGCAGCAAAAATTAAGTCTGCTGATAGAGATGGAGGGATTCCTTAGCATTATTATAGTAAGAAACGAATTGTTTCTTGACCCACGTGAACTGAGTTGGTCGTACAACCAAAATCTATAGCAACATCTGAACATGTTGCCAGTGTTGGTCTAGTTCTCTACATAGAGTACTATAATTTGTATTTTACTATGTGTGTAAGATATATTGGCTATATTACCCCCACGGTCAAGGTGAAGACCGTGACCATAACATCTCAGCATCTTTGTCCAGCAAGACCAACCAGACATAAATCCATGCTGGTTTTCTTCTAACAGGATCATTCCACTGTGTAATGATCTATAAAAGTGTCATGTATGATTCTCTCGAGCACTTTGTAAATGATGCAGATTCATCTATGATGGAACTGTAATTACCCATGCTGTGACAATCGCCCTTTTTGAATACAGGACTCACATATGCCAGTTTACAGTCCTTAAGAATCTTTCCTTCCTCCATAATCCCATTGAACAAGATACTGAAGGGTTCCCAAGATTCATTGCACAACTCCTAACAGTCTGGGACGCACATCATCAGGACTACGAATTTATTAAGTTTGAGCTTGGATAAAGTGGTTTTCACACATTCACACATTCCTCATACAGCTTAATGCTAAAATACTGAATGTTGCTTACAAAACTGGTTATTTTCATCCTCTTTTGTAAACACTGAGAAGGTAATTGGTTTGAGTGTCTTTGTCTCCGCTTTGTCTTGGTCTTATTTCTCATAATTGTCTTCTTAAAGTCTTGGGGTCTTGATACACCAACAAGTGTCTTGAACTTTGATTTGGGGAAGTGATAGAGGGCTTTGGGGTTTGACTTGATCTCTGATACTGTTTGTCTCACGTAATTCTCATTTTGCTCTTTTATTGTCGAACTTAGTTTGGTGTCTCAACTTGTCTGTGATATTTGACAACTTGTCCAAGTACCTGACACTGTGGCGTGACTCGTAAAGTGTTTTAGGTGAGGGTCTTTATTGGCAATACGCGGCCTGTAACTCGTCGCCTTCAATGTAAAAATAGTTAATGATAAGGAATTAATAGCACTGTGCATTTTTTGTCATAATGTTAACTATAAATGAAGTAAACTTAGCCTAGGTTAACCTTAAGTCGTGGTTTAATTGAACGGTTATCGATGCTATTAAGTGTTATATATATATATATATATATATATATATATATATATATATATATATATATATATATATATATATATATATATATATATATATATATATATATATATATATATATGGTAACTTGGCCACCAAAGCCACTTCTTCACAGGCACTTGTTTTCAGCAGTGCATACTGTACTGTATATCTCCTGACGTGTGTGGATATTGGCTGGCCGCTCCTTGAAACAATCTTTTAGTTGTATTTTATTTTTTACATAAATGACAGGAGCTACAGGATATCCACTACTCCCGTCTCCAACTCAGACGCCCCTCCCAGGAAAAGTAGAGTCGACTCACCAGAGATGTTTATAACCTGGATGACAGCCTCGCACTCCCGCTGCCTTCACTCTCCAGTATATAGCTGTCTGCCCCTGTGTTGGCTGTGAACAGAATGAGACTTTTGATTCTTTGGTTCTGGAACTATTAGAAATACATTTGCATGTCGAACAAAAAATTTTTTCGTGGATTTTGAAAAAGATTACAATTATTTTGAGAACTTGTATAAGCTCCCATCAGCGGAACACACACACACACACACACACACACGCGCGCGCGCGCGGAACTTACCCAGATTACTCTGTGTAATGGGTGTTGTCCCCTCCGGGCCAGCCAGCAGCCAGGCGACTCACCTACAGTACCGTCACTCACCTGAGGCCCGTCACTCTTTCACCAGTCACTCAAATGAGACTCGATCTTCACTCGTCACTCACCTCAATCTGTCACTCACTTCATGCATGTCATTCACTTGAGCCATTCCTTCCTCGTCAACTGCCCGTCTTCATATTCTCGGCATTTTCCCACCTGCACGTCATTGTCTCTCAGTGCTGTCGTGAGCACAGACTTATGACAGCGTCCCCCAGACCCACTTGTACCGCGTAAAGTGCTTCTATTCGAGAGATTTACTGTAGGTCGTTGGGTGTTCATCAAAGAGTAACCTGTTATATTGAACACCATAGTTCTTCAAGAAGTTCAAGGAGTTCGTGAAGGTTCGAGGTTCATGTAACATTCGAGTTGTTCACGTTAGTAAAACTTCTGAAGTTACAACGGTCAGCAATATATGCTCCGATTACTGAAAGAGTTATTGCTGAACTCTGTCAAGTGTTCGTGTACGACAAGAAAACCACTGAACACCTTCTAAGCGTTCAGTCAGCGAAATTCAATTACTTGAATGCCAGGGAGAGGGGTTGGGGGGGGAGACAGCAGTACCATCACGCAGTAACTTCCCAAATCTGTTCATTCAGTCAGTAAGACCTTCACGTAGAAGTAAACGAAGTCTTCTGAGCACTAAAGGAGGTGCTCAGTAGACGTTCAAGTTCAGTTAGGTGAACACGTAGATGCGGCATAACTAAAGGCAGCAACAACAGCGCCACCACCACCACCTCTGGCTGATCTGCAATTCGGAATACACTTTATGGCCTGGCTCAAGAACTTCCCAATTCCTCCCTCTCCGTGTTGCCTTTGACGACGTCGTTTGAGCTACACATAAAAGGGGGGGGTGGGTGGAATTTGGGTGGGGATGGACGGGGGAGATTAGGCAGGATGGAGGAGTGGGGTGATTGGGTGAAGGGGAGATTAGGTAGGGTGGAGGAGTGGGGTGACTGGATGAAGGAGGAAATTAGGCAGAGTGGAGGAGTGAGGTGATTGGGTGATGGGCGAGATTAAGCAGGGTGGAGGAGTGGGGTGATTGGGTGAAGGGGAGAATAGGTAGGGTGGAGGAGTGGGGTGATTGGATGAAGGAGGAAATTAGGCAGAGTGGAGGAGTGGGGTGATTGGGTGAAGAGCGAGATTAGGCAGGGTGGAGGAGGGGGGGTGATTGGATGAAGGGGAGATTAGGTAGGGTGGAGGAGTGGGGTGATTGGATGAAGAGCGAGATTAGGCAGGGTGGAGGAGGGGGGGTGATTGGATGAGGGGAAGATTTGGCGAGGAAGGAGGGGGACTAGTTTAAGAGAGTGAGGATATGGATATGGAAAAAGGAAGAGGGAGATTACGTTGGAGAAGAGAGTGATTGTGTGCAGTGGGGGGCGGGGGGTGATTGGGTTGGCGATGGGAGACATTTGGTTTGAAGAAGGGGAACGATTGTATAGAAGGAGAGAAAATGTACGAGTTTTTAGTGATGAAGGGAGGAAGGAATGACCTAAACCCCGAAAATATTGTTTAAGGTAATGTTGTTTTCGGGTTTTAGTATTTAGTGTGGTAATGTTTTTTTTTTCGGGCTTTAAGAATTGTTATTACAATCATGATGACGAACCAATTAACTTGACTCTCTTGAGGGATTTATGTTGTGAAACTTTCAACCTACGACTGCCAGACAGACAAACACGTGTGAATTATAAACAGGAGGATAATAAAGGAATCTGCTTTATTTATCTACTACAATAACGAGACGAAACACACGTAGGAGAAAATCCCTACTAGGAACAGAGAATATCGCTCTCACCCTCCTAAGTTCGACAATATAGATTTTTTTTGTGTGTGTGAGAAATAATTGTGATGAAAATTAGAACGAGCGCATAATACATTCTTATGGCGAATAATCTTTATTAAAACAGTTTCAGCGAAATATTAAATATACAGGTTTATGTTCCCGCTAAATGAATTCCCAAAATGAGTGAATGACATTACCGTTTATACGAGGCCAAACTTTCCATTATTTTATTAAGGACCAGAAATTGGACTTTGCGGGCAGACATAGTGCCACTGTGATCTAGAAATAGGTGTTGAGAGGACCAAGTGCCATCCTGGTGGGAGAGGACCAAGTGCCATCCTGGTGGGAGAGGGTCAAGTGCCATCCTGGTGGGAGAGGGCCAAGTGCCATCCTGGTGGGAGAGGACCAAGTGCCATCCTGGTGGGAGAGGGCCAAGTGCCATCCTGGTGGGAGAGGACCAAGTGCCATCCTGGTGGGAGAGGACCAAGTGCCATCCTGGTGGGAGAGGGCCAAGTGCCATTCTGGTGAGTGGTGGGAAAGGGGACCCAGGGACCTGAGGGGGGGGGATGATGTAATGGCAGGACAAAGTGCCAAGTGCCAGTACATGTAAATAGGATGATGTAAGGATAAATGGAGACAGTGCCAAATGCCATTGTTGTGATTATGAAGCGCCGGGGAATCTGGAGACAGAAGAACAGAGTGCCAAGTGCCTGGATCGGGGGATCTATCGTGACAAGGATAGAGTACCAAGTGCCACTATGATTTGTGAGGAAGGGAGGATGATTGGTGCGTCTCCGATGGATCTGAGAACAGGAAGATGTGTGAATGCAAGGATGGGATGCCACGTGTTTTTCTGGTGTCTGGAGACAGGAAGATAGTGGGCTAAGGATAAAGGGCTGTGTGATCACAAGGATAGAGTGCCAAGTGACACCCTGGTGTGTGTGTGTGTGTGTGTGACAGTAGTGTGTGCCCGGGGATCAATATGGTGACAGGAGGGTTTATAGCTCTGGTCCTGCTCTGTTTTATGCAGATTTGATGGAGCTTCATTTTTGGAACCCCTTCTTGTGGTGATTGGATTAGGATTTATGTGATATCCGGCCGAGACAAGTCCGGCCAGCCAGTGTGAAGATGCGGTGTTCTGTGGCGGATGAAACAGATCCGGCCAGCTAGTGATAACTTATTTTTTTATTTATTCTCTTTGTCATTCGTCAGTTTACTTGCCAGTCCTGCGGTCGGTCACTTGCCTATTGCGCACTGTTGGCAGGTACAGGGTGTCTCCAAGGCCTCTTGTATGTAACTGAGTATACGTCAGTGTTAGTCCAGTCTGGACTTCAAGAGTTCCCACTTGGTACTGTCACAACTTTTACTGGTAGATTATTCCATAAGTTGACAATTCTCACGCCGGAGAAGTTAGTTCTGGGAGTGTTGAGGGTTTGTGACTTCCTCAGCTGATCTGTGACCTCTAGTGGGGGTACGGTCAGCTATTTCCAGATACGTACTTTTGACTGTATAGTACTCACTTTAATGTTTATTTACATTCATTGTGGTCTCTTTTACTCTACTGTAATATAAACCTGGTAGCTGTAAACGTTTTAGTCTTTCTTGGAAGATGATGGTTATATTGCTGGCACCATTGTGTGCCTTCCTTCTGATTCTTACAATCCTATGGCGGTCTTTGGTACGTCTCGGATACTAAATAGAATTACGTTACTGCAGTCCGGTAGCCACACCTCATAAGATCTTCATATTAATCCAGCTTAGCGAGGTTATTACCAAGGTTCACTTTTCTCACAGTGATCTGAGAATTTCATTGCCTAATCTATCATCGTAAACATCCAGATCTGTCTCATGTCTTCTTATAATTTTGGTAATATTTCCAATATATTAAGACTTATAACAGTTATTTGGCCAAGATACATCACTTTGAATGCCCCAACGTTAAATGTTAGCATCCATTCTTGTGGTCGTGCTTAAAGCAAATTGAAATAATTCTATAGGCCTTCACAGTCAATTTGATTATATAAGTACAGGTTTCTCTAAATAACTTTGTCTTCAGCAAATATTTTGTTAGGTGAATGAAAAAAAATCTGGCCTGTCATTTGCGCACTGACTAACAATAACGTTCCAAGCACTCTGCCTTGCGACACACCGCTGGTCACAGGTATACGAGAAGATTTCATGCCATAGGCCACCACACATTGGTTACAGTTTTTCTATTTTGAATTTAAGATACTAACACTGCCTGGTGAAACAAGTCCTGCCAGCTATTGCGATTTTGATACTGATCTTTTGAGAGTGGAGTGATGGTAGTGGAGTACATCTATGGTCTGTGGAAAGGTTCAGTTGCATGTTAGTGGAGGACTAGACAGGCTCTCTCTCTCTCTCTCTCTCTCTCTCTCTCTCTCTCTCTCTCTCTCTCTCTCTCTCTCTCTCTCTCTCTCTCTCTCTCTTATATTTTTCATCTTTTTACTCCCCCTCCTTTATCCACTTCTTCGTCACCTCCTGCGTGTGTATGGTAGAATTTTAAGAGTTCCTTTGTGGTTCTCAGGTGAAAACATCCTTTCTCTGCCCCGCCCAAGAAAATATCCCACTCCTTTCTACCCTCCCTTCCCTCCCATGAAAAGAGACTCCCCCCCCCCTTCTCCGCCTTCCTTTTCCTCTCCTCCCTACTTCACTCCCCACCTTCGTCTCACCTTTTTCCTCTCTCTGTCCTTCTTCCCTTGTGCTCTTGATCGACAAAAGAGAGAGAGAGAGAGAGAGAGAGAGAGAGAGAGAGAGACGAACCTCGGACACATTAATAAAAAATACGAAATAGAGAGAGAGAGTGAAATAGATAGAGGACTAAAGAATAGGAAAGAGTCGAGAAGAGAAAGTAAGGGAAAAATTATGGAAAAATAAAGGATAGGAAGAGAGAGAGAGAGAGAGAGAGAGCAAAAAAAATCAGAATCGTCACCAGTTTCGCAGTGTCCAGAAATGTGGGTACGAAGTAATGAGATTTATGAAGAGCGTGTTGGAGGTTGACGGCTGCTTCTTCCGGATTATGGTGGGGGGGGGGGGGTGCTGGTGGTAGGGGAAGGTTGATTAAAGGAGTAAGAGGCTGAGGGAGTGAAGGGAGGGGGTAAGAGCCGCAATGAAACCCGCATCCATTACCACTACTATATAACCCTGAAATTGAGGCTGGCCATTCTCTCCCCTTCCAAGTGTTTCCGTGTTGGGTAATGTTTGGACATTGCCCAAAATAGGGATATCAGGTTATGCCAGAACGTGACCTGAAATAATGGGTCGACCCCCCTCCCCCCTCTTCGGCTCTTTACGTTCGCTTTCGTTACCTCTCTGTAATTCACAACGATCGAGCCCCCTCTTACCCAGGCAATACTCCCAAGGACTGGGATCCTTCCAGTCATCCCTCCACAGTATTCAAAGTTAGTTAAAGCAGATACACGTGGAGCAGAAGCCAAGAAAGGGAAATGAAACACAATTGCATGTATATATATTAAATTAATAAAGCTTAAAAAATATGATAAGTTGATACACGAGGAAAGTAAAAAAAAAAAAAAGATGGAATTCTAAACTTGATTTAGAAATACATAGCAACTAAGAAACAGTTTATTGGAAGTGATGATGTGAACAGGTAAATTACTTTATAACTATAAAATTTAAGAAAATAAGTAAAGCCGCTGATATATATATATATATATATATATATATATATATATATATATATATATATATATATATATATATATATAATGAAAAAAATATTCTCAATTTGATCGACAAGTTGAAAATGTAAAAATTTCTATAGCTTCATATTTACATTGATATACGAGGGTTTTATGAATAGGCTGTCGGATTTTATTTTTATTTATTTGTTTATTTATTTATTTATTTATGTATTTTTTTTAGGGGGGGTTCATCAAAATTACGAGACCCAGTGGCCATGTTCCACTGCTCTGTACCGTTCCTCAGACCGGTAGGTTGGGACCCCCATTTTTTAGGTTAAGGTGGGGAAAGGATGGAAGGCATGCTGGGACTCAAGGCACAGCCAGACATGAAGGATAGAGTCACGACAGATAGTCGTGGGGGGAAAGGCTGGAAAAGAAATTTAATGAGTTAAACAGAGGGTGGACGACACCTTTTGTTTTACATATTACAGAGTTTGTTGGCTAACTAAGCTAACCTAGGATTTAGGATGAGGTTGCACAATGGTTACTTTAGTTGACAATGACGAGTTTGATTTTACATTTACATGTTTATTAAAAATTATTACTGTATTACGTAATGGACTCACTAGATTGTGACTTGTTAAATGTGATCTTATATCATCTAAGTTTCAATCTAAGGTGGATCGTTGTGGCGGAAAGATGGGTCGCGGGTTGGGTTGTTGTAGTGCGGGCAGACTCCCACCAGGCGTGGGGTCGCCCTCTGTTGATGTTTTCCCCGCGTAGGTGGTCTGGGCTGTGAGGGTCGTCCAGGAGCTTGTCCCAAACCTTCTTCCCTAGGCGATGGAACCTGATGTTGAGGGCCTCCGTTTTATTTCTCAGGTGGATGGTTTCCACTGTCTCCTGGTAGAGTAGCGCTTGGCCACTGGCTGACCTCAGACACTTGTTTTGGAAGCTCTGTAGTTGTTGTCGTTTGGTCTCCCCGAGTGTGACGAGTTACGTGTGGGTACTCCAACACAGGCCTCACCGGCGCCTTGTACAGGTGGACTTATATCTTTCCAGGCATCAGTTTAAATCGTTTTAATTTGGCGGCGGCGACATTGGCTTTCTTTAGTCTCTCTTCACGTGGGAAATGATGACCGTCCGAGAGATGATGAGGCCGAGCAACCTGCCTTGTTTAGAGTACTCAATCTCTTTGTCGTCGATCATCAATGGGGCCGGCTTGAATTTGGCTATGGGTATGACCTCGAATTTCGTTTTGTTTGTTTTTATTTTCCATTTATTTTCATATTCCGAGATATCCTCTATTACCCGAGCAGTGAGTCGCGCCATCCTTGCCGTGGACCTTCGTGGACAGGTGTCAATCTGTGTTACATCGTCGGCATACCTGACGTACTCGCTGTCGACGATTGGGGGTGGCAGGTCAGCCGTGTCGAGCGTATAAAGGGTTGGTGAGAGATAGAGCACTGAGGCACGCCGCTCGAGAGTGAGAATTCTTCTCCACAATGCTTTTATCTTGATTTTGGCCCTGCGGTCCGTAATGAAGTTGCACAGCAGGCGCACCAGGTTTTCGGGTAGCCCCAGTTTTATGATCATATTATACAGCAGCCCTGCGTGCCAAACTCTGTCAAACACCTTGCTAACGTCCCTCAACACTACGTTGCACTGCATGCGGCCAGTCATGTCGATGGCGATCTGCTCGTAGGCCTGGACTACGGCGGTGGAAGTGCCTCGGTACTGGCGGAAGCCAAACTGGCGGGGATTATGCACGTCTTCGTCCTCTAGATACATCCGCAACCGCTTGTTTACTATTTTTTCGAGGATTTTGGCAGGTACCTCTAGCAGCGATATTGGTCGAAAGTTTTTGACTTTGTTTGGAGGCTTCCCTGCTTTTGGTATGAGGCAGATAACGGCGGTTTTGAACATCTTAGGGAAATATCCAGAGGCGAGGCAAGTATTGCAAATATGAGCAAGCCTCTCTATCATGTTGTCGGGGAGTTGAGCCAGGATCTTCTTGTTAATGTGGCTTTGCCCAGGTGACTTGTTTTTAACCCTTTTAAGACGGCTGACACATCTGCAGGAACTATGCACTCTGTCAGGCAGCTATCGTCCACCAGTCTAGTGAAGTCAGTCCTTGCGAGCTGCTGGAGCAGGTGCTGATGGTCATGCAACTGACCTAAAATGTCCTCCTCAAACTCCCTGTCGAAGCTCTCGTTCTCCTGTTCACTAATGGTAAAGATCTTCCGTAAATATCGCCGATGTAATTGTTCTTGGTTTTCCTCTTCGAATATTTTCATGTTGTTTTGGTCGAGCAGGTAAGGGACCGTGTTAGAGGTGAAACCCATCAGTCGCTTGATCCCTTTCCAGAAGGAAGCAGAATCGCGGTAATTGTTGGCTGCCTCCCACACCAAGGCGGTTGGGGATCCCCCCCCCCCCCCCCCCCGTAGCTGACTACATTCGTCTGTTTCGTAAGAGTTGATTCAATTTTTCTTTAGGTTACACCTTTCCTTTTGACAGTCTCAGTTACTATCGAAAATTTCTTCAACGGATAAAATTAAGCCGCCTTTTTTATACACCATGACCCACCATATCTTCTCGCGTGTGACGTTGTTTATATGATTGGTCTATTGAAGAATCAAAACACATACAGTACACCAACATTTTCTCTTGCGTAAGATCACTGAACTAAACTTGCGCTCGCCGTACCTCTGGGTGCTGGGTTTCGAACCCTGTGTACTGGACAGTACAGGTTTTGATATATCCATTAACAAATTCGTACGGACTCCATATCTCCTGGAGACGTGGATAAAGTTGTGATCACCATAACTACTGTGTTAGTGAATCGGGATCTTGGTCACGAAAGGCATTAACTGAACTATAAAAAAAACTAAGAAAGAGTTGGGAAAATGTTTGGTTAAAACGTTTACTCCCTTGGTAACACGCGAAGCTCAATTTTGATGACATTGTTTTGTGCCATTTTCTGTGATAGATAACACGGGAAACTCCTCAATTTAGGGTGAACTCTAAGTCTTTAATATATTCTGTGTTGTACCATTTACGCTGATGAATAATGTATAACTCATCAACTTGAGGTAATAATGCTGCTTCGTGCTACCTAGTGACTCGTTTACGAGGTCACTTGATAATTACAAGGTTTAGTAAAATTATCGGACTTACTGCATGGGCAACTCAAGTTGATTAGAGGGTAAGAAGTGAGGCTGACGTCGAGAGAGTACTGTCAGAAACAATTTGGATAGAAGTAACCGATGGTAGGGAAAAATTAATCATAAGAGTAATATACAGTATAGACCTCCTAATCTTGATAGCGTTAATGAGCGACTTATTTGGGATGAAATGCGCAAGGCATCCAGTCATAGCAAAGTCTGTATAGTAGGCGATTTTAACTTTAGTCAAATAGATTGGATCGAACTTACGGGTAACTCAGAATCAGAGGATTTTCTTGAAACAGTTCAGGCTGTTTCCTAAGTTAACATATAACCGAACCCACCCGGGGTAATAATATACTCGATTTAGTTCTGTCAAACAGAGAAAACCTCATTAGTAATGTCGAGGTAGGGAACGAACTAGCTAACAGCGATCACAAAGAAGTAAGATTCAAATTAGAATTTAATGGCAGTCGCAAGGAAAATTCCATTAAAGTCCCAGATTTCAGAAGGGAAAACTTTGATAGTTTGAAAAGGCAGCTGAGAGAAGGGGTAACACGTTTGGGGGCGAGACCTAACAACGATAACCTCACAAAATATGACGGTTGAGGATTACCTGATCACGAGATCTGAGGTTGAAAAGTTCCACAGCAATTTCAATAATGAGTTACTTAATGCACAAAGGCAGAACATACCATACAGAAAACTCAGATCAAACAACAATGACCCCAAATGGATGAATAATTATTTAAAGAATATAATTGGACAAAGGAAGGCTATAGGTAGGAGAATAAATCGTGGTGAAGTTTACCTCTGAGAATATTATAAAGTATTGGCCAGTAGGGTTAAGACCGAGATAAGAAAAACAAAGAGGAATAATGAACTGAAGGCAGCAAGGGAGGCGAAGTCAAACCCCAAAGGACTCTTTCAAATGTATCCCACTAAAACACGAGAAAAAATTGGACCAATACATTCAGATACCGGCGAGCTAACGGATAACGACGGAGAAATGAGCAATAATCTGAATAGATATTTTTCAAGCTTTCACCACCGAAAATTTAAACATGATACCCGAGGCACCGACTATATACAGAGTTAGTGAAGAAAATAGATTAAGCGAGATAGTAGTGACTAGCAACGATGTTAGAACATAAGAATGGAGGAAACTGCAGCGGGCCTATTGGAACATACTAGGATGGATATAAGAGCGATAGGGGTTGGGTGTAAAAGGGACTGCCCAGTATGGGCCAATAGGTCCGCTGCAGTTTCCTCCATTCTTATATATATATATATATATATATATATATATATATATATTGATAAAATCACACGGGAAAATGGGAACAACGGAGCACCTTAGCTTTCGTCTTTATTCAAGACATCTTCAGAGGCAACTGAATTTATAGGGATTGAGAGAGGCTTATATACAATGGGTACCTTACATAACATCAGGTCAGGTCTCATGTTTTGACCTGTTGTTATGTCACCCATTTCATAAGCTCTTTCATTTGTGGTGGAGGTGGTGTGTGGATTAATAGGTCCCATGTTATTGACCTAACCTGAGGTTATGTAAGGTCACTCGTTGTATATAAAAATGTTGACCAAATGTGTCCTGTCAGACACACAAGGCTGAATTAAAATTACCACATTGAGCATAGAAAGTAAAAAGGAAAGAGGACATAATCTAAGACGAACCTTCAACACTTACAACAGTGTTCACATATTGAGTTAAAAACACATCTCTTGCTGCGAATTAAAGCTGTTGTGTTCGCCTCCCCTGCCAACGCCTGACACCAGTTAGTGGTAATTGCAGTAGTTATGCATAGTTAGTGCCGGATTATACTCCTCTCCCATTTTCTGTCTCGCCAACACCCCTCCCCCCCCCCCTCACTTCTTTATGTATTGTTTTACAATTGTTTATTGTAACAGTGTACATTCATGGTCCCCCTTGTTAACCTCTCTCAGGTCCTCACGCTCTCTCTTTTGATGCTTAGTGAAATGATAATAATAATAATAATAATAATAACTGGTAATGAAATCAATAACAAAAGAAGAAGCAAGTGATCGCCAGGTCTGTAGATGCAAATAATTTAAATTGAAGCGTGTAACTCATGCCAGGCGACAGGCGCCATCCCTGCCCCGGACAGACAGACTTGCAGTCCCAAAACAGATGGTAATCGAGTTTCCTCCAGTTCTCTGCAAAAGTTTATGAAAAGCTGGAGAGGCTCAGTTTACACTCGCCTGACAGCCGCGTTTGTCTGGGAATTCGACATGCAGCCATACCTCGCGAACGCAAACACTGCCCTGAAAGTGTGTTTGGGAATAGCGCTCTTTCGATGATTCATTCACGTGTGCGTCAAAAGTTTATTTGGGATTGCGTATTTGTGATTATTTGCGTGCACCGCCAAATTTGTTTTCGGAGATAGCGTTTATCAGAAAATTCAACGTGCAGCCATACTTCACGAACGCAAACATTGAACCAAAAAGTTTGTTTGGGAATAGCGTTTGGGGCGAGAATCCGCATGCGTCTGATTTGAGAAAATAAATGTTAAATGAAATTTGTTTGGATTGGGAACGTCCTCAAATACGAGGATTGCTTTGCTAGCATCTCGCATATTGCAAGATGAAAGGTTAGAAGTTGGAGAAAAGGTGGAAAGAATAGGAATTCCGATTTTTCTTCTTTCTGAGAAAGTTGGAAGGAGAGATACTGTACACGTTACACTGAACAACAGTTCCTCGACTGACACTGCGCTTCTTTGTACCTTGTTGCCAATTCGACCAACTGAAAAGGTGCAAAACATGAGCTAAAACGCGTTATTTTTCAATAGGATAATTATTTATATTAATATATATTTTTTGCATATGTATACATACACACTCATACATTAGTAAACACTGTATACATACTGTATAAATGAACCTAAATATACATATTCAAGCATCAATAAATTAATACGTACATTACATGAACAGTATGAATTATGCAACTATTCTTCATTTCACTTAACAGTAGAGACGAAAAAATCATCTTCAAAGCTCTCCTTCATCGGGTGCAGGGAATATTAAGGAATAAACCTTGCTTGTGCCTGCAGCCCGGCTGCAGGTATTGTTTTCATAATATTGTCGGAAAATTCATGTGTTACAAATCTTTCCTAATCTTTTAAGCAATACCTCACTGTTAGCAATGCTCGCCTGTCTCCGTACTGAGTCTTTCTCAGTGCTGACTTAACAAGATTCGTTACTTCGGCTTAATGCGGTAGAGAGAACAAGTTCATGGCAGTGAAGGAAGCTCTTTAAATGGTTTCGTGTCTGCAATCTAAAATTCTATTGAACATGTTAGGTTCTCCCGGCTAATAAAACCAAGTTTCTCCACCGATTATAAATCCGTGTTTTCAATCTCGTATGGCTTATAGCCAAAGCATTCTGCTAGTTTTGTCATGGGTTCTTTAATTGTTTTGTACACTCGTCGACAGAAAATACTGACATTTGCTTTACTTTTTCTGCGTCGGGTTAGTTCTTCCTTGCATTTTTTCTTCATTTTTCAAATTCATATCCCAGATTAAATGTATGATCAACCGTCAAAAATAGAGGCGGTTAAAGGGTCTACTCTTGCTGTCGGAATTACAGTACAACCAACCTTTCCAAGTGTTTGAACAAGATTGGTAGATCAAGAAGTAACTTAGTAGGGTCAGAATTTTCACTACTTAATGAACGTCTTGCAACACAGGTCGTAAACACAAAAGGTATAATTTGTTTATCGGATTATAGTACATGCTGAATAACATTTCTTCATGGTAACAGTTTATAGAACTTGACAAACTAAAGTTAATTTTGAGTTCCTTCCCCTGGGAAAGTATAGGGGCTTACTACTGTAGTGGACTTCTCCCCTACAAGCTGGCACGCACCACCTGTTACCGCCTTCCCTAGCAACCAAGCGTATCCGCATTCCATTGCCCGCCGTATCCTAGCAACGGAACTAGTCACCGGCTACTTCTCGGGTTTTTCCACCATGACTCATAGCCGCTGCTGGGTGTATATAAGCTCTGTCTCTCCCTTGAGATTCATTCTGACCAATCTTCTTGAACAAGCAACATCTCCTCCAGCAAGCTCCACGCTGTTAACATTTCATTCAACCAGGAGGCCAGCAACAGGCAACATCTTCTCTAACGGAGCTCCTGCACACATACCTCCTTAGACAAGCTACTCACCGCACGTCTCTACCAAGCAGCCCCTCACCACACAGCACCTCCAGCACCAGACTGTCTATCATATAACTTATATATTATACAAGAAAACCACATTAGAGTTTCCTTCCATCCTGAGTGCTAGACAACTTTAATATCTCGATACCCCTACAATGGTGACTCCCGGAGATAAGCACTCACACAGGATGGAGGACGGACGGATCTCTCTGCCGATTTTCAACCACAACGTCGAGGACTGGCTTGACCATGTGGAAGCAGCCCTCGCCGGCTCACGAGCGACCGACGAACAAAAGTATTGCGCCCTGCTTTGTGCCTTACCCACGGAAGTGGCCACGCGGGTCTCACAAACCATTTCCAACCCTCCAGATCACAACAAATTCGCTACCCTGCGGGCTGCCTTGAAGACGTGTTATCAACAGACCAGCCCCAATCTCCTGCAAGATCTATCCTCTACCTCCCTCGGGAACTCAACCCCGGGACGTCTCTGGGAGGAGATGTGTCGGCTGAACTCCCGTCACACAGACAGACTCCCCGACTCTATCCTGCGCCAGCTTCACGCACAAAAGCTACCCACAGAAGTACGCAACATCCTGTCCGCAGTAGATTACTCTACGACACCGGAACTATATGCAACCGCGGCAGATAGAATTTTTAACGAATGCGCTGCTGCACCCCTTGCCGCCACGGTCACACCAGTACCTACCATCGAACTTGTAAGCCGGGTCAACACCCCTCAGCCGAGCAATTCCTCACAAGACATCAAGGACCTGTTGCAAATTTTGAACCGCAGGATGGACACTGTTGAGCAGTTCTGCTCCTCCATACCCGCTGCTGCGCCGGTTCCTGACTCACACACTACGCCCTACAAGTTCCGACACACAGCAGCCAACCCCCAGCACAACAAATTTACCCTCTGCTGGTATCACCAGACTTTCGGCCGCTATGCTCGAAACTGTGAGCCCTATTGCACCTATTCGGGAAACGGCAACACCGGAGGCTGGTAGACGCCTCAGCCTCCGTCCCTCCAGGCGTCTCATTACTGCGCGTCACCGACCGCACCTCCGGCAAGAAGTTTCTCATCGACACCGGTTCATCGGTCAGCCTCATCCCTCCCTCACTACGAGACAAGTCAAAGCAACCCTCGTATGACCTGTTCGCTGCCAACGGTACCTCCATCGCCTCCTACGGCGTACGCACCCTCGCCTTAGACCTCGGTCTGCCCAAGACTCTGCGTTGGTTATTCGTGATAGCAGACGTGTCTCAACCCATCCTTGGTTTCGACTTCCTCACCTTCCACAAGCTCGGCGTCAAACCAAGTCATCTATGCCTCATTCATGAGCCTACAGCACGCAAGATCCAGGGTTCTCGTGCCAGACACACGGACGCTATCACCTGTCTTGCGCCTTCCAACGAGTTCTCCTCCCTGCTCGACGAATTCAAGGAGCTTTTCTCACCCCGAGTCTCCCTACCCCCACCACCTACGTCGGGAATTTTCCACCACATCGAAACCAAAGGACCACCTGTCTTTTCACGCCCTCGCCGCCTGCGCCCTGAGCTCCTGTACACAGCCAAAGCAGAATTCAACAAACTACTGCAAGACGGCATCATTCGCCCTTCAAGGAGTCCCTGGGCATCGCCTCTTCACATGGTTCCTAAGCAAACACCCGGCGAGTGGAGGGTGTGTGGCGACTACAGAGCCCTGAATCTCGTCACCAAACCTGACAGGTACCCTATTCCGCATGTCCAGGACTTTCACCACAAACTTCATGGCAAGACTATCTTCTCGAAGATCGACTTGGAGCGTGCCTTCCACCAGATCCCAGTAGCACCGGCAGATACCCAGAAGACAGCCATCACCACTCCGTTCGGACTCTTCGAGTACACTTTCATGAGTTTTGGCTTACGCAATGCAGCACAGACTTTCCAGAGGTTCATGGACCATATGCTTCGCGACCTCGATTTTGTCACCGTCTACATTGACGACATCCTCGTCGCATCTTCGACGCCTGCCGAGCACCACCACCACCTACAACTCCTTCTCCAACGCCTGCAGAACAACAACATGAAAGTTCATCCTGCTAAGTGCGTCTTTGGAACCTCGGCCATCGATTTCCTCGGTCACAGAGTCTCGCCCAGTGGCATACAACCCCTACCACAGAAGATAACCGCGATTCGGGAGTTCCCCAAACCTGAAACGGCGAAGAAACTCCGGGAGTTCCTGGGTTTAGTCAACTACTACCACCGCTTCATTGACAAAGCTGCCACCGTCCTAGCCCCCCTACACGACCTTCTCAAGGGACGCCCAAAGAAGTCTCACAAGTCTCTCATGTGGACTCAAGAGGCTACTACGGCATTCACCACTATCAAACAGCACATCACACGCCTCACCCTCCTGGCCCACCCCGCACCTAACGCCCGGACCACTCTCACAACAGACGCTTCTTCTACTGCAGTGGGCGCCGTCTTACAGCAGGAGATCAACGGAACTTTCATGCCCGTTGCTTTCTTCTCACAACGGCTTCAACCACCACACCTCAAGTACAGCGCTTTTGATCGAGAACTCCTGGCCATATACTTGGCTGTCAGACATTTCCAACACTTCCTCGAGGCCCGTCAGTTCACCATCTTCACTGATCACAAGCCCCTCGTCCACGCTTTCGCTTCAGCTTCCCAGTCACATACACCTCGTGTCCTGCGCCACTTGGCTTACGTCTCGGAGTTCTCCAGCGACGTCCAACACATTAAAGGCAGCCACAACGAGATCGCCGACGCCCTCTCTCGTTGTATATCCACCATTCTTCCCTCATCTCCACCCATTGATTATGGGCAGCTAGCCGCGGCTCAAGAGAAAGACGAAGACCTGGCAGCTTACAAGACATCCCCCTCAGGCCTCATACTCCAAGAACTCCCTGTTCCTGGCACAAAGATAAAATTGTGGTGCGACGTATCCTGTGGACAGCCTAGACCGTTCGTGCCTCACGTCCACCGCCGCGCTGTTTTCGACCGCATCCATGGTCTCAGCCACCCGGGTGTGCGGGCCTCCCAGCGCCTCCTCACGCAACGTGTCGTCTGGCCCGGCATCAAGTCTGATACTAAGAAATGGGCTGCCCAGTGCTTAGCCTGCCAGTCCTCCAAAATACATCGTCACATACGGGCCCCCTTACAAGCCTTTCCTATTCCCAAAGGACGTTTTCAAGTAGTACACCTCGACATCGTGGGACCTCTTCCATCATCCTACGGTAGCACCTACATCTTCACCTGCATCGACCGTTTCACCAGGTGGACAGAAGCAATTCCCATGCCCAACGCTACAGCAGAGACTACTGTCCGCGCCTTCATGTCCGGTTGGGTTTCCCGTTTTGGCCCCCCCGCTACCGTAATCACTGACCGAGGAGTACAGTTTGAGTCACAACTCTGGCAGCACCTCCTACAGTTCCTCGGCACGTCTAGACAACGCACTACAGCATACCACCCTCAAGCCAACGGCATGGTAGAACGTTTTCACCGGCAGCTAAAGGACGCACTCAAGGCACAGCACGACCCTTACAGCTGGACTGATGCGCTTCCCTTAGTGCTCCTCGGCATCCGTGCGTCACACAAGGAGGATATGGACTGTAGCCCAGCGGATCTGACACTAGGCGAGCCCCTTCGGCTACCCGGGGATTTCTCACTCCCTCCTGATCCCAATCAAGCCACTCCAGCCGTTCGTCACGACTTACTCCAAAAGCTACGACAAGCAGTTTCTGCATTCAGAGCTACTGCTCCACGCCAGCCTACTCGGCGCCCTGAACACATCCCTCCTGCACTACTCACAGCCGAGTATGTTTTCGTCAGGCATGATGCTCACCGCAACCCATTACAACGCCCCTACGATGGACCCTTCCAGGTGGTTACCCGTTCTGCAAAGTTCCTGACAATTATCCGGAATGGCAGACATGACACCGTCAGCATAGACAGAGTCAAACCGGCCGCCTTACCCGTCGGGCCCCCAGCCCAGCAGCACCATCAACAAACTACGCCTGCACCAGTCCACCCGCAGTTACCACCGGCAGCAACACCACGCCCACGACATTTCTGGGCACCCTCTTTTCACCCTCATGTACAACCTGCTCCTGTCATAGAACCTGAACCTGTAGTAAGCCTCCCTCCTATCATAGAACCTGCTCCTGTCATAGACCCTCCTCCTGTCATAGAACCTGAACCTGCTCCTGCCATGGACCCTCCTCCTGACGCAGCCCCTGCAGCAGCAGGAGCACAACAACCATTGCTTGTACAACCTCCTCTAATCCCAAACCCTCTTTCTCCTCCTCATTCTCCCACAGGTTTTGTGTCACTGGACGGAGTTGTTACACGTAGCGGTCGAGTCGTACATACACCTTCCCGGTATGTGTTATGTGTGGGACACAACCCGGACAACATCCAGCCTCCCGCCGCGCCGGGAGGGGAGGGGGAGTATTGTAGTGGACTTCTCCCCTACAAGCTGGCACGCACCACCTGTTACCGCCTTCCCTAGCAACCAAGCGTATCCGCATTCCATTGCCCGCCGTATCCTAGCAACGGAACTAGTCACCGGCTACTTCTCGGGTTTTTCCACCATGACTCATAGCCGCTGCTGGGTGTATATAAGCTCTGTCTCTCCCTTGAGATTCATTCTGACCAATCTTCTTGAACAAGCAACATCTCCTCCAGCAAGCTCCACGCTGTTAACATTTCATTCAACCAGGAGGCCAGCAACAGGCAACATCTTCTCTAACGGAGCTCCTGCACACATACCTCCTTAGACAAGCTACTCACCGCACGTCTCTACCAAGCAGCCCCTCACCACACAGCACCTCCAGCACCAGACTGTCTATCATATAACTTATATATTATACAAGAAAACCACATTAGAGTTTCCTTCCATCCTGAGTGCTAGACAACTTTAATATCTCGATACCCCTACACTACCAACAGCAAGCTCCATCGAAAGCCACCGTGTCACACACAAAAGTTATTTGAAGGTGTTGTTTTCCACCATTCAGTGTATTATAGATTTTTCTGTATGCTATTTGTCTTTTGAAAGAATGACTGAACCAGTAATATTTTTCTTTCACGGAGATATTAACATTTCTCGACAAAGTGTCTACGGCAGCACGACGCACTGAGCTAAATTGAATGGCATACGTGTGTTACCATTGGCTTAGAGAATCTTTTTTTTTTTAACAATTCTCTCATATCACCAACAGCTCCTGTATTATCAAACTATTGTCAACACTAAACCCATTTAAATAATTTTGTTGGTTTAATTTTACATTCGTCAAGAGCTCTTTTATGGCTGGCACCACAGCCACAGATTCTGTTTCCAATAAGCCCAAACAGTTGACACAATATTCTTAAAATTTTCACTATCGTAACGAATAACTATATAAACTTTGTCACTTATATCTGCAGATTCATCAAAATTGCTAGACTGTATTTACCGTCTCGTATGTCATTTAATAAAATAAAAAATGTGGTGCGAACACACTACAATAATTTATCTGCACTTTTTTCGACATGCGTCGGTGAGATCAACTGTAGAACTGAACAAACAACGTTCCTCAATTAGAAGAGCTAGAGGACCTGCAGCTTCACTCGCAGCATGGGGGGGGGGGGGGGGTGGAGGGAATAACTTTAGTAAACAGCAATTAAAAAAAAAGTGTGAATTAGTGTAAGGATTTGCTGCTTTTATATTTTTGGAATTTCTGCGTGTCTCAAGTCACTTGGCATTTATTTCACACTTACAAAACACCTTTTATCAGTTTTGATCTGTCTCAGCCAGTCCTCAAGTTCAGGAAAAGACTCCCAACTTTCGCGACAGCACTGGTCATAAGTAGGTGTAATTAGTATCTGTACACCTTTCACACAACTTGATACTGGCAAACACTTGCTGATTCAGAAAGTTGTCATAACTGGTGTGGGTCACTGGACGGCGGAAGCCGCAGTGTCGGTTCAGTACTTGGACTCGACGAGTAACACACGCGTTAATACTTATCAGGGAATCGTACTGGACGAGCCATAACTTCGACGTGTAAAAATGCAAGAATAATTATGACCCATAAATGTGATGAATACTTGGAAATCATCAAAAATTAAAACATTTCAATTTGATACATCCAGCACGCTAGAAAATACCCCCAGATCGTTTCAAAAAGCGTTAGAACAAACGCAAGGCACAAAACTGCAAAAAATGCTCAAATAATTTTTGAACGCTCTAGGATTTGCGCATTGAGCGCCAAATTGACATTTACTACTATTATTATTATTATTTAGAAGTAGTAATAGTAGTAGTAGAATGTTAATTTGTGCATGATTAGTGGTGCATGTTCGCCATACATTCAAAGAGCTGTTGGTTAGGTTATGTAAACGTATACAGAGAAAACGTCTTCAAGCCGTGGAGAGCAGGTGAACATAAGACACAGTACGGTATGCCTCTACACACCGTCTGTATTACCACGGTACGCCCCAGGCGCCTCTTGAGACCTTGCGTTATGCCAATATCCTATAACACATTACACACAGTGCCAATATCCATTATAAAAGGTCCGTGCACACCATACACAGCCACTGTATACCCCAGATGCAGACTTTATGCTCCCCCATTATCCCACTCTATTGCTCATACACAACGCCAATATACATCGAACAGACCATCTTAGACCTTACACAACATGCACGGGCCTTACACAATATACGTTGGACTTACACAACATAAGCTCGCCTTACACAACATACACAAGTCCAGGACACTGTAATAGTGAAACGGTAGGCATCAGACCGCACAAGGTGTGTCGCCTTAGAATACCAAATGGACTATTAGCCACTCGGTCAATGTTGTTCCCTACGACTTGTCACGACCCCGCACCAACACTCCTCCGTTTATTGTACCCCCTCTACAGCCAAAATCCCACCCTAAATCCCCATAAAAATTCCGTCTTCAGCCCCCAGACAGTGGATTTACTAGAGGGTATATTAATTCGTATAAGCATAATGCAGGGGAGGGTGATAAGTTTACTTTTTACATTTTACGAGAGGAAAACGATAGTTTGGTAGACCTGCCAACGATTACCAGGGGAAAATCAGGCGGGTACTTAATGTATCGATCAGGGAGGGGGAAAGAGTGTTATAAATTCAAGAGGGAAGTGGCGGCATTCTCCCCTCACAGGGATTACCCGCGTAGCTTCACTCCCCCTGCTTCTGCTCCAGCTCCTGCTGCTTCTTCTCTTGAGGTTTCTGCTTTTGTTGTTAAAATCTGATACTCTTGTTGTATATCCCCTTCTTTTTCCCGCTCTTGACGTTGCTACTTCACCTACTTAGAGCTTTTCCTGGCCTTGTATACCCTTCTCAATGCTGTTGTCAACAGCATTGAGAAGGTTGAGGCAATTAGCGCGTCTTGGCGCACCGATGTGTTCACTGTAGAAAAAAAGGCTACTTGTTTTATTATTAACGTTGACACCTTCGATCTTTCTCTTTTCCCCCTGTACCTCCTTTTCCTTCCACCCGCTCACACTGCTTCCTTGAACCTAACTACTCCCCCATTCCTCTTCCTTGCCCCTTCGTGTATTCCCCTCCTCCCTCACGCCTCCGTCTCACTCTTGTACCACCCACAACCCCCTCCCTCTACCCCCACACCACTCACGACCCCTCCCCTCTCCCACACCACTCACGACCCTCTCCCACACCACTCACGACCCTCTCCCACACCACTCACGACCCTCTCCCACACCACTCACGACCCCCTCCCCTCTCCCATACCACTCACGACCCCCTCCCCTCTCCCACACCACTCACGACCCCCTCCCCTCTCCCACACCACTCACGACCCCCTCCCCTCTCCCACACCACTCACGACCCCCTCCCCTCTCCCACACCACTCACGACCCCCTCCCCTCTCTCACACCACTCACGACCCCCTCCCCTCTCCCACACCACTCACGGCCCCCTCCCCTCTCCCACACCACTCACGACCCCCTCCCCTCTCCCACACCACTCACGACCCCCTCCCCTCTCCCACACCACTCACGACCCCCTCCCCTCTCCCACACCACTCACGACCCCCTCCCCTCTCCCACACCACTCACGACCCCCTCCCCTCTCCCACACCACTCACGACCCCCTCCCCTCTCCCACACCACTCACGACCCCCTCCCCTCTCCCACACCACTCACGACCCCCTCCCCTCTCCCACACCACTCACGACCCCCTCCCCTCTCCCACACCACTCACGACCTCCTCCCCTCTCTCACACCACTCACGACCCCCTCCCCTCTCTCACACCACTCACGACCCCCTCCCCTCTCCCACACCACTCACGATCCCCTCACTCCCATATCATCTACGACCCCCTACCCTCACTCCCACACCACCTCCTCCCCTCATTCCCATACCTCCCCCGACTCCATTTTGCCCCTCTCCACCGCCCATCTCCGCCCACATCCCTTACATGAGACTATACAGTTCTTTGTTGTATTACTGAACTTTCACGTGAAGTTTGTGTCGTTTTTTTCTTTTTTTGGGGGGGGGGGGGGTGAGGAATTGATGTAGGACGAATATATGAGGGACTCTCTCTCTCTCTCTGACATGAACATACAGGTAATGAGGAAAGGAAATGCATAGATAGACACAGTAAGTTGAGAGAAAGAACAACAATAGTTTGAGTGAGAGATAGGCGGTTAGACAGAAAGACAACTAGAGAGATTAGAGGAAGAACAAGAAAATGAAAAAGTGGGAAATACACACACACACGCGCAGATAGTTAGATAGATAAGCAGGCAGACATTATTGAGAAAGAAAAGAGAGGGAGGAAACAAACAGATAGACATACACTCTAGAGAGGAAAGATAATAGAAATAAAGGACATTGACAATCAGATAGATAGACAGACTATGGAGGAAAAATAAGAGGGGAAAGAGAATGTGAGTGACAGTAAAATCGTTATGGGGGAAGGAGAAAAGAGAAGCAACCTGAAGAAAAGCAGAATTGGAAGGGCCGACCCCAGGAATGCTAATCTAATTTAGTGATTCCCTCCTGGGGCATGCGTTGCTTAGAGGGCCTGGAGGGAGAGATGAGGGTGAAGGAGGAATGGGAGGAACGAGGAAAAGAGGTCGGAGGGAGCGTGGGGGGGGGGGGGGGGAGGAAAAGGAGAAGGATTGAAGGAAATTGAAGAAAGAAAATGAGAAAGCACGAGGTAGGGAAGCGATGAGGGTGAAGGAAGGACGAGGAGAAATTGTGGGGGAAGGCTGAGAGGGAGAATAATGAGGAAGGGGTGGGAGACATGGGGGGATAGGAAAGAGGAGAAAGGAATGGGTGAGATAAAGGAGAGAAGGAAAGGAGAGGGAAGTTGGGGAAGGTACTGAATAATGTGGGAAATGGAGGTAAGGAAGGGAATGGGAAAGATACATGAAGTATGGAATAAAGACTGTGACAGACAGACAGGCAGACAGACCGACAGAATGATGAGGAGCTAACCTGTCAAGGACCTCAACATAGGGTGAACACCACAACACTGGGCTCTCAGCTGCTTTAATGTATTAGCATATCTTAATTACAGCGGTGGGTGGCCAAGAAGCTCAATCAGCTGTGCACTCGAGACGGGGGTGACTGGAGAACAAGAAAAAAATGAAAAATACGGTGTAGGAAACTGCTCTATTGTAATGGTATCACTATTGATTTTATTTGCGGGCATATTTTAACCTTAGCATAAAAGAAAACTAATGAATATACCGGGCAGTATTAATTTCCTCAACTGTTCTCATGGGAAGTTTTTTTTTCAGAATTGTTTATAATTAAGTTTTCATCCAAACTATAAAAATTAGCCTACAGTCCAGTGGTATTGATAGAGGGGCCTCAGAGATGAAAATGCATACAAAAAAATCCAGATCAGAAATAGGTGACTTAAATTTCGGAGACACTAGTCCTTCCCGAATGAGACCTGCAGGAGTACTGAACGTAAAAGGAAACGGAAACTGAATGAGAAAGCTTCACTTCCAACCGGAAATTGGCAGGAAATGGGAATGCGACGCAAGAGGATTTTTGGGGTGGAACTCGTGGGTGACGGAGCTGCTGCCGCCTATTGTAGAAGAGGCCTTGGCTGTGTTGGTCACTGGGAGTGTTTGACAAGGAAGACGGTGACGAACCAAGTAACCAATATAAAGGGAAATCACTCATACTTGCAAATGTTTGAGGACCGTGCACGTACAGTTGGCCACAAGAATAAGTACTCCATACCGACGGTTCGTGTTGAGACAAAATATCTGGTAACACTGTCCTGAACAGAACAGACAAAATTACAAAATGACCTGTAATTTATGTTTTATTCCTACATATATGTTATATATATATGCATTTGTAGTGAATGTTTTACTAGTGTCTTGTGTTTATATTACAAGTAATATATTGTATCCAATGGTAGTAAACTTTTTATTGATGTTTGGATTAGTAAAGGAAGGAAGAGGAGTAAATAGAGGAATAAAGAAGGGGAAACAGAAAATAGTTAGAGATAACAGGTGGGGGGGGGGGGGGGGGGCTGAGTTTCATCATGCGTCTGGATGCGCAGTTTCAATGTTACCAGACCATTTTCGGACCTTATAGCTACAGTGTGTATACTTATTCCTGTGGCTGACTGTACAGTCACCCAAAAAAGTCCTGTCGCGAACCACGAACCCCGAGATTCAGACTCGTGAACCCGAAGCAGTAGACACTGAAACATTATTCTGTCCATAAATGCTTCGGATTCAAGAGTCTGAATTTCGGGGTTCATGGTTCGCGACAGGACTTTTTTGGGTGGCTGTACATGTAGCATAGACAGTAGCGCTTGCCATTTGGGGGTGTTCTGAAGAAGTGCTGCAATTCATCTTTAAATTTCTTTACCTTTTCTAATTTTATATTTGAAGTTCAATGAGAATATCTATTGCAGTGTAAATATGTATTAAAATCAAATAATAAGGCTTACATAATCTTTCACTTCTTCTTTTACACTCTTCCAGTAATACCGCTGGGAATTTTTTTCAGTTGTGGTAATGATACCACTGTGCCCAGCAGATGGTGCAGCATTGCAGTTCAAAAGAATACTCTGCTTTTCTTCTTCTGAAATTGATGCTCAAATTTGCTAAGTGACATACTTACTAACCATCAATTCTGTATGGATTACTGTTCGTAGCCTTCACCACTGCCTTCTTTACATGATTGTCACTGCCTGGCGGTGTTATTTTTTAGGTAGTACTTGACATACTCCATGTACTTTCAAAATTTCTCAATCTGCATTTTCTGCCCTGTCAGTGTCACCATATCAACTTATCTATCGCCACAGCACAACTGGTCACTTCTGGTCCGACTCAGACTCACGGTGAGGCTGGGTCACGTCACTGTGAATGTGACGTCATCAACTGCGCATGCGCAGTTATCGTTTCGGTTACTTCTGGTCCGGGGAACTTCTGGTCCGTTACACCGGCCCTGCTACTTTTTGTGTACCAAATTCCTAGTGTTGTATCCACACTTTCAATTTTATCTCGAGTGTAAAAAAAATGCTTTTTAGTGTCTGTAGGTGTGTACAAAAACAAATGTATATCAACTAATTCATGATTTAAAAAGTTGTATAAACACATTAAGAAATTTTAACGAATCCCGTAACAGATCATTCTCCCCTATTAAACAAATAATACAAATTGCACAGATAAGCAAAGCATACGTTAAAGCTAGTAATAGCAATGAAAAGCAAAAGCCTTTCATTTATGTTTACTGTTGTTTAGCATCTTAAGATTTGGTGATAAAAGAAATACGACACAGAAGAGAAAGGGTGATGTTTATGTCAGCAATAACTTATATATGGTAAAGTACAACAAAATATGTTGAAATTTGGCAGTAACACCTAAAAATATGAAGCACAAGAAAAGTGTGAGGCAGGGGAGGATGTAACGTCGTTAATGCTGTGATGGTATGCTATTCCCTGAACAAAGTGTAATAATTGGAGTGGTGGGCATCAGGGTGGGAGGGCACGCCAGGCAGGCAGGCTCGGGGGAACCTGCTAACCTCATCACCGACCAACCTCCCACCTTTCTTGATTTCTCCCGAGTGTTGCGCCCTGGTAAACGAGTCGTTGCCTGAAGGGCACCTGTCATGCTTACTATCCACCTCAATCTTATTGGCAGCTTAGTGGGAATGATAGAACTTTTGAGGGTGACAGGAGAAGGTAACATTTTAAGGATCTTGGGGGCATGGGGAGAACAGTAATATTATAGTAGTTCATAGATTTTAAGGCCATGAGCCAATCATGACACTTGTACCACAAGTATAATAATGAAGGCGGCGGCCAGACTGAAGTTCTTTCTCTGTGTACCTCTGTTTACTGTTCTTGAGGACTTTTGCTCTATATCACAAATTGCAATACACTACAGTGTATTGCTACTCCGTGCTTGACAACCATATAATGCAATTAGTGTTTGTGCACATTCCTCTCGGTAACAGAATCCCACAGCACACAGTTCCTTGTATCATAAACTTGCAGATATGTATATTTCATATAGACGTCTTTTTAAAGCAAAGTGGGATACTTTATTATCGGTATTGAATATGGCATTTATGATTTTGTGTCCATGAGTTGTGAGGGGGCTCAGGGGAGAAGGTAGTGCACTGTAAAAAGTGAAAGGAACAAGTGCTGCTGTGTAAACAAGTAAAGGATGGTCTCATTTAATCTTTTTTTCTGAATCTTAGTGTGCCTCTTCATGTTGATAATGTTTCTTTGCCTTAAAATACACACCCATAATAAAGAAAGCGTACAGTAGATTATTTTTGAGGTTTGTATTAATTCCATTTAACCAAATCTGATGATTTTTTCTAATATGTTTGTTTTAGAGAATAGGATGTATGAAAAAAAGTCTGCAAAACATTGTTATCCAAATCATTATCTGCCAGGTTACAAGATGGATGGTCGCAGCATGAACGGGACCATGTCAGGGGGGTTATGGATAGAGCGAGGTCCGTGGGGCAGCTCTTCCGGCGGCACCACCGAAGAAAAGAACGATGCCACCCCAGAGAAGCTGCTCAACCTCAATGCCACACCTGGAGACTATGCTGAGGTGGATGGCCCAGTGGCACCCCTCATGCCCCCAGGGACACAGGCACCTGGTACCCCTGTAGCCTACGCCACCACAAATATCATTCGCGGGAGAAATGTAAGTCTTTGATATTGCAACTAATGAATAGTTAGTTTATTTTACTATTTCTATGGAAATTGATTCGTTTGGTAGATAATTAGGTGAAATTACAGTATCACACCTGTCTTTATTTCCATATTAGAAATATTTATCTCAATGTTTACACAATTATAAGACATTTTTCTTCTGATATTTCCACCGGAAATTAAGGATACGGTCACCGAAATATTAATTTTTCAGGATTATTACTTTTACTCAGTCACAAGTGTCGCCATGATTTGTTTACTTTTGGCTGAGGTGATCTGACTCCCTGCTCACGCATCGCTCCAGGCCTCCGCCTTCGCTCTTTAAGCGTCTGGGGCATGAACAGTGGGTTAGGTTGGGTTAGATTAGGTTTTCTTGGTTAGTTGATTATATAATTTTTTGTTTATTCTAAAAAACACGTGATTTCTGGTGGAAACGAATATCAAATTCGTTCGAAACTCATCAAAATACATAGGAAAAATCTATTTTTAATTTCGAAATAGACTGGTGTAGTACTATAAATTGACCGATAATTAGGTTAGGCACACACTACTTTGTCTTCTCAGAGGTACTGTAATGCGCCGGTGATGCTGCATCCCCGAATGTAAACAACCAATCATATTGACCTATTTCAAAACACTCTGCCGTGTCCAATCGACGCCAGTTGCCAAGTGTGCCTGTATGTTAATGAGCCAGCCACACAGTCTGGGTGGCTGCTCTCACGGATAGAAAGTTAGGTAAGGTTAGGTACGTTTCTTTGGTTAGGTTGGTGAGATCTTCTAACAATGCTTCTGCTTCTTGTTTTTCTCTTTCACCTAAGGTTAGGTTATAATTAATTTAGAACTACTACAGTACTGGTGTTTAACACTTCTAAAATTGATAAGCACCTGTGTTTCAGGAACCATAGATGAACACAAATTATCACTGTATATCATTTTGTGGTTCAGTGTTAAAATTAGACATATTGTGCAGTAATTTATGTACTGTAAATAGGCAAACTTGCCTCGATGCCCTACTCACTGCATTATAAGTAAAAAAAAAAAATGGGAAAACACCGATACAGTATATAATTTTGAGTTGCTTATATCAGAATCTTATTACTCTTGATGTTACAAAACACTTTAAAATAATAAATCATAATATGGCTTGTTTAAGTGGAATCCTATTGTACTTAAAATAGTCAGGAAGCTTGAGAAGACCAATGACAGTATAGTAATGAAACTCTTCCTTTACATTCCACCCCCAAAACAAGCATTGTAGAACCACATATACTACAGTACAGGTATTGCCTTACTTAGCTCCCCTCCCAGCTGTTAGCACTGGCCTACTCACTTATACCAATGACTAGAAAAGCTAAGGATTAAAAAAAAAAACACTAAAGTTGTACTGCAAAATGAGCATATTTTATAAAAGGATGGTGGAGACAATTTCGGATATACTTTAAATATTTTTAAATATCCTGTATGTCATATACAGGATATTTAAAAATAAAAAGATAATGAACCAAAAAATGCAGCATGTAAATGACACATTTATTAGAGATTACAGATAAAAGATTGATTTATCCTTTTTTTTTTTACGGGGAATAGCCCACCTGGGCACAGGTCATCGACCCACATCAGGGCCTAGGGGGTGAAAAAATAAGTTAAAATAAATTAATAGAAAAGGAAAAGGTTGCATTAATCTACATCACGATGATGCCGGAAAACCAGCTTTTTAAAGCGAGACAGATTGTATGAGTGTAGAAATACAGAAGGCAGAGCATTCCACAGTTTGGCTGTGTGAGGAAGGGAGTGCTTATTCTATTATTTACATGCAGGTCTTAATAAATAACTTTACTACAAAGAAAAACAGCTTTCTTGTAAAGAAAATTTTTTAAGAAATTTGATTTATGCACATACCTTGTACTGTATAATAGAGTTATGCACCGGTACTCTCATTGTGTACAAGGGGATGGCTTATAATAATGTAGAATAATCCACAGTAGTGTTCATTTTATTATTTTAAAATTCTTGTACAGTACCTGTATTTGTTTATGTAGATGCACCATTGTTCTTGTTTCTGATTTCATAGAATGATACGAAATAAAATAATCTTCCTAACTAGGGTGAAAAAGTAGAGCCAAACATCCCCGTGTACGGCAGCATGTATGGAGACAGTAATGCAGTGGAGAAGCCTGATGACAACCTCGTCCTCTACTGTACCCTCAAGAAGCAGCAACTCTACAAGCCTTCCCTCTCACCGGCACTCAACTCTAAGCAGGTCTGTTTTATCTACTGAGTTATTCCTATACAACACACGGTGCTATAAAACCTTACAGATGAAAAAATAAAGGTACAGTATAGTCTGGATTTACGCGGAATTCCTTTACGCGGCACCTGGCCAGACCGGCAATTATTAGTTACGCTGTACATTCCATCATTTACGCGGGAAGTGACACGGGCAGGGTGCGCACTAGGTCGCCCAGTTAACAAAACATTACCGAGTTCTTCACCTGCCACCCCAAGTCAGTGATAGTGAAGATATGGACTGAGGGGTTTGACAAAGAGGTCCTGCAAGCCTCTGTGGTGGATAGTGATACAATTGATACAAGTGATACAGGTGAGGGCCAGTAATCTGCCCTCTGCCTTGGAACCAACCCCCCATTTCCATGTGCCCAGTCGGAAAAAGGGTAGTCTGGGGTAGGCCCAGTCTCTATTTCAATTACTCCCATATGTTCTGTTATTTCGTTTACGCGTTTCTTGTTTTACGCGGACCTCCACGAGTTCAATTGACCGCGTAAATCCAGACTATACTGTACATTATGCTTTTCAGGGATTGTGATCATTATGTATCAACACATAATTCACCCTAGTTTCAGTTTCCTAAATGTTTTTTTTTTAATTATATTGTGTCTGTTTTAAGATTTCCAATACTGTATTGCATTTTTCTGACTGTTAAGGTTAACAGACATGATAAGGTTATGTTAGATGTGGGTGAACATGAAAATAACAACTAATATGATGTGACTTTTACAGCCTCATGGTGTGGTGCAACGGGGCTATATTCCTCCCTGGGAACAGTATGCTCCTCCACCTCTCCCAGAGAACCCACCTCCTGACCATCCTCAGCAGTACAATAGCCCACAAGGACTTCCACTGTTTCCCCAGCAACAACACCCTCAGTGGAGGCATCAATCCCCAATGGTTAACAGGGCTCTAGGAAGACAGGTACAGTTGCGGAAATGTGTTCCTACACTCCCTGTGGTACCCGTGTCTCCAAATGGCAACAAATCAGTAGTACGGTAGTATCATTATTTGTGAATGAATGGGTATTGGTCGTATTATGACATATGTGATTGGTGGATAGGTTTGCTATAGGTCATATAGGTTGGCTGTTTGTGACACGGGTTACCACTGGGTGGTAGAAACACGTTTCTGCAGCTGTACCTGACCATATTATCGTTATCAAAAATGGATAAAAAATATGCTTATGCATGGATGGTTGAATTAAACTGCCAGAGTCTAGTTTGCTTCTTACAGTATTAAGTAATAAAGTAGAGCCAATCTAGTTTATGTACCCTTGGGATCAACAAGTAGTAAACTTAATGGTTTTGTGAACTAACAAGTGACTCACAAAATGAGTGCAGTGGGTCATGGGACCATGAACCCAATCACAAATAGTTATGCACATTATCCACTTTATAATATGAATATTGTACCTTGGTCATTAAGAATCCACTTTAAACATTAATTGGAAGATTAAAGTACTGTATTATATTGTAACACTGAAATTTCTCTATAGAAGATAAAACACAGAAAACCAAAGATTCAACTGTAACCTACGGTCCTTTTCTACATTGTGAAGTGGTGAAGATAACCGTAAGTTATGGTTGAAATATACAGTGCTTTTGGTTTTCTGTTCTCTCCTATAGTGGGATTTCTTTGGTATGATTTATGTGATTTTACATACCTTCGATTAATAAAGCATAAACTAAAATTGAGGTTTGCTCCATTGAAAAAATTATAAGACCAAGATGTATGTATATAGAAGCCTTTGTGCAAAATGAACCCAAGTAAGAAAAAATAAAAGTACTCAAGGGGTAATTTTCTGTGAAAAGTAATAATGATACTATGGTATTAATTTTTTCATCTTTGTTGACATTTGAATTTGGCTGAAACCTTCCCAACACATTTAAGTGTACAGTCAACCCTCACTTTACGCGGTCCCACATTCCGCGTTTCCACGTTTACGTGGTGCCCTGCCAGAACCCAGGATGCTCACATTCCGCGATGGGTGTACCCCTTTACACGGTGAAGTATAATTTTTTTATTTAGCTCATAAAATTCATACAAATTATCCGGCCAGAATATAATTTACATTGCTGGAATTCTTACAATTTGATGATCATTTTGAATATAAACATCATAGATTTTGCATTAGACATACAAATTTTAGATATAATGTTTACTCTTGAGTAAATATGTTATCTTTTGTGCAAAATATATGATATTTATATTCAAAATATTCCTGGTCTTACAAGGAATCCAGCAATGTCAATTATATTATCCTAACTTTAGTCTGATTTATTATTTATTACTAAAAAAGTAAACAGTCTGGTATTCCCACACATTTATCTAGTAGGGACGTTGGTGGGGGGAGGGAGGGAGGGACCAGCGACCGACCATCTGTTACCGTGTGAAGAATATTTTTTTTTTATTAACTGAAGATTTTTATTTTAGCTCATAAAATTCATACAAATTACCCGGCCAGCATATAATTTACATTGCTGGAATTCTTACAATTTGATGATCATTTTGAATATAAACATCATATATTTTGCATTAGACATACAAATTTTAGATAAAATGTTTAATCTGAGTAAATATGTTATCTTTTGTGGAAAATATATGACATTTATATTCAAAATATTCCTGGTCTTACAAGGAATCCAGCAATGTCAATTATATTATCCTAACTTTAGTTTGAGGTATTATTTATTACTATACCTGGTTTTCCCCCCAAAATTTCTCAGAGGGAAGAGCCAGCAGTGTAGTGTGAGAAGAGGGGGGAGGGAGTCGTGTCCATTATTTGAATGGACATTAACTTGGCGACTGTATTTCTCTATTTCTCGTAATTATTAATTGTGTGCATGTACCATCATAAAATTAAGATGTTATTTTTACTAGAACATAGGTATTGTGTTGGAAAAAGTGGAGTTTGGGGGTCAGCTGGTCTCTATTTCATTTAATCCCATATGTTATGTTATTCACTTTACGCGTTTCTCACTTTCCGCGGTACCCTGTGGGTTACATTAACCGCGTAAAGTGAGGGTTGACTGTATATGTACATAAAAACATAAAAACTTGAACAATTTTAAAACATTTACTGTAGACAATAAGTAAAGTGCTGAATAAAATTTTCTGGCATTAGCCAAATAGAATATTAAAAGTGGCATCCCATGTTGAAGTGGTTAACTGTCCAGTACAAATATGATTTTGTCTTGGTAAATATTGGAACTCTTAGATACAAGAGCTTTCTGGTTAGTTAAATTCCAGATAATAAAGCTTTTACAGTACTACTGTACTCATTACAGTACAGGGGCCGCATACTCAAAATCATTTACGAGACTGTATCTTTGTTTACCCCGTAACTGGACTTACAGTCTCCGATCGGTATACTCAAAACAAATATTTGGCAACGAACTCCGTAAGTGAGCCCGTAACTTACAGCACCTCCTAAGGTGCTGTACCATGCTCAACCCAGATATAGTAGTCACTATTTCCTGATTGCATAAGAAATTTTTTTAATATATGTTGTAATAATGTTTGTTAGACTTGTTTTATCATAGAATAATGAAGATGATGCTCTGTACATCAACATACTAAAATACTATATTACAGTTTGTTTTTTAGTTCATTTTTTTACTATAAGAGGCTCGAGTGTTTCTATTTCTCGCGGAATGGAAGAGACGCAGCTTTTGCCATCTTACAACTTTTCAAGTAATTTGTACCAAAATAAAAGATTTTTATTGTCCATATTTACGGTACATTTTTTTTTTTTATGACTGAGTAAACTTGCAGATAGACCTTATTAATGTGGTATAGCTGTAAATATCCGTCAGTAATGAAAGCCAAATATGAGGTCAAGTGAACATTTTTGCCTAGACTCCTCCTTTGCTAGGACCAAGTTATAACAACTTATTCTGCTAAGTATCCAATAAGTCTCCATGACTCAGAGTTAAATAATACCTAACCCAATCTAAGTTCATCAACCCTAATAAAAAAGGGGGGTAAAAATTAAGTGGTAAAACAATTTTTTTCTTAGAAAAAGAATTCTGTTCATAGGTTTTTTATCCGATACATTCAGGAGGAGTGATTTGTTTGGCTGCAAAATTAGTGAAATGTATCTTACCCTAACAAAACCTAATCTTACCTTACTTTATCCAATCTTACTTAATGTTACCCTACCCAACCTAACCTAACATAAGAAATCTGCAATGCACATGACAAACAATTAAGTTCTCAAGAAAAATTTCAATTTTTTTTTAAAAAATTACATTTGCAGAGATAAAAAATTTTGTATAATAATTTCTCCAACACATCTATAAATCTGTTGATTACATATAAATGTAAGCCCCAGTACAGAACAGAACTGTACAAGTACTTGCAAATATGTTTGATAAGACATTCACAAAATATACAACAAATGTTTTATAAATTATTGCTGGGAAATCATAGTACAGTACTGATGCTTTTTCTATTTCCAATTAATAATAGATTTTATCCTCTTTATATTACAGATAATGACTACAGGCTCACTACCTCGTCACCTCAACAAGAGAAAGGCCAGTCCTTCTATTCCAAAGAGAGGTGTAAACACAGGTGACTTTGATATAAATGGTGACTCTCTTCCACTTCCTCCCATGGACATGACAGGACCAGGAACCCCACCTATACATAGAGACCCTAAAGACCCTCTCCCTGGCCCTGCTTCTGGAGTAGGACTGCAAGGTCTACAGGGGTTAAGTGGATCGCGGATTATGGGTGCCCCAGGAGCTCCACGCCTGGCCCGTGACTACAGCCCAGGACGTCTCCCAGACATGTATGGTGGTAGCTCTGTGTACCAGGGACCAATTGATGAGGAGGAAGAGAGTGACTCTCCTTATAATGAAGGTAGTGCTATATACACTGACCAAAGTGCCCTCTATGAGTCTACCTCTGCTTTCTATGGAAGCATGGGTGACAAAGCATATGCAGCAGACAGCACTAATCCCCTTCTAGCATCTCAGAATGGTCCCCCTGGTGTTCAGCACAGTCCTCAGCATGGCACTATCCCACACAATCCCCACCAAGCTAATGGAATTAAAGAACATGTCATTCAACACAGTTTATCCCCCTTGCCAAACTCCCACCCATTATCCCATCAACATTCATCACCACGTAACAACCAGCAGCCTCACCAACAAAGTCATCAACAAGCCCTCTCTCATCCCCGGTAACCTGCTGACAAACCATTTGCATCTAAGCTTACCTCTAAACTAAGTATTTTGAGTGATTTGTGGGTAATAATTAGACATGTGTTTATAAAGTTGATCCACAATATATAATCATACAAAGCAAATGAAGGATAGATGCTAGATTAGCCAGTCAGATTGTATTCAATCTTGTATCATATATGGGGTCCATATTGCAGACCACTCATTATAATATTTGTGGCATTATCTAGGGTAATCTTAAAATATGCGTGTCTACATTACAAAACCTATCTTCCGGTTCTTCAGCCATTCCCTACAGAGGTATCAAATAATATTCTGTAGGATAATATGTAACCTGTGTTCACCTAGTGTTTATGGTGTATAAGTGTAAACTATGGTAACCACAAAATATACAGACGATACCTTCATCACACTGTTGTGCTGATAAAGGATGGACAATTTCTAGTCGTGAGACAAAAATGCCTATAATAAAAATATTGATATACAGAGATGAGGAATGTTTATTTGATGATAATCTTTTTAAAGGAAACGACCCCGAAAAATTATAGGTGTACAGTCGCTCAAAAAAGTATCTGAAAAATTTTTTCATGACAATGTGACACATCGGACGTATGTTTCTCAGAAATGGTAGAGGACCAGGCATAAAGGTGGTAGCCCTGCATGCCACAGTGTTTGCCATGTAATATATAAGACGTTACCTGCCATTTCTCATTATCGTGTTTCATATGAATATAATTAATATGGTTATACAGTACTGTACTGTATTAACAGGGAATGACAGTCTAAAAAGACATTATCCATGTTAGACATATATACAGTAAACAATATGTGCGTGGTAATGCTTAAATGTTCCTCTGCTCAACATCAACAACAACAACTAAATGCATATGTTGACTACATATATCCATACGTAGCATTTGATATTATAGGACACGCCTCGCAATTTCTGCCTTGCCATTACCTTCATTGCAAAGGGCAATTATCACTCTACGCATATTCTGTGTCGTCTCCATGATGAATGAAATGATTATGACATAGTGGTCTCGAATTCAACTTTGAATAAGTGCTATATGCCTAGCAAAGCGCCGGACACCTTACCTGAGGCACCTCAAACATTCATAGTGATAAGGGCGTGTTTTCCGATGCTGAGACATATAGGTTTCAGATTGTAAAGGTTATCACGTTTAATAATCAATGACATTGTTACGAACACGATATTATTGAAATATAGCCTTTATTGTTTCATGATCCTGGGTGTCTGTTATATTACATACTCCAACATTACTACATACTGTTCGGCTATTATATACAGTAGTATATGCTAACATTGTTTGGGTTCATAGCATCATGGCAAGTCTACCCTGTCATCGATACTGTTTCACAATGGGCATCAAACATGCTATGTATAGCAATTATGCTGCTTTCATACAGGTACTGTATGACTATAATGCAATGTTGACAGTTTACATGTCGATTGATACTTGTAATTATAAATATAAACTACCCTGGTTAAAAGCAGTTGTGGCACCTATGCCTACTCACGCTTACCAACCCTACCGAGGCAACAGTGCCCAGACAACAGGGGTTGTATTGTTCGTTTTGACATCCATCGGACCCTACTTTTCAGAAAAAATTTTGAGCGACTGTACATAAACAATTATTTTTTCTATTTTTGGTAATTATTGTTTTGGTTACAGTGTATTACAGATGCAACAGATGTTAGTACCAGATAATTATCAGTTTGATTTTGCAAGTGAAAATGAAAATAATCCTTTTAATTTAAAACTCCCTCATTTATAAAAACTTTGGGAAGACTGGACTGTATACCTCATGAAGGGAAACGACTTCCTCAACACTTTGTGAAAATGGCCAACGTGCTATGGATTTTTTAGTGGTGATATAGACGCTTAAAAGCTTGCATGAAGCGTATGTATGTGGACATAGCAAGTGTTTAGCACAATTTCTAAAGAAGAAAAGTAGGTGAAGCAGTTATCATGAGTAAGCTTTTTGGAGATGTCCCTGATATATCATGTTAAGAGGGAACTTCCAAGCCTTTGCTCATGAATCGTGTACATACAAGTGTATATGTGGCCTCAAAGTAATGTCTGTGTATCCTGGCATGTTAGAATACCTACCATAGTATCAATATGCTCATGCCTTGCTACAATATCATATTGTATCTATTGGACATATTTTGTTTTAGAGAATATTGTCCAAATGGAGTGTTAGAATGTAATGTATTGTCTGGTACTCTCAATTCATGTCATACTACTGTCAATACTTCATTTAATTATTAATCATGAGATTTAGTTATAGATGTCCTTCTAAATTAATATTATTTAAATTCATGATGGCCCGGATTATCTAAGTGCTTTCCCATATACTGTCTTAATGATATACCAGTAGTACTGTATACAGTATTTTGTACTGTATATGTCTTGGTGCACAAGTGACCTCTTACACCCATGAAATCTAGCAGTGTCATTAATCGGGAATTGCTTTGATGTTTACTTTTTTTTATTATTATTATTTTGGGTGGAGAAAACAGATTGTTTTTATTTACCAGTAACCAAAATATTTATGATTTAGATTTAGTTGTCATTTCAAGCTGGTGTGAGTCTCGTACTGTATTAATTTTAAGCTTCTTATTAACTTAAAAGAGAATGTCTGTTTTCCTTTTAATGAAAGTATAGAACATGTTGTTCTTAAGTTTATAAGTTTATAAAGTGAAAAAAAAAAACAATGGTATTCCTTGTGAGTACATTTAATTAAGAACATAAATGACTATAAAAAGTTTGGGGCTGACATTCTGTGTGATCCATTTATCCATTCTTCTAGAAAGTGAAGACATAGAAAATAGTGTTTCTCCACCATAGAAGTAAAAGCGATTAATTTGTTCCTCAATATTTCCATCAGTTCAGGGTCACTATCAGCCTTGCTTCATTTCCACTTATATAAAATGGAACCATTAGTACAGACGTAAAGAAAAATATCATCTGATTTAATATTTAATAAAATTTGTCATTGTGTGAGGCAAGTGTGATGGCTGATACTCACTGAATCAAACCTCTTTTATGAAGACAGTGACATTACTAGTACAGTATACCCTTTCCACTCTAACCTGGCCTGTAAGCCCCGCCCCTTGTCTATAGCTACAAATAGCTGATTGGTTCCCCTGAGCGTTTTACCTCCCCGTGGACTGCACGTGTACAAAAGCATATTTATATTGACCTTTTATGCTAAATATTTAGAATTTTCTAACATTGTATCTGAAGTGCTAATGCCTTGAGATCATTTGTATTTTGATAGTTCAGATAAATATTTAACATTTTAGATAATAGCAGGTCATCTTACCAATTGTGAACACATTTATTTTGAATTTTCTATAAACCAGTCAGCTATTAGTGTAGAAAAGGGACATGGCTTATGGGCCAGATTAGCATAGAAATACTACAGTACTCTTGATTCTCTTGTTCCATACCCGTGATCTGTTTTTTTTATTTGTTTTCAGTATTAAAAATTTTATAGCATTCCTCCCAGTCATAGGTGCAGTAGCTACCTTACTGGGGAATTTATTCATCTCATAATGACAAAAGACTTGATAGACTTCACTTTTTATTTTCGAGTCAAGAACATTTGTGCACAATAGACAACTATAACAAAAGACTCTTTTATTGAATAACATACACCTGGTTTGCTTGTTTTCTAACACGATGTGTTCAGGGGTCACTGTGAAGTACATAGGATAGAGATAATACCTGTGCAGTACCTATACTGTGTTTGTATTTTATCTCTTCAGTAATGAAAGATTTGATACACTACCTTTATTATCCTAGCCATTAATGGAATCTCACTTTTTTTAAATATCTGGTTTTGTTTTTCCTTTTGTTATTTAGTTTTCATCATTATATAATTTTACATTTTAGGATTTATGGTTATGATGCAATTTTCAAAGTCAAATTACAGTAACTCCCTTATTCCTGTACTGTACTATAAATGTTAAATTATGTCAAAATTAACCCATTTGTTTAGCATAAGGCTTATCTCATTTACGAAACTAACTTTCAGCCTTTAGGATGGATCATAACTCTGAATCCTAACATGAATCATAATACTTTCAACTTTTAGTTTAACTGAATCTGGAAAAAATATGCTACTCTGTTGAAATTTTACCACTTTTATGTAACATTTATGACTACTAGTCGACTGAGAGCTCTAATGATGAATTATACATATCTCCTGTTACTCTTCATATTCCTAAATGTCATATCTTGATAACATTATGCTAACATAACTTTGTGTAAATAATAATGTTTGATAAGCTCTGCGCATTGACTGAGCCTAGCAGGCAGTGTACAAGGCACTTTAATTAAATCTGTATTCCATTGTCAAATGGGATGGTTTGTGCAACATACAGAAGATCAACAGTAATATGATAGCAGTAGCTTTAAATAATGGGAAACTAGGGTCAAATTTGCCAACATATACTTTTGTTGAAATAATGTTTATGATTATAGTTAAAACAATGTAATAATGGTCATTGCATATCACAGTAAAACAAAAAAATACACTTAATCTAAGATGTAAGATTTAAATTAATGTCTACAGTAAACTCGTTCCTATTTCTGACAAGGTGGCAGCCATCATTTAAATGGGAATAATTTAGAACATTCTTGATTTACACATTAAGAAAATATTCCCAAGGCAAAATACAGGTACATTACTATGCAGTACAGTACAGTATTCCCTAGAAAAGAAAACCCGGTTTAGAATGTCTACTTTTTTTTTATAAGAATAAATGCTGCTCCATTAATTCAAAGCCCCCTTATTGTAGGATTCAGAAAATGCTTTGAAAGTTATGAGGAGCTGTGACTGATGTACTATTACTATTATACTACTATTAATTCAGATGTGAATGAATGTGATCAAATATTGGTTATTATATTTTTTTCACGATCACTAAGTAGTTAAACTCAATATTATTTTTCACCTTTTACAAGTTTTCAGTATACTGTAATTACTATAGAAGGCTTCAATAACAAAAGATAATAGATATGATTCATAATAAAGATTTTTACTTAAGACATAAAAGGAAAAAAGCTTCATATTTGTTTTTATGGTGCCATTGTCATCAACAGCTGAATTGTCTTTGTTTAAAAGAATTTATTTTTATTTTGTTAACATAATGATGAAGCTTTTGTTTCATCAATGTGTTATGGTGCCATTGTCATTTTTTAATGACTGTAGTTATCCATAAAATCCACTTTTATTTGTAAATAATAGTAATTTCATTTGTAAATAATGTATATTATGTACATTTTTACATATTTGTAAATGAGAATAAAAGATACCAAAGAATGTGCTGTATATGCTTGTCTCTCTCTGTTCCCTTTGGATCCAGCAGTACAGTACCGTAGTTATGTTCAGAAAGCAGAATTTGTAAAGGTTTTATTGGCTGTACAGTATTTGCATGTCGTATATATACAGTATTACATAAAAAATCAAACCATTAATGTATGAAGCCCATTTAATGGCCAAGTGGCAAAGTAAAGTGTCCTGCAAGATTACCAACGGAGATACCCCTGTTCTTGAAGCAGATATTGTACTCTTTTTCTATGGTTCAGTGAAAATGCTGTAAACAGCCACTCTCCACTAGATTCAGGAAGGATGAACCAAACGTCAACTCTGACCTGTGAGATATTTAACGAGCCGATCATTTGGTGAAGAGGATAAAAGAAAAAGAAAAGTAAGAAGAGACGTGACCGATCGCCCAAGCAGCTAACGAGCCGATCAGTGGTAAAGAGGATAAAAGTAAGTAAAAGTACCAATAAAACCAATCCATCTCATCAGGACAAATGACAAATTTTTTAACAATACCCATACATTCCGCTGTATACAATGAGATAAACTTTGTCCTAAATTCTTTTGATTGGAACTTGCTGTCATAAACTTTAAAATATGGAACAACCTTTTCATTTTGATGATATTAATGAAACTAAAAAAAAAAAGGGGATCGAGTTCAGCTTGTTTTATGGGCAAGAATCCAAACTAGCTAAGGGATGAAGGTGGTTGTGCCCAGGAACCAAGTCAAAACACCACTAGAATGGAACAATTTATAGTTGACATAATTTGATACATAAAAATTTTTTTTTTTTTTTTTTTTAATGCTTATGATAAAGTTCAGACCAAAACAAGACGAGACAATTTTCATTTATGACACTTGGTGCACTTTACTCATAACCAAGATATTAGGAGTGGAAAAGCATAAATCTCGTGATTTCATTTTTTTGCAAACGATAGTTTAGACAATGGACGAGTTGATGGTTCTGGGTAAACATGTGAAATACACTCCGCCACATTCATAGAGTGATACTGTATATATAATCTGTAATAAAAGTTTAAAGTCCTGCTATAATAATAGAAAAGTTTATTTCTTTAGAAACGGCCGCCATTTCCAATGACGTCACCAGTTTCCCAGCAGACGACTCTCTATCAAACTCACCACTGCAGTCAGAGGTAGTACAAAGGTGGACTCTTTAGACTCCAAATGCCACTTTCAGGTAAGTTTTAATGTTTTTTTTTTATTGTTTAATTTATGGACATTTCATAAGTGAAGAAATGTGCCATGAAGAGCAGCTTCAAACATAGGTTGGATGGATATGTGAGTGATAGGGGTTGGGTGTAAATGGGACTGTCCAGTATGGACCAATAGGCCCACTGCAGTTTCCTCCATTTTTATGTTCTTATGGACATAAAAATCACCCATGTTCACACCAGCTCAGCTGTCATGGAGATATGAGTCAATTTAGAAGTAATGACATTGTCTGGACTTAGTTTTGAGAATGCCTGATGTTAGTTAAACATGAGATAGTGCTGTTATTGTTTTGATGATTCACTTATGAACCACTGGGATATATCATCATTTATATAAATTAATGGGGAAAATTTTACTTTAAGTTTCATAAGTATTTGGATGCTTATATTCGAGATAGGCTATATTAGGTAAATTTTAAGTTTTGGTCATCCCTGTACTTAGACCTGCTGAGTGCAGGTTTATGTTTTTTTCTGATGGTTTTTGATGTGTTATGAACGATTTAGACCTTCAATTCTATTGGAAATCACAGGTTTTGAGTTACTACCCCCCCCCCCCCCCCCCCCCGCCACTACCCCCTTTGTCTCGTGTGAATATGAAGTATCTCTCTCTCGAGTCACAACTGGTCTTATTCACTTGAAGAGGCTAGGTACACCTCACTACAGTGAAAACAAGAGACTGGTCCCAGACATTTCTGACCCCCATGGGCCTTACCTCAGTTAACACATTCTTGTTACGCTGCATAAAAGAAAGGAAAAAATAAGGAAAAATGCAAAAAAAAAAAAAAAAAAAAAAATATTGTCTTATCTATTACATATCAACATAACCTTATACCTTACATAAGTCCTTGTCAGCTGGGCTTGCTATTTTCACAATACCCCTGCCACACTCGAGAGTGGTGCCAGTGAGGTGGTCAGGTGAGGTTGGGAGTGGTGGTAGATCCCTAACACCACTCCAAATGCCACTTCAGTAGGAAGTTGGGTTACAGTAGTGAATGAATGAATTACTATATATGGTTGATGTTGCCAAGATTTGTTTGGGGAGGAAGAAGAACTGCCTGGAAGTGGGCTTGAAGGGATAGCTCACAGTAGAGGGAGACAAATCACTGCTGTGTTGTCCCTAACAGACTGATTTATCAGCATAACAATAATTGTCATTTATCTTTAAGGACTTCAAGCCTCAGACTTAATATAAATAAGCACAACTCCCACTCACCTGGTTGTGCAAGTCTTCACGCTTACTGTTTTGATCCGGTACATAGCTTGTAATTTCCTCAACACTAGGTAGGTCAGCAAGATCATCTGAAGCCTGGAATATGAAAATGTGCAAATTTAGAGAAGGCACAAATAAGCATCTGAAATATGTATGATGTACAGTCACCTAGGTGTGCATTTCTTGCTTGGTGTGATCTAATATAGAAGTTGTGGTACTACTTTGCTTACATAGTTTGTGGAAGCAGTTTCATCTGGAAGGCTTAGTCTGTCTGGCTCACAATCCAATAGATCCTAAAAAATTAATGTCATAGTTTAAAATGACTAAAAAATAACTAAGCTAAAACAAGTGTCACATTCAACCTCTTTGGCAAGTAATTCTGTAACTCACTGTACTTCGTGGTTCCACTGCTTGCCAACACACTGCTTCATTATGCATGTGCACAGGGCTATCTGAACCACAATTACCCAGATGAGAAGAAAATGCAATAAAAAAAAACAGTAACTAACCTCATAGTTATAAGCTAGAGACCTCGCTTGCAACCAGCCTCTGGAACTCCTTTTCAGCCCTTCTACCCTCTGCCTTTGCTTGGTTTCTGGCTCTTGCATACATCTCCTGTCCTGCTCATCGGTTGACCTAACCCACGTCTTGAATTTCTGGGTTTTCTTAACTTTGTCGACCGCCGCATGGTTCATGTGTAGGGATTCCCTTGTATTCCTAGAGGCACTGGGTTTGGCCTTGGGTATATATTTATCGATCAAATGGGTCACTTTACTAGTTATGATATTCAGCATAGTGTCTGCGTTCTTGTGCCTTAATGGGTCAGGCCAGTTGATACCCTTCATATCTTCCCTCATCCCTTTGTAATTTCCCTTGTAATATTTGCACCTTGGCCTGCCTTTATCTTGAACTAGGTAACAGTTAAATCTGAATGACAACACTACATGGTGACTGGTGCCAACTGGGGCAAGATGTTCCAGTTTGGCCACCATACCCTCTTCGCTTATTATGATGAGGTCTAGTGGTTTGGGTGTTTGCTCCCCTCTGTAATGTGTCGGGTCTCTAACATGTTGAAACAGAAAATTATCTCTCAGAGTTTCTACAAAAAGAGTAGCAGGGTTATTCAAGTCATTTGGGGTGAACTCGTTTCTCCAGTCGATGTCGCCATAGTTAAAGTCCCCCATGATAAGGAGGTGGCTAGGGTTGAGCATCACTGCATTGTCTATTAAGGTTCTTAAGTTCCTTTGATTTAATGGGCCACAGTTTGGGGATCTGTAGATACACCCGACAATAAGCAAGTCCCCTCCCTTTAATTTAATTTTACACCACTTGGACTCTTCAAAAACATCCTCTCCTGTACCCTTGCCTGGCTGGCTCTAAGGTCTTGCCTAGCATAGATAACCACACCCCTCTTGCAAGTTTCTTGAGAAAGGTTCGTAAATGAGTCATATCCAGCAATACTGAACTCACATTCCTCTGGGTAGATTCTCTTGTTCTTGTACAACAGTTCTACAACTTCTACAATATCGGGTTGGTGTACCTTAGTTGTATTTCAAACTCCTCTCTTATCAAGGAACGTGTCAGTATTAGTGTACGACATTCAAGCCAGAATTTGTTCTCGGTAACGTCTCTGCTCTTAGTAGTAACTCCGGCCCCCCTCCATTCTCAGAAGTTGCAGCATTTGCCAAGTACACTATATTTTGCAGGGTGTGGTTAGAAATGTCAGTGTTTACATGGCGCTCGCCTCCTCCTGGCTGGTAGGCGGAGCTGGTGCCACCTCCCTGGTGGGGGGTAGAGCGGATGGAGGGTGCACTGCTGCCCCCTGGCTCTATCGGCACACTTGCTTCCACTACCCTCCCCCTGAATATAACCCATGTACACCTGTCCCCGTTCCTCCTCGACTCCTCCCTCTTCTGCTTCAAGTCCTGCAGGAGCTTATTGTACTGTTCCCTCTGCATTACCGTGCCATCTGGGTGAATGAACCGTGCCAAATCTTCTCCAGCTACCTTTTCTTGGCACAGAAACTTTTGCCACTCAAGCTATAGGTTGTTTCTTTTTCACGTGGTTGAGATGTTTTAACATTATTTTAAAATTAAGTTGAATTTCTATGGCAAAATTTTATGAAAGATGTTTTGGATGTTCGTACTGTACAGTATGCCAAATACCATTCACAGGGCATCAAAACACTAATTTTACTTTCAAATCTTATTACTGTACATGTTATTACCACAATCAAACAGGCTTTTGTGGATTACATAAAAATGCAAATCTTTAATCAGACTTTTATTAACTTGTACTCACAACAGCATGTTTTGTACTTCACTTGCAGTTTCACTGTACATTCCATATTCAACAAAATAAAAAGCAATCCATTACATTAGATACATTAAGTAGTTTACCAGATATTAAAAGTAAAAATAAAAGATTCTTTTATTTCCTGTTATGGTTCAGTGTATCAAGTGCTGCTATCATTTAAATTGCTTCCTTTTTAATGATAGCAGCACTGGATACAATGAACCTCGCCGTACCCTTGGCTTTTATATAAACTGCATCCTCTTCAATATCAGCAACATTGGTGTTAAGGTAACCTAGTACTTTAAGATTTTTCTTTAATTTTGTAAAACTAGTCAAGTGAATCAAATATTAGGCAGTAGTGATGATCAATGAAAACTTCAATGGTCAGCATTTCTGTAGCTTTAAGTGAACGGGAACGCAAACACCCACTTTACTTCCATCCTCGCGTCGCAGCATGATTTTAACAATATGCTGTATTAACATTAGAATTAATAACGACACACTGATCTTATAAACACGAAAGAAATCAGTTTAAAGGCTATTTAAACTGGGTACTGTAAAAGTGGTAACTCATACATGCTATTTTACTTAAGTTTTTAGGGTTCAGTTCAGAGGTTCAAAATTAGTTTATAGAACATACGCCAAAACGCTGTGTAAAATTGGGCTTAAAAATCAGTGGCACACCAAATTTAAACACTTGAATGTAAATATAAAGCACCTGAACTTTCTTACTTAAATAAATTGGCATGACTTATTTTTTAACCCCTAGACACACTATGAACGTCTACTTTACACAGGTTTCAAAAACAATATTTTGTCAATCTTCAACTCCTTATATGACCACTAAACCATAAAATTAGCCAAATATAGCACAAACAGTTCCGTAACAACTATTCTGTTCCACATGTTTTATAAGCGTTATGGATATGACTGATTGTAATGAAATGCAACATGAATCCAGTTAGCCATTATCTTGAACCCATTTCTGTACGTGTCGAAAAGGCCCATTTGTTTTATTTATCTTCTTTTTCATAAATAAGTTTGGAATTTATGTGGTGTTTTTTCGGATTTTACAAACTTCCCATCACATTTTCAAGTACTATCATGAATTCATGACTTCAACCAAAAATACTTCAATCTACTCTTTTGAGTTACCTAATACTGTACTGTACAGCCGAAAGAAAATCTACAAATCCCTAAAATGTTAAAAACCGAATAATAATAAGAAAAAATAAATAAAACAGGTCTCCTCATACATTAAAGCATGCACTTTAAAAGCACATCAAGGTGCTTTTCCAAATAACTGCTGGGATGTTTAGGAAACACATTTATCCACTAGAGTTCTTGAAAACTGGTGTTACAAACCTGCTCAAAAATATGAGTCCTTTTAATATAACATGTAAATTATCAATTAGTGCAAAGGTACCAGTGTTTTTTATGGTCCTCCATACCAATGATGCAAGTGGAAAACCAATGACAATCATTTTAAGAGTCCACAGAAAGGAAGTGGTGTCATCTTCACCTCCAAATCACCAATAGCTGTAGGTATCTCAGTTCATGGGTATTGCATGTACTACAACCTAACCCCAGACCCAAAAGCGTCATTTTCAGCTAATTTCATTGTCATCATGGGTGGACAAGCTGTGGTGATATCTAAGCTGCTCTCAGGGTCTTCAGCACACGCCTAAGGTGTTAAATTCAGCGGGTTCCCCAGTCGTTATCCTTACCTAACTCCCAATATGTCATGATCATCAGAATATGTTTAGTCATCATCTTTTTCTTCATTTTTATCAGAAAATAAATAAGAATAGTCAGATGTCACCTTCATAAGTCACACGATGTGTTATCAACCTCATCATCTTTGTCTTCATAAGATAAAAGAATAGTAGCCAGATTGACATCTTTGTCTTAATTTTCATCAGAAGATAAAGAAGAGTAGCCAGATATGTTGTCATCATCTTAGTCTTCATCATCAGAAGATGAAGAAACGCCATATGTATCACCATTAGAGTCATCATCATCAGAAGATGAAGAAATCTCATATGTATTACCAAAAGAGTCATCATCATCATCATAAGATGAAGAAACGTCATCTGTACCACCACAAGAGTCATCATCATCAGAAGAAACGCCATATGTATCATTAGAGTCATCATCATCAGAAGAAGATGAAGAAACCTCATATGTATTACCATAAGAGTCATCATCATCATCCGAAGAGGAAGAAACGTCATCTGTAGCACCATAAGAGTTATCATCATCATCATCATAAATAGAAGAAACGTCATATGTACTACCATAAGAGTCATCATCAGAAGATGAAGAAACAGCATATGCATCACCTTCACAAGAGTCATATGTATTATCAGCATCATCTTTGTCATCATCAGAAGATGAAGAATCGTCATATGTATTACCATAAGAGTCGTCGTCATCAGATGAAGATGAATCGTCATAGGTATCACCTTCATAAGAATCATATGTGTTATCAGCATCATCTTTGTCATCATCAGAAGATGAAGAATCTTCATATGTATTACCATAAGAGTCATCATCATCATCAGATGAAGAAGAATCGTCATATGTATCACCTTCATCTTTGTCATCATCAGAAGATGAAGAATTGTCATATGTATCACCATGAGAGTCGTCATCATCATCAGATGAAGAAGAATCGTCACATGTATCACTTTCATAAGAGTCATCATTTGTGTTACCAGCATCATCATCTATGACATCATCAGAAGATAAATAGTCAGAATTGTCGTCTTCATCAGACCTCGATGTGACATCCTTCCACTGTAATTCATCTTTCCCAGCTATATTTTCTTCAGCAGGTTCAATGGTGCTATCTTCGGTACTTTCAGGAAGATCTTCAGATCTGTAATTGTGAAAAAATGGTACATACAGTACACACACACACACACGGAGAACTTGGTTTGGTAATTTAAACATGGTATACATATTAATTTCCTCATTTTCAATTCTTTTCCTACCAAAATTATGTGACTGGAATCCACAAACACACACATTCTTCCTTCATTTGTTGTCATTCCTTATGCTTACTGATGAATGAAAAGTAATCTTGTTTGTTATTCCCCTTTCACAACAGAGCACTTAAAATCTGTCTGGTTTACCTGTCTGAACTAGCAGCAGCTTCGTCCATATGCAAAAATCAAGCTACACTATTCATGCTCATCGCTGCTTACTGGTTCTTCAATATATGAAAATCAATTAATCCCCAACCAATATGTAGTTAACAAACAAGATAGCATAATATTTGTTCAGGATCGGTTAGGCAAGGTTAGACAAGATTTTTTTTTTAGCTTAGGTTTGATTTGGTTGTCAAGTTTACCTTTGTTGAATAAAATTGGGTTAGCTCGGGTTATATTCAATTATATTACACTGTAATTGGTTTGATTAGGTTAAGTAAGGTTTGGTATGTTCAGGCTAGGTTAGGTTGGGCTAGAATTGGTTAATTCTGGTATGAGTAACTTAGGTAAAGTAAATTTTGGTTTGGTTTAGGTCAGGTTGGGATTAACTTACATTAGGCTTGCTTAGGTTGGATTTGGTTGTCCAGAGTGATTCCTTGTTAAGTTATGCTTGGTATACAAAAAAAACACCACATAGTCACGTAAGATTCTCACCATACACAAACACTATAGTGACTAATTCAACAGCGTACAAAAAACAGCATTAAGTAACTACAGGTATTCCTGTGCGTGCACACGCATTCCAACTTGATACCATTGACTACAGTACCGAACTTTTCTTAACATCGCACCTTCCTTGAAATTATTTATCGTCCGAAACACAGTATCTCCTACAAAACCCTTAAAAATAGATAATATTCATCCAGTAAAATTGTCATTCAGGTTTACAATTAGATAGGCATGTTATATAAACTATGCAGGTAGGTATATACTGTAGTTCAGCAAATAGACAATGTACTTTTACTTTTACTTTTATCCTCTTCGCCACTGATCGGCTTCTTAGCCGCTTGGGCGATCGGTCACGTCTCTTTTCCTTTATATTCTTCACCAAAAGGTCGGCTCGCTAGCCGCCCGGGCGATCGGTCACGTCTCTGTCACGCACTGTTGGCAAATACTGGGCATGCACCGGCTCCTGAATGTACCTGAACCCACTCCAGTGTTGGTCAAGTCTTCTCTTGAAAGAGCTCACACTCGGTGCCATCACAACACTCTCTGGTAGATTGTTCCAAGAGTTTACAACCCTCACTCCGAAAAAGTTTGCCCTCACGGTTTTCTGGACTTGCGGCTTCTTCAATCTTGAGCTGTGACCCCTTGTGGGGCGAGCGTCCGCCAGCTCCAAGTAAGGACACTCAACTGAGTAGTGCCCCCTGAGATGCTTATAAACCTCAACTAGGTCCCCCCTTGCCCGTCTGTAGTATAAGCTAGGCAAGTTCAGGCGCTCCAATCTCTCAGGGTAGCTGAGGTGCCGAAGTGCAGGCACCAGTTTGGTGGCCCTCCTTTGAACATTTTCAACCAACTGACAGTCCCTAGCATATCTCGGGGACCAGATGGGGTGACAGTACTCCAGATGGGGAAGCACTTCACTCCTGAAGATCGTCACGAGGGACGGACCGTCTAGATATCTGAACGACTTTCTTATAAGACCCAATAATTTATTTGCCTGATTTACCTTCTTCTCACAATGGCCCATACAGTATACGGTGCACATAAGCTGTGTGAGTACAAGTTTCTTATGTGAACCTTGATGAAATAAGTCCACGTAAAGAAGAGTTGATAAGTTCATTTTTATCCCAATTAACAGTTTTGACCAAATGTTCCTTTGTAAATGGATGTAACTTTTTTCTTTTTCCTTTAATTTACAAAGTATATCAGAGACCAAATTTCCTTCGACACCAGTGTCACCGTTGCCATGCTTGTGTGAATTAGCCATAACTATCTGATGGTTGCTCTCGTCACTAATTTTTCACAACCTCTCCTCTCGTCATTTTTGGACTATCCCTAGATCTGTTTTCCACATTCACTCAGCCATATCTTGACCCAATCACCCTCTTCCATTCTCTCCATATGCCCAAACCATCTCAGCCTACCTCTCTGCAAAATCTCACAAATTCTCTAAATATCTAGCCACCTTCTTACATTAATTACTTAATCCTTTTCACGACAGATCATCTCTATCCGGTCAATTCTCGGTTATGCACATGTTCCATTGGCACACCTTCTGACAAATAGTATCACATTAAGCAACCTAGTATTGGGCACAGGTAATCATCAAACAATTGGGTAAGTATCTGTACTAAGAAAAATTCTGTCCGCCTTGACTCGATACTGTGCTGTACAGTACAGTATATTGTACAGTATATGCAAATAGAGGTGAAATATTGATGAAGGAATTCCTATCTACGGACTCACCTTTTAGATGATCTTAAGTTCTCCTGGAGGGTTTCAGCTACCCCCAGTATATCTTTATCCACGGTTTTAACTGATAAATTTTTTAGATCCATGGGGTTAGCCAAACCATCTACCCAAGTGTCCCCCACCAATAAGAAACTCGCAGCCACCAAGAACAGCACCCTGGAAGAAAATAAAATACAGTACAGTATATTAAATTAACAAAAAATCTTAAGCATTATTAACCTTTCTCTTTCAGCAATAAATTTTATCAACCTAAGGAAATTTTATCTTGTATCAGTGATTCTGTATACTGTAGTACAATATTCAAAGACCTCAAGTAGGAGTAAGAACACACAAACGGTTAATCATGGACTGCATTGTTAAAGCCAAGTGATTGCAATAAAATAGTCGAGCATTATTGGTTAAGATTCGTTTTAACATCCCCGCGAGTTACTAGTGAGTCAATATTTTGCTATTTGGACTTTAAATATAGGTTAGGTTACCTTTCCAAATTCTTGGAATCATTATTTTGGAGTTAATGTCGAAAGGTGAATTACTGTATTAACGTAAATACTTCATCAATGATTTTTTCTTTTTTCCGTGATTAGCCCAACAGGGCACAGGTCACTGGCCCATATCAGGGCCTGGGGGGCGAAAATATTATTATTATTATTATTATTATTATTATTATTATTATTATTATTATTATTATTAATATTATAATAAAATAAATAATTATAATAAAAAATAATACAATAATTAAATAATCATAATCATAATAATAATAATAATAATAATAATTATAATTATAATAATAATGATATAGAACCATAAAAACATCAAGAGTGAGATAAGATAATATGTATGTTGTGATGTTAAAGTTAGAGAAATATCACCGGTCAACACAATTTTTCTGGCACAAGGTTTTTAAATGGATTTTAAGTAAATTTGGGGTGCAGAATCCAAATATGACTTTGGTTTTTGTCTATCACATCAGGTTTTTGAGATATACCATATTGCACTTTTGCTGGGAAACGTAAACTTTTGGATCAAAATTGACGGTTTAAACATGTATACATAAATTTTTTCAGCATTATAATTTGTATTTTTCTATAACCAAAAATTATTAATATCAAATTGGAAAGTTAATGCACATATAATATTTAAATGTAACATTGAAGGGTGAAAAAAAATAATTAATGTACGGTAGAAATAGTGCAAGTATTAAGATCAAGTTACAGTTACATAAACTTCCTCTTTTTGGCCAATCTCTTATGTACAGCTTCTGGAATGTCTCTCATCAAACTCCAGCAGTAGTCCGCCATCATGTTCGAGTCCCATCGACCTTGGTAACGTTCTTCCATTACTTTAATGTCTTGATGAAAGCTCTCCCCTTGCTCCTCGCTCACTTCTCCCAGATTTTCTGGAAACTCGTCCAAGTGACTGTGTAAGTAGTGAACCTTGATACTCATTCTGCATCCAAGTGCTTGTAAACCCAAGAGCAGCTCTTCCACAATTTCTTGATAGTTGTCCGCTTTCTTGTTCCCTAAGAAGTTCCGCACCACATTAGAGAAAGCATTCCAAGTTCTTGCCTGTGCCTCAGTCATTGTTGCAAGGAAGTGTGGATCTCTGAGTAGTGTTCTTATTTGAGGTCCATCAAAAATCCCTGCCTTTTTCTTCTCGTCGCTAAGACTTGGAAAGGTTGAGCATATATATCTGAAACACTCGCCACTATGATCAAGAGCCTTGACGAATTGCTTCATGATACCAAGTTTTATGTGCAGAGGAGGAAGGACAATGTTTTTACTGTCAACCAGAGGATCGTTAATGATATTCTTGTCGCCAGGCGTCAAACTATGTCTTGGTGGCCAATTCTTTTTCACCCAATGGTCTGCTGTAGCCCTGCTGTCCCAGTGGCACAGAAAACAAGGTTATTTTGTGTACCCTCCTTGCTGACCCAATAGAAAGTTTACCATTTTCAAGTCCACACAAATTAACCATTCTTGAGCATGGTATTGCAACCTCTCTAGAACAGTCTTAATGTTTTCATACCCTTCTTTAATTTGTACAGAATGTCCGATTGGAATTGAACCATACTTGTTTCCGTTATGAAGAAGAACACATTTCAAGCTCCTTTTAGAACTGTCAATAAAAAGTCTCCAATCCTTACTATCATATGCTGGTAGTCCCATGGAGAGAAGAAGTCCTTCTACATCATTACAAAATACAAGCTGGTCATATGAATGAAAGTACTTCCGCAGTTGCTCTTCTCTGTTGCGATAAAAGGAGACACTCGTGCCAGGTTTTAAGAGTCGTTTCTCTTGAAGCCTGGAAGCTAACAATTCAGCAGATTGTTTTGGCAAATTTAGATCTCTGACCAGATCATTCAATTCTGACTGAGCAAACAACGTTGGCTTTTCACAATCTTCACCAGATGGCTTGAAAAGATCAGTCTCTTCATCTTCAGTAGAAACAGGTGAATTCCGGTCTATATCCTCCATCTCTGGTAGCTCAGTAAATTCTGGCACGTTACGTGATGGAGCAAATCTGAGATCAGATTTGGATTCGGCACCTTAAAGTTAGTAAAAATCAGTTAAAAGGTTTCATGCCAGAAAAAAAATATTTTTTTGTAGACCAGTGTAATTGAGCCCTGCAATTGTGTAAATGAGCCAGAAAGTCAGATCTGGGACTTCGTCACAATTTACGTGATGCCATATGGCAGCAGGGTCTACCTGTAAGGGCGGTAACAAGCAGGATGGTTGTCCGCCACTCGTTTGCTTGTTCGCGTCCCCCACTAGGGGGGGGGGGGGGGTTAGACGGAGGTGTGAAGGTTGCTGCTGCTTCGTTACACAACAGATATTACCCAGCTGTCAACACAGCTGTACTTGCACCCCGCTGCTCGTTCAAATTCTGGTTGTGTGCTCATCTGAAGCAACTGGGGCTCGTGGGCTGATTCCCCAGACCTTCTCTATTCGGCTGTCAATCTCCAGACACCTACCCCAGCTGCCACGTCATCGCCACTTCCTCCACGCTCTATCCACCATCTGTGCCCTGGCGTCTCTCCTGTGCTGCAAGACATCGCCCACCAACGCCGGCGCCAAGTGAAGAAGCTGCCCTGGACCTTCCCCGAGAGCGGATCACCACTTTACGGAACATTCCACCGGGCCGCCGCCCTTGGAAATATCTATAATGTTTGATTCTCGTAATTGTTTGACTCCCGTAATTGCTTGATTTTTTATTTGTTTGACTCAATTAATTGTTTGACTCCCGTAATTGTTTATTTAATATTTGAGTGCCATTTTTTTTTCGTAGTAAAGAGATGTCAATCTCTAACAGTTGTTTGTTACGGAAACCCATGGTTCTTCACTTTCCTTTTATAAGATCCTGATTAGGCTGGCAAGGGATTTATATCCCAAAGACCCAGGCCTTTACAAGTGGCGACCTTGCCAGGATTGTCACTAACCTTGGTTTCTGGGGATTAACATTTGTTACCGGTGTTTGTTGTAAGTCGCCGTATGCGTGCCACTTGCTGTCTGAGGCCCGGAAGTAAGTGTTGTTTGGTGCTCATCCCTTCCTTCTGTTGTGCTAATTTTGTTGCTCTCCCTTGTACTAGGGAAGTTAATTAGTCTTGGTTGGGGTGCACTGTGGATGCTGCCATAGCATTTTGTCGATTCACCTGGTGCGGTTCTTTTCCCTGAGGTGATTTAACTGGGCTGGGTGCGAAACCAGGTTTCCTCCAGCCGGATCGAATCATTTAATTATTGGATTGAGCCACGAAGTAGTTACTTTTGGCTAGTTGCGAGGTAAGTTGTTTAATTTGTCACGTTGACTTTTGGCCTTTTGTATCATTACTGTATGTCTAGTTTTGAGGAGTTGAAAGGTCAAGCGGTGGCCCTGGGTCTGACGGGTGCGGAGGTTGGTCGGTATGTGGTCACCCAACAGACTGCAGAGAGAGAGAGAGAGAGAGAGCAGAATCCTCTGGCCCTATACAAGATAATGTAGTAAAACCTAGTTTGCCTGTTTATAATGAAGAAGACATCCCCTCCTATCTTGTTAGGTTTGAACGGGTAGCTGAGCTGCTTGATGTAGACCAAGATAGCTATGCTGTAAGATTGGGTAGCCTACTGATTGGTAAACCCGTACAGATTTATACGTCCCTGTCTGCCGACATCACTGGAGATTACTTTGTTGAAGCAGGCTCTCTTGCGAGGGTTTAACAAGACTTCTGATGGTTATCGTGTTGATTTCCGCAGAACAAAAATTTGAGCAGGGGAAACATACCAGCAATTTTCAATCCACCTGGGTCGTTTGTTCCAACAATGGCTAGAGGCGTCAGAGGTTGGGGAAACCTTTGTCTTACTAACTTTATATTAGATCAGTTTTTGTCTTCTCTACCGCCAGACTTGAGAATTTTCATCAAGAAACACAGACCAGCGAAGCTAGAAGCTGTAGAACTTGCTGACAACTAGGCGTCCGCTCGCAACGCCTACCCAAAGTCTCCCACTCCTCCCGTGAAGAACACGAAGCCTCCGTCCTCCGAGGAACCATTCACGGGAGTAGAGAGTAGTAGTTCACCAGCCGTGCGGTGCCACAACTGCGGAGAAGAAAGGCACATTCGTTCTCGCTGTCCCAGGAATCCCTGCGCCTTCAAATCTACCGACATTCAGCAGCCCAGCTACAAGGTCGGATTCTGTTTGGAAGACAGGAGCTGCCCCCGTTATTGTCAGCGGAACAATAAATGGGTCTTGGGCATCTTCTATCGTCAGGGACACCGGCTGCTCGTGCATTATTGTCTCTGAGGAAGCCCTGGCTGACGCTGACGTCTCCAGCTGCTCGAGGGTCAGTATCGCCGATTATGTAGGTCGTGTTGACCAGTTCCCTGTTGTTAGGTGCTACCTGCGTTGCCCCTATTTCAATGGTTGGTCTAATGTGGTAAGAGCGCCCATTAAATTCGCTAGTGTTCCCATTGGTAATGTTCCCGGAGTTCATGACACTAACGACCCGGAAACTTTAAAACTCTCCTCGCCACCAGCGCAAGTTTCCTTGCCACCTGCCGACGTCGCCTCCCCACCCTCACCGCCACGTTAAAACAATGTACCTAGGCTATATAAGATCTCTGATAGATTACCACGCACCAGCCCTGGTCATTCGTGACGGGAAAGGCGTTGACAAGCTCGAGAAAATGCAAAATAAAGCCCTCAGAATTATCCTAGGATGTCCCATGAGCACTAAAGTACTTAATATGAGGAAAGAACTAGGTATACCCAGTGTTAAAGATAGAATAATTGAAGTCAACCTCATGATAGCCCTGAGGCTTCTGCGTGGTGATCCTGATAACATTGTTTCCTTAAAATTGCTAGAATGTATGAACCATGGGACTACTGAGTCTAAATGGATCCAAACTACAGCTACACATATGAAGATATTTGGACTAGACCACCTGTACAAAGTTGAGACACAACAGCGCTTCCTGCCACCCTGGCGGACAGTTCCCTTCGATATCACAATACCGACGTATCCGCCTAAAAAATTAATTATACAAAGCATTTATCTCCAACACACTGCCAAATTGAGAGCTCTTGAACACATACACACTCTACAGACTGATGATAATATCACACAGACCATCTACACTGATGGGTCTCTAAACACCGCCTGTGGGAGGGCTGGAAGTGCTATTGTTGTGACTCAACCTGACGGTAATATAATTGAGAAAGGAGTTAGAATTAACAACTGGGCATCCACTCTACAAACTGAATTAGTTGCCATACTCACAGCTATTAAATTCATTGAAACCACTGTTACTGACAGTCTCATCATCACTGACTCTCTATCCTCACTACTTGCCCTTGGTACCCTCGACTCAGGTTGTCACGCTCTTGTCTCTGAAGCCAGACACAAATATGCGTGCCTTGTTGACCGGGGTGTCAGGGTCAAACTGTTGTGGATCCCCTCTCACATAGGCCTCATAAAACATGACAGAGTTGATGCCCTCGCCAAACTCGCGTCTAACAAAGACACCGTTGAATACAATTTGGGTCTGTCAAAAAGAACCCTTAAAACTGTAATTAGGAAAGAACTTATTGATGAGTTTGACGCAAGTAGACAAGTGCAAACAGGCACTAGTCAATCCATAGTTTACCATGATGAGATGTATCAAGTGAAACACGTTTATGGAGCAAGTAACAAGATCACTAGATTACAAGATGTTGTAACAGCTAGATTAAGGTTAGGATATAAGTACCTTTGGCAGTATGTTCCTCAAGCAGATGTAAACAAAACTAAATGTAAAGTGTGTGGCCATACATATGGCCACACACTTGAACACTACGTCCTCGACTGTGTGAAGATAGAACCTTTTAGGGACAGGTCCAAGCACACTGTGTGTGAAATGGCACAACACTTCATCTCTAATGGCAAGATAGCCGACATATTAAGATTGTATCCACTTTTTTGCACTTAGTAACTATATCAGTTCTCATGTACAGAACCAAATACGCAATGTGCTTGAATACCTCCCACGTAAATGTGAATAACAAAGTGTGAGGCCAGACATACTGCCTCACACGCCTGTTCTCACGCATTTGTGAATAAGTTACCCTTTATGTATAGAACTAAACAAATAATGTAAATGAAATACTGTGTAACTTTCAGTGCCATAATATCCTGACAACGGGGGTTAATTATTATGACCCTTTGTAAACCCTACTCTGTAATCCTTTTGCGCTACCGCTCACAGGATGAGTGTGGGGTGCACAATAAAGTAGCCGCTGCAAGCGGCAAAATCAAAATCAATCCCCTCCAGCAAAGGTCCAAGCTATGGAAACACGGTCGCCGAAGATGAAACGACTGCATCCCCTGGTTCTGCCGAAATTGTTGCCACTGACTGTGACGCCCAAGGAGTTCGCCAAGATTCAAGCCTCGTGTACCACTTTGACACGGGTAAGGGAGAAGGTGACTTCCGGGGAGGAGGATCAGGCTAGAGATGAGTCTGTTTACAAGTTTGTTTGTATCAATGGTCTGTTACATGGGTCTTGTGTGTCGTCCAAGCAACCAGCCAAAGTAAGTCGGTTTTTACTTGTCCCTGCTGATTGTCGTAGTAACATTCTCTGGCTCACGAGAGCCCTCTAGCAGGACACTGTTCTCGTAGGAAGACTTGTATGAAGGCTGCTGATCAGTTTTACTGCCAGGTATGGGAGCGGATATTAGAGCCTTTTTTGTAGTTGTGATCAGTGCCCACGTATGTCCACCAAGGGTAGAGTCCGTCCTGTTCCTCTTAAACCCTTACCCATCATTAGCGCCATTTTCTCGGGTAGCCATAGAGTTTGTTGGACCGTTCTCACCCCTTTCCCCTAAGAAGCCTAAATTATATCAAGCTAATTTGTTAAGGAAATATAATTGCAGGGCGCACATTAACTTTGCCCGTGTCCTTGACGACGTTCCCAAGCTGGAGTCAGTCGAGGCACTACCCTGCAAGAGTTCCTGAGAAGTTCAGGCGCCAGACTCGGATGATCTCGGTTGCCGTTACCGATAACATCGGACGGGATAGAAGAATCCTCTCCGACTGGCAATAGGCCCAAACTTAAACCTGGACTGAAGTGGATCCCACGTGCAGTTCCTTGATACAGCCTTACGATATTTGGATATCAAGTTACCACTTACTCTTTTAATGTGACCATTCTCTTTTCTTTATTTTTGCTCTGTATATTTAAACATTTGTTGTAGGATGATTATGTTTTGTTGTACCAATCTTAAGTTTTAATCTACATTACAGTAGATTTTTGTTGGGGGAGCTGTGTAAGGGCGGTAACGAGCAGGATGGTTGTCCGTTGCTCGTTTGCTTGTTCGCATCCCCACTCGGGGGGGGGGGGGGGGTTAGACGGAGGTGCTGTCGCTGCTGCTTCGTCACACAAAACACTACCCAGTCGTCAACACAGCTGTACTTGCACCCCGCTGTTCGTTCAAATTCTGGTTGTGTGCTCATCTGAAGCAACTGGGGCTCGTGGGCTGATTCCCCAGACCTCTATTCGGCTGTCAATTTCCGGACACCTACCCCAGCTACTACCGCGGCTGCCACATCATCGCCACTTCCTCCACGCCCTATCCACCGTCCGTGCCCTGGCGTCTCTCCTGTGTGGAAAGATATCGCCCACCAACGCCGGCGCCAAATGAGGAAGCTGCCCTGGACCTTCCCCAAGAGCGGATCACCACTTTACGTTACATTCCACCGGGGAGGCCGCCGCCGTAGGAAATATCTGTACATTGTTTGACTCCCTTAATTGTTTATTTGATATTTGTGCGAGTGGTGTCAATTTTTTTTTTTTTTTTTTCGTAGTAAAGAGATGTCAATTTCTAAAGGTTGTTTGTTACCCTTGGAAACCCATGGTTCTTGACTTTCCTTTTATAAGATCCTGATTAGGGTGGCAAGAGATTTATATCCCAAAGTCCCAGGCCTTTACACTACCATTAGACAATACATTATGCCTCCAATATCTTCCCAGGGGATACCTCCCTGTTTGGTAGCTGCTAAGCTGCCTACTATATATATATATATATATATATATATATATATATATATATATATATATATATATATATATATATATATATATTCGCTGGAGCCCCGAAATCATAATACCCTCGAAAAATATAAATTTCCGACGGAAACGCTATAGATTACTTTATTTTTAGTTATTCTTTCTCCCAATATAAGACTTAAATATAAGTAGGTGTTGGCAACTTCTAAATATTAACCACGGTTAGCTTATACAGGGAAGTAATCAATCACTAACACAGCTCACAATGAAATCTGGGAGCCTCTGAATGTGGTACCAATGGCATCTCCCCAGTGACTCCATGACAGTAATATGGCAGTTAACTAACCCACAGGCTGTGGCCTCGATATTGCAACCTTAAGAGAACAGTGCTAATCGTCATTGCCAAAGAACAAAGCGAGAACTATGTTTTACCGTGGCTGGTGGCATTTGGCATTTATTTCGCCTTGAGTCGATCGTTGTGTAGTAATAAACACACCTAACCATATTTATGTTGTGTATGGAAACTTATAATTTTTAAAAAGGCAACATATACTAGAACCTGACCTAACCAATCAAAGAAACCTACCTAACCTTACTTAACTTCCTTGCTGGGGGGACGTACCCCCCCCCCCAGCATTTTAAATATAAAGTACTTAGCCAATCGGAGCGCACTCACTGTAAGATAGCGTAAGTAGGAACTAAACCATTCACGGTAAAATATCTACCACGTTTAATTAAATGTCCATATCAGCCGACATGAATGTGCATAGCAGCAGACATGAATGTGCATTGGTTTGAACGTGCATATGAACCGACATGAACGTGCATATCAGCAGACATGAATGTGGATGAGCCGACATGAATGTGCACATCAGCCGACAAGAACGTGCATGAGCTGACATGAATGTACATATCAGCCGACATGGATGTACATATCAGCCGACATGGATGTGCATATCAGCCGACATGAATCTGCATGAGCCGACATGAATGTACATATCAGCCGACATGGATGTGCATATCAGCCGACATGAATCTGCATGAGCCGACATGAATGTACATATCAGCCGACATGGATGTGCATATCAGCCGACATGAATCTGCATGAGCCGACATGAATCTGCATGAGCCGACATGAATGTACATATCAGCCGACATGAATGTGCATATCAGCCGACAAGAACGTGAATGAGCAGACATGAATGTACATATCAGCCGACATGGATGTGCATATCAGCCGACTTGGATGTGCATATCAGCCGACATGAATCTGCATGAGCCGACATGGATGTGCATATCAGCCGACAAGAACGTGCATGAGCCGACATGAATGTACATATCAGCCGACATGAATGTGCATATCAGCCGACAAGAACGTGCATGAGCCGACATGAATGTACATATCAGCCGACATGGATGTGCATATCAGCCGACTTGGATGTGCATATCAGCCGACATGAATGTACATATCAGCCGACATGGATGTGCATATCAGCCGACATGAATCTGCATGAGCCGACATGAATGTACATATCAGCCGACATGAATGTACATATCAGCCGACATGAATGTACATATCAGCCGATATGGATGTGCATATCAGCCGACATGAACGTGCATGAGCCGACATGAATGTGCATATCAGCAGACACGCTGGAAGTGCCGTGAAATATTTATTGCCGCATTTCCTTAATATATACATACACATTCTCTACCCAAACCTATGGAAGATTCCAAGAACATTGTTAATAATGTAATTAGTGTTGTACAGAAAAATTGTTCCATGGTAGGTTGAGTCCATTTATCAATAAAACTAAAAAAAGCACTTCATTGTCAAGTGAAGGAATTTGCCTTGACCGTTAAAACCGGTGCGACAAGGACATCATCTTCAACGCTTATTAAGACATATCCTGCGAAATAAATGATCTATTGGTCAACGTACACATTTTAGATGACCAAAATGTGTAAACTGCCACTTACTTCATGTTGATGAGTTGCAAATCTCAGGATAAATGAAGAAAAGATAGAAGGCTTTAAGACGCCGGTTCCACAAGCTCTCGCCTTGCCTGAAATGTGCGCCAACCGCTAACCCAGACAGTCATATGAAAATCTTCGTCTTCGTTAAAAATAAATAAATTTATCTCTGAACATAATTAAATATTTGGCCGATTTTTTTTAATATTTGAATTCTATAAGTTTTTTTTTTTAATATACATGAAACTAATAAGCACAAATACTTATTTGACATGACTCCTTCATATTGGCCGTCAACATCACTCCACTGATATGTGCGCCAGAGTCAAATAGAAAGCCTTATTACATACAAATTTAACTAATTCATCTCGGGGTATATTTTAACTTTCTGCTGTGATATTCCTTATAATATTTTATTACTGCAGAGTTTTTATTTTTAATTCAAAGAATTTTAATAAACAAATACTTATTTAACGTCATTCCTCCACAAGCCCAGAAAATCTATGGATAAAATATGCTGGTTAGGTATAAGTTTATAACATATTTCTACCTTAAAAATTGCTATGACGCGATCGGAGGTCTGCATTCAGGTTACTAGCTTGTTTCCCTAGTCCATACATTGTTAATGGAGTTTTACACTCTAAGGGTAACTGGCCGCACTGAGCGGCGGGATTTAAATGTCATCCTGATATTCTGAAGTTTCTAACTTCTAAGATGATTATGTAGTTCAACCGTTGCCAAAGTTAACCCCTTGTGTACGGGGTGCTTCTGAACTGAATAAAATCGCCTGGCGTTAGCCGTTAACCTAATAGGATATCAAGAGTAGCGTGCCCCTAGTGAAGGGGTTAGGGAGATACTGCAGTCTACTTTTCATTTTGACTCCATGAACAAGGGCCGGATTTACCAATAGGCCTAGTAGGCCATTGGCCTAGGGCCCACCTGTACCTGGGGGCCCACTGAAACTAATTTGTCGCGCAGCGTGCCAGCGTATAACCTTTGTAGGGGTATCGAGATATTAAAGTTGTCTAGCACTCAGGATGGAAGGAAACTCTAATGTGGTTTTCTTGTATAATATATAAGTTATATGATAGACAGTCTGGTGCTGGAGGTGCTGTGTGGTGAGGGGCTGCTTGGTAGAGACGTGCGGTGAGTAGCTTGTCGAAGGAGGTATGTGTGCAGGAGCTCCGTTAGAGAAGATGTTGCCTGTTGCTGGCCTCCTGGTTGAATGAAATGTTAACAGTGTGGAATTTGCTGGAGGAGATGTTGCTTGTTCAGGAAGATCGGTCAGAGTGAGAGTTGGTTGGTGAGGAAGCTCAGAGAAGGACATGCTCGCTGGCGGGAGCGAGGACCGCCAGGCAGGCGGAGGAGAGGCGAGGGTCGCCAGGCAGCGGCAGAGGAGGAGGTGTTGCTTGTTCAAGAAGATTGGTCAGAATGCATCTCAATGGAGAGACAGAGCTTATATACACCCAGCAGCGGCTATGAGTCACGGTGGAAAAACCCGAGAAGTAGCCGGTGACTAGTTCCGTTGCTAAGATACGGCGGGCATTGGAATGCGGATACGCTTGGTTGCTAGGGAAGACGGTAACAGGTGGTGGCGTGGCTACGCAGTTAGGCAGTTGTAGGGGAGAAGTCCACTACACCTTGTTTCAAGTGTACACCGAGTATTTCATTATATGATATATTCACAACCATAAGGGCCCTTGTACATTAAGTGTAGGGCCGCAGGGGTCTTCAACTGGTGGGCGATGGGGTGGTTCTCAGGTGGGCCACGGACTAGGCCCTATAGTAAAATGAAGAAAATAAGATAAAATAAGATAATAAAAAAAATATATATATACATTTTTTAAATGTCCGTGTCCCACCATCAATCTATCTATCTATCTGTACATACATATATACGAGAGAGAGAGAGAGAGAGAGAGAGAGAGAAGAGAAGAGAGAGAGAGAATAAAGTTCAAGAAACCTTCAGCGCCTTGACGTGTGAAGGACAGGATCGTTTCACGTTCAGTACGTTACAATATTACGATATGTAATATTTGATGACATTTGGCCATTGCACAAAATAATTACAGTAATATATATATATTTTATATATATATAGTTATATATATATATTTCTATATATATATATTTAGTATATATATATATATTAATATCTATTAGATATCTATATATATCTATATATATATATATATTTTATATTTATATATATATATATATATTTTATATATATATATATATATACTAAATATAAATATTATATATAATAAGATTTAATCTTATTTATATATATATTTATATTTAGTATATATATATATATATATATAATATATATATATATATATAAATATAAAATATATATATATATATAGATATATATAGATATCTAATAGATATTAATTTATATATATATACTAAATATATATATATAGAAATATATATATATAACTATATATATATAAAATAGTATATAATATTACATGTAATTATTTGTGCAATGGCCAAATGTCATCAAATATTCACATATCGTAATATTGTAACGTACTGAACGTGAAATGAAAACCTCCTGTTCCTTCACACGTCCTAAGGCGCTGAAGGTTTCTTGAACTTTATTCTCTACTCTCTCTTCTCTTCTCTCTCTCTCTCTCTCTCTCTTCTCTCTGTTATATATGTATGTACATATAGATAGATAGATTGATGGTGGGACCGGACATTAAAAAATGTATATATTATTTTTTTTTATATCTTATTTTATCTTATTTTCTTCATTTTACTATAGGGCCTAGTCGTGGCCCACCTGAGAACCACCCATCGCCCACCAGTTGAAGACCCCTGCGGCCCTACACTTAATGTACAAGGGCCCTTATGGTTGTGAATATATCATATAATGAAATACTCGGTGTACACTTGAAACAAGGTGTAGTGTGACTTCTCCCCTACAACTGCCTAACTGCGTAGCCACGCCACCACCTGTTACCGTCTTCCCTAGCAACCAAGCGTATCCGCATTCCAATGCCCGCCGTATCTTAGCAACGGAACTAGTCACCGGCTACTTCTCGGGTTTTTCCACCGTGACTCATAGCCGCTGCTGGGTGTATATAAGCTCTGTCTCTCCATTGAGATGCATTCTGACCAATCTTCTTGAACAAGCAACACCTCCTCCTCTGCCGCTGCCTGGCGACCCTCGCCTCTCCTCCGCCTGCCTGGCGGTCCTCGCTCCCGCCAGCGAGCATGTCCTTCTCTGAGCTTCCTCACCAACCAACTCTCACTCTGACCGATCTTCCTGAACAAGCAACATCTCCTCCAGCAAATTCCACACTGTTAACATTTCATTCAACCAGGAGGCCAGCAACAGGCAACATCTTCTCTAACGGAGCTCCTGCACACATACCTCCTTCGACAAGCTACTCACCGCACGTCTCTACCAAGCAGCCCCTCACCACACAGCACCTCCAGCACCAGACTGTCTATCATATAACTTATATATTATACAAGAAAACCACATTAGAGTTTCCTTCCATCCTGAGTGCTAGACAACTTTAATATCCGATACCCCTACAAAGGTTATACGCTGGCACGCTGCGCGACAAATGTAGTTTCAGTGGGCCCCCAGGTACAGGTGGGCCCTAGCCAATGGCCTACTAGGCCTATTGGTAAAATCCGGCCCTTGTTCATGGAGTCAAAATGAAAAGTAGACTGCAGTATCTCCCTAACCCCTTCACTAGGGGCACGCTACTCTTGATATCCTATTAGGTTAACGGCTAACGCCAGGCGATTTTATTCAGTTCAGAAGCACCCCGTACACAAGGGGTTAACTTTGGCAACGGTTGAACTACATAATCATCTTAGAAGTTAGAAACTTCAGAATAGTCAGGATGACATTTAAATCCCGCCGCTCAGTGCGGCCAAGTTACCCTTAGAGTGTAAAACTCCCATTAACAATGTATGGACTAGGGAAACAAGCTAGTAACCTGAATGCAGACCTCCGATCGCGTCATAGCAATTTTTAAGGTAGAAATATGTTATAAACGTTATACCTAACCAGCATATTTTATCCATAGATTTTCTGGCTTGTGGAGGAATGACGTTAAATAAGTATTTGTTTATTAAAATTCTTTGAATTAAAAATAAAAAACTCTGCAGTAATAAAATATTATAAGGAATATCACAGCAGAAAGTTAAAATATACCCCGAGATGAATTAGTTAAATTTGTTATGTAATAAGGCTTTCTATTTGACTCTGGCGCACATATCAGTGGAGTGATGTTGACGGCCAATATGAAGGATGTCATGTCAAATAAGTATTTGTGCTTATTAGTTTCATGTATATTAAAAAAAAAAAACTTATAGAATTCCAAATATTAAAAAAAAATCGGCCAATATTTAATTATGTTCAGAGATAAATTTATTTATTTTTAACGAAGACGAAGATTTTTCATATGACTGTCTGGGTTAGCGGTTGGCGCACATTTCAGGCAAGGCGAGAGCTTGTGGAACCGGCGTCTTAAAGCCTTCTATCTTTTCATTTATTTATCCTGAGATTTGCAACTCATCAACATGAAGTAAGTGGCAGTTTAAACATTTTGGTCATCTAAAATGTGTACGTTGACCAATAGATCATTTATTCGCAGGATATGTCTTAATAAGCGTTGAAGATGATGTCCTTGTCGCACCGGTTTTAACGGTCAAGGCAAATTCCTTCACTTGACAATGAAGTGCTTTTTTTAGTTTTATTGATAAATGGACTCAACTACCATGAACAATTTTTCTGTACAACACTAATTACATTATTAACAATGTTCTTGGAATCTTCCATAGGTTTGGGTAGAGAATGTGTATGTATACTATTAAGGAAATGCGGCAAATAATATTTCACGGCACTTCCAAGCGTGTCTGCTGATATGCACATTCATGTCGGCTCATGCACGTTTCATGTCGGCTGATATGCACATCCATGTCGGCTGATATGTACATTCATGTCGGCTGATATGTACATTCATGTCGGCTGATATGTACATTCATGTCGGCTCATGCAGATTCATGTCGGCTGATATGCACATCCCATGGTCGGCTGATATGTACATCCATGTCGGCTGATATGGCACATCCAAGTCTGCTGATATGCACATCCATGTCGGCTGATATGCACATTCATGTCGGCTCATGCACGTTTTCTGTCGGCGATATGCACATTCATGTCGGCTGATATGTACATTCATGTCGGCTCATGCACGTTTCTTGTCCGGCTGATATGCACATCCATGTCGGCTCATGCAGATTCATGTCGGCTGATATGCACATCCAAGTCGGCTGATATTGCACATCCATGTCGGCTGATATGTACATTCATGTCTCGTGCTCATTCACGTTCTTGTCGGCTGATATGCACATTCATGGTCGGCTGATATGTACATTCATGTCGGCTCATGCAGATTCATGTCGGCTCATGCAGATTCATGTCGGCTGATATGCACATCCATGTCGGCTGATATGTACATTCATGTCGGCTCATGCAGATTCATGTTCGGCTGATATGCACATCCATGTCGGCTGATATGTACATTCATGTCGGCTCATGCAGATTCATGTCGGCTGATATGCACATCCAAGTCGGCTGATCTGTACATCCTAGTCGGCTGATATGTACATTCATGTCAGCTCATGCACGTTCTTGTCGGCTGATGTGCACATTCATGGTCGGCTCATCCACATTCATGTCTGCTGATATGCACGGTTCATGTCGGTTCATATGCACGTTCAAACCAATGCACATTCATGTCTGCTGCTATGCACATTCATGTCGGCTGATATGGACATTTAATTAAACGTGGTAGATATTTTACCGTGAATGGTTTAGTTCCTACTTACGCTATCTTACAGTGAGTGCGCTCCGATTGGCTAAGTACTTTATATTTAAAATGCTGGGGGGGTACGTCCCCCCAGCAAGGAAGTTAAGTAAGGTTAGGTAGTTTCCTTTGATTGGTTAGGTCAGGTTCTAGTATATGTTGCCTTTTTAAAAATTATAAGTTTCCATACACAACATAAATATGGTTAGGTGTGTTTATTACTACACAACGATTCGACTCAAGGCGAAATAAATGCCAAATGCCACCAGCCACGGTAAAACATAGTTCTCGCTTTGTTCTTTGGCAATGACGATTAGCACTGTTCTCTTAAGGTTGCAATATCGAGGCCACAGCCTGTGGGTTAGTTAACTGCCATATTACTGTCATGGAGTCACTGGGGAGATGGCCATTGGTACCACATTCAGAGGCTCCCAGATTTTCATTGTGAGCTGTGTTAGTGATTGATTACTTCCCTGTATAAGCTAACCGTGGTTAATATTTAGAAGTTGCCAACACCTACTTATATTTAAGTCTTATATTGGAGAAAGAATAAACTAAAAATAAAGTAATCTATAGCGTTTCCGTCGGAATTTATATTTTTCGAGGGTATTATGATTTCGGGGCTCCAGCGAATATATATATATATATATATATATATATATATATATATATATATATATATATTATATAGTATATATATATAATATAGTAGGCAGGCTTAGCAGCTACCAAACAGGGAGGTATCCCCTGGAAGATATTGGAGGCATAATGTATTGTCTAATGGTAGTGTAAAGGCCTGGGACTTTGGGATATAAATCTCTTGCCACCCTAATCAGGATCTTATAAAGGAAAGTCCAAGAACCATGGGTTTCCAAGGGTAACATACAACCTTTAGAAATTGACATCTCTATACTACGAAAAAAAAAAAAAAAAAATTGACACCACTCGCACAAATATCAATAAACAATTAAGGGAGTCAAACAATGTACAGCATATTTCTCTACGGCGGCGGCCCTCCCCGGTGGAATGTAACGTAAAGTGGTGATCCGCGTTCTTGGGGAAGGTCCAGGGCGAGCTTCCTCATTTGGCGCCGGCGTTGGTGGGCGATATCTTGCCACACAGGAGAGGACGAGCCAGGGCACGGACGGTGGATAGGGCGTGGAGGAAGGTGGCGATGATGTGGCAGCGACGCGGTAGTAGCTGGGGTAGGTGTCCGGAAATTGACAGCCGAATAGAGGTCTGGGGAATCAGCCCACGAGCCCCAGTTGCTTCAGATGAGCACACAACCAGAATTTGAACGAACAGCGGGGTGCAAGTACTAGCTGTGTTGACGACTGGGATAGTGTTTTGTGTGACGAAGCAGCAGCGACAGCACCTCCGTCTAACCCCCCCCCCCCCCCCGAGTGGGGTATGCGAACAAGCAAACGAGCAACGGACAACCATCCTGCTCGTTACGCCCTTACACAGCTCCCCCAACAAAAATCTACTGTAATGTAGATTAAAACTTAAGATTGGTACAACAAAACATAATCATCCTACAACAAAAAATAACAAGGTTAAATATACAGAGCAAAAATAAAGAAAAGAGAATGGTCACATTAAAAGAGTAAGTGGTTAACTTGATATCCAAATATCGTAAGGCTGTATCAAGGAACTGCACGTGGATCCACTTCAGTCCAGGTTTAAGTTTGGGCCTATTGCCAGTCGGAGAGGATTCTTCTATCCCGTCCGATGTTATCGGTAACGGCAAACCGAGATCATCCGAGTCTGGCGCCTGAACTTCATCAGGAACTCTTGCAGGGTAGTGCCTCGACTGACTCCAGCATTGGGAACGTCGTCAAGGACACGGGCAAAGTTAATGTGCGCCCTGCAATATATTTCCTTAACAAATTAGCTTGATATAATTTAGGCTTCTTAGGGGAAAGGGGGTGGAGGAACGGTCCACACAAACTCTATGGGCTACCCGAGAAAATGGCGCTAATGATGGGTAAGGGTTTAAGAGGAACAGGACGGACTCTACCCTTGGTGGACATACGTGGGCACTGATCACAACTACAAAAAAGCGCTCTAATATCCGGCTCCCATACCTGGCAGTAAAACTGATCAGCAGCCTTCATACAAGTCTTCCTACGAGAACAGTGTCCTGCTAGAGGGCTCTCGTGAGCCAGAGAATGTTACTAACGACAATCAGCAGGGACAAGTAAAAAACCGACTTACTTTGGCTGGTTGCTTGGACGACACACAAGACCCATGTAACAGACCATTGATACAAACAAACTTGGTAAACAGACTTCATCTCTAGCCTGATCCTCCTCCCCGGAAGTCACCTTCTCCCTTACCCGTGTTCAAAAGTGGTACACGAGGCTTGAATCTTGGCGAACTCCTTGGGGGCGTCACAGTTCAGTGGCAACAATTTCGGCAGAACCAGGGGATGCAGTCGTTTCATCTTCGGCGACCGTGTTTCCATAGCTTGGACCTTTGCTGGAGGGGATTGATTTTGATT
>CAUDMG010001800.1:0-12500 GCA_958450375.1 Homarus gammarus
TTGATATAACGGAATCCTTTGATATACACTAATAGTATAATTGTATAGTATAACGGAACTTGATATAACGGAATCCTTTAATATACGTAATAGTATAACGGAACTTGATATAACGGAATCCTTTGATATACACTAATAGTATAATTGTATAGTATAACGGAACTTGATATAACGGAATCCTTTGATATACACTAATAGTATAATTGTATAGTATAACGGAACTTGATATAACGGAATCCTTTGATATACACTAATAGTATAATTGTATAGTATAACGGAACTTGATATAACGGAATCCTTTAATGTACAGTAATAGTATAATAGTATAGTATAACGGAACTTGATATAACGGAATCCTTTGATATACACTAATAGTATAATAGTATAGTATAACGGAACTTGATATAACGGAATCCTTTAATGTACAGTAATAGTATAATAGTATAGTATAACGGAACTTGATATAACGGAATCCTTTAATATACAGTAATAGTATAATAGTATAGTATAACGGAACTTGATATAACGGAATCCTTTGATGTACAGTAATAGTATAATAGTATAGTATAACGGAACTTGATATAATGGACTGTTCTTTGGTATTAACGGAACTTGATATAACGAACTGTTCTCTCACATTTAAACCGTTATTTAGAGGTTTTACATCTAATGGACCTTGATATAACGGATTTTGTTAATTAGTCCGTTAGGATAGGTTAAGTAAAATCAGGCTAGGGTAAATTAGGTCAGGTTAAATTAGGTCAGGTTAAATTAGGTTTGGCTTGATACATACTGTTAAGTTAGGTTAAGTTAATTCAGTAATCCCTAAGTTAGGTTAAATCAGACTAGGCTCAATACATAGTTAGATTACGGTTAAGTTAGGCTAATAAGTTCAGTAATATCTAGGCTAGGTTAGGATAGTTGAGTAATCCCTAAGTTATGTTAGGCTAGGTTAGATTAGGCTAGGTTAGGTTAGGTTAGGCTAGGTTAGGTTAGGTTAGGTTAGGTAAGGTTAGGTTAGGCTAGGTTAGATTAGGCTAGGTTAGGTTGGCTATACTCATCCACATAATCCAACTTCCATCCTCCACAAATCATAACATATCTGGCTCTTAAAACAATACTATACCGGGAGCCGGATACAGGACCCCAAAATGCCGGCCTGCATAAATCACTCATCCAAATATCAGGTTAAAAAAATTACCATAAAGTTCAATTTTTCTCTACATAAATTTTCAGTCTATTCAGCAAGTGACAATTTTATTATATACAATTTTTTTTCCAATTTTGCTTAGGCCTAATTTGAAATGGAAATAGTGAAGATGTTCATAGTATGGGATCTAGTGAAGTGTGTGTGTGTGTGTGTGTGTGTGTGTGTGTGTGTGTGTGTGTGTGTGTGTGTGTGTATATATATATGTGTGTGTGTGTGTGTGTGTGTGTGTGTGTGTGTGTGTGTGTGTGTGTGTGTGTGTATGTATGTATGTGTGTGTGTGTATATATGTGTGTGTATATATGTGTGTGTATAGTGTGTGTTTTAATTTGGACAGCATTTTTTAATCAATTTGCTATCTATCTATCTATCGATCTATCCATCTACTGTATCTATCTATCTATCTATCTATTTATCTATCTGGTGAACCAATGTATACATGTAGCAATGGCGATTTTACCAAATATTTTATCACCCACTCGTAAGTTCCTTCAACATTCAGGACAATTAATTTTCCATGATACAAGACCTAGGGAGGGGTGATGGGGTGATGGGGTGATGGGGTGATGGGGGGTGGAGTGATGGGGTGATGGGTGATGGAGTGATGGGGTGATGAGGATTCGCCGCCCCCATAAAATTTGGAAGGCTTTTGGCAGAAGGTTTTGACGGGATGCCCTTTTGACATTAAGACTTACGATATAGCGACGACCTTTAGATATGAGAGAGAGAGAGAGAGAGAGAGAGAGAGAGAGAGAGAGAGAGAGAGAGAGAGAGAGAGAGAGAGAGAGAACGAAAAATGTCTTGTGTTCAGTAACTTTCGGGTCATATTTTATGGTATTATGGTATATTTCTAATTATTTGTCGCATATTTTTTTTTATTTGTTCGTGTAATCAATTTAAATCCTATTAAATTGATCTCATTAAGCTGGGAATTTCGATTTGATTAAGCTGGGTATGTCGAATTGTTATGCTGGGAATGTCGAACTGGTTAAGCTAGGGACATCGATCTGCTTAAACTGGGAACGTCGAACTGGTTTAGCTGGGAACGCCAATCTGCTTAAGCTGGGAATGTCGAACTGGTTAAGCTGGGAACGTCAGTCTGATTAAGCTGGGAACGCCAATCTGATTAAGCTAGGAACGTCGAACTGGTTAAGCTGGGAAAAATCGAAATAATTAAACTGTGAACGTCAGAAAATATAACATAACTTTCAATGCGAATTTGGGAACAATTACATTACTTCAAATAATCGTAAAAAAAATAATATCAAATAATAATAATAACAATAATAATAACAGTAATAATAACAATAATAAAAATAATAATAATAATAATAACTAATAACAATATGAATAAAAATAATAATAACAACAATAATAATAACAGTAATAATAACAATAAGAATAAAAATAATAATAACAACAATAATAATAACAAGAACAACATCAACAACACCAATAATAACAATAACAATAACAAAACGATAACTTTGAGCTCTCACACGACGATAATTTACGAAGACTCAGGCAAGATTACCATTGGTCTCCCGTTAAAGTTTCATCGAGTGTCCGGCCATTTTTCGGACACTGGCACGAAATATATTCTTATTTTAATGGAACAAATGTGTGGCCAGTTAGAGGAGACTGGTGAGGCCTTAAGAGGTAATTAGTTAGATTGAACACAAACTTAACCGAGGTACAGACACACATACACACATACACACACACATACACACACACACACATACACAGACGTACACATATAAACACACACGCAGAGTAAAATATTCTTAAAATAAACTTAAAATAAAGTAAAATAAAGTAAAAGAGAGTAAAGAAAGAAGCTCCTGGTCCCTGTGAATAATGAAGGAGAGGAACAACATGAAGGCTGTCTGTCCTGTACGTCTGCCACACTGTTTTTGCTTCCATGTAATATTGAGGCTTTTGTCAGTTTGGTTGACAGCTCGTTAATACCACCATCATCACCACTACCACCGTCACCACTACCACCGTCACCACTACCACCGTCACCACCACCACTACCACCGTCACCACTACCACCGTCACCACCATCACCACTACCACCACCACTACCATCACTACCACCACCACTACAACCACCATTACAACTACCACTACCACCATCACCATCACCACTACCACCACCACCACCATCACCACCACCAACCCGAACTGTTGCAAACCTGACTTTACCTAACCTAATCTACACTAAACCTGACTTAACTGAATAATAATAATAACAATAATAATAATAATAATAATAATAATAACAATAATAATAATAATAATAATAATAATAATAATAATAATAAAAATAATAACAATAATAAAAATAATAATAATAAAAATAATAATAATAATAAAAATAATAATAATAAAAATAATAATAATAATAATAATAATAACAAAATAACAATAACATCAATAATAACAATAACCCACAAATTACCAACAACACATTACAGCCTAAGAAATAAATACCCCCCCCCCCCCAAAAAAAAAGTTTATAATTTAAAACTTTGGGCGTAAAAGTTTCACCGTCTTAATATATTTCTTTCTGGTCTAAAGAAAACGGAATATATATTTTTTTATATATTTTTATTTATTTGTTTTTTTTTTCGTTTCTTTAAATTTTACTAAAGATTTTCTCTGTTCTGGTATAATTTGAATGATAATTAGTTGCATGATTTGGTATAATTTTGGATAATAATTACTTGTGTTTCTGCATTTAGAATGATAATTAGCTGTATGATTTGGTATAATTTAGGGAGATAATTAGTTGTATGATTTGGTATAATTTAGGGAGATAATTAGTTGTATGATTTGGTATAATTTTGGATAATAATTACTTGTGTTTCTGCATTTAGAATGATAATTAGCTGTATGATTTGGTATAATTTAGGGAGATAATTAGTTGTATGATTTGGTATAATTTAGGGAGATAATTAGTTGCATGATTTGGTATAATTTATAATAAGTATTTCGTATAATTTGTATAACTGAGAATGATTGTAATTTATGTATAATTTGGAGTGATAATTATTTTCTTTTGACAGTTTAGTATAATTTGGAGGATAATTAACTGAATAATTTTGCATCATTTGTAATCATCATCTGTAATACTTAAGGATTATAGGTTTAATTATAAATGATAAACCATGATAAGTTTTAATAATTACGAATGATAGTTTTAATTGAAGTTCATTTCAATTATAACTACGTCTGATAATCTCGTATAATTTACATATAATTTTAGGTATTATAGCACTAATTAATGCCTCTCTTCCTACAGGTGTATGACACATGTGAAGAGGCAAACCTGCAGGTGTAGAAGCCAACCACACCTACTTAGAAAACCCATATACTGTATGAGCTTACCTGGTGATAGTGACGTCATCTGTAGACACCTGTTGGTTGTGACGTCATCTGTGTACACTTGTTGATTGTGACGTCATCTACACACTTTTGATAGTGACGTCATCTATGTACACCTGCTGCTTGTGACGTCATCCTCCCATACCTGTTGAAATAGAGCTCATGAGACGACTCAACAAACGCTGGGCAGACTAGGAATTAAACCCCATTTAAAAGTCAACATTAATAAACTTAAAATCAACTTAATTAAAAGAAACTTGAATACAGAGTTGAGTGTCAGAGATAAAGTTCATGTTTACATTAAAGAACTTAGTAGAGAGAGGTTAGAGGTGAAGGAATATTAAGTTTAGATTTTTGTCAATGTTCTGTGGTTTCTAAGTTCGGATACTGTGTTGAATTTCACTTGATAAGGAAGGCAAAGGGCAAGACACTGTAACAGAAAGCTGATAAAACAAACTGCATAGTAAGAAGAAGAATATTGATCTTCACGTAGGGAAAAACTTCTATCAGAAAGTCGGTCAGGTGAGAGAGAGAGAGAGAGAGAGAGAGAGAGAGAGAGAGAGAGAGAGAGAGAGAGAGAGAGATGAGAAAGTCTTCATCAAGGAGTATTAGACACAGGTAGTCAGGCAAGGACAGGTGAGCCGCTACACCAAGTAATTAGTCGCCAGGTGAGGGAGGGGGAGAGATAGAGCAGAGAGAGTGACAGTGAAGGAGACATATAGATATAGTGAGAGAAAGAGTGAAAATAATAGTGAGTGAGGAAGGTAGAGGGGAAATAGCAGTGGCAATATCAAACTAGTACTGAAATAATAGTATTCCATATAAGAATAGCAGCTAGCAAAAAGGGAACAATTAGCTAGCCAGGAATCATGCTTGTATCGACCTACTAATCTAAATAGCTTAAAAGCTTGCTAGGTGAATTAAAAGACAGTGAAAGATAGTTGTCCAAGCTAAGAAAAACAAGTGGTGTATTCTAGGTCCGGCTTGGCATTATCCCAGCAATTCGTAGGTGCATTAAGGAATGATTTGCTTGTAAGAAAATGAATGCTTTAAGTCACAAACGTTCAAATAGGAACCTAGAGACGTGTAAGTTATTAAGAAACAGTTTTGCTTGCAAGAAATACGACACCTTCAACTCACAAGGGGCTACATTAAGAAAGGATTTGCTTGTAAGAACTACGCCAGCTTTAAGCCACAAGGGTGTAAGATACTAGGTCAAACTTTCTACAGTGTATTAAAAACGTTTGCTTACTAAAAACATTTGCGTCAAGTCACAGGGATCTTTAAAGTGTAATAAAAACGTTTGCTCGCTAACTAACGAGTGCTTCAATTCACAGGGACCCTCTAGTGCATGATAAACGTTTGCTTCAAGCCACAGGGCCATCTAAAATGCATTAAAAACGTTTGCTTGCTAAAAAATAAACTGGTTCATGGTAAAAGGAGCTGTTACGTGAATCAAGAAACAGTATCAGCAACACGAAGACTCAGCTACAAGCGTCCTTACATCACCCGAGACCCTAAGACCCTGCTGAAGGTGTCTAAAAGGCCGGGTGTTTAAGCAACACTCCTGGGGAACTGGCTAAGAGGCATCCTGACCTAACCTGAGGACCTGAGTGTGATGTAGCAGCAGAAGGAAGATAGACTAGTGTTCCTACCAATAAGCCAGGGGCGTCTCAGTGCTACTTAAGGACCTCGACGTGATCTACATCAAATAAAATATGCGAAGGTGTTTCTTAGGGATCTGAGAGACGCACCACCTCCTCCCAGCTCCACCATCAACAAAGCAGGAACGTCTCAGTGCCACTTAAGGAACTTGACGTGATCTACCTCAAGGAAAATATACGGTGTTTCTGAGGGATCTGAGAGACGCACCACCTCCTCCCAGCACCCACATCAATAACCCATAAAAGTTTCAGTGCTAGTTAAGAACCTAAACATTCCTCCCAGCTCAAGGAAGAAAGGCAAAAGTGTTCCTGAGGGATTTGAGAGAGACAGCCCCTCCTTCCAGCACCACCATCAACAAACCTGGGGCGTCTCAACACCAGCTAGGAGCCTCGGACGGTAGGATGCTGAGTCTGGATGCCACAGTGCACATCCTATGGCTGGGGACGCCCGTGGCAGCATGTGTGAGCGGCGCCTGTGTGCTGACGGCTATAGGAGGAAGCTCTTGGCTCACCTCAGAGGAAAGGATCCCTAACCCCTCCTACAGGAACGGCTCCTCCAAGGTCGAGTACCTCACTAAGTGTACAGTCAGCGGTCTCTTTACACTCTGTGCTACTGAAGGTAAGTCCTCGTCTCTCGTTATTAATTAATCTAACATAATCTAACGTAACCATATATATACTGTATATACATATTACACGCGCACCCACGCACTCATCCCACACACACGCACCTACACCACACACACAAAAAATCTGACACACACGCACCCCCCATACACAGACACACGCACCCCCCATACACACAGACCCCCACCCCAACACACACACACGCACCCCCCATACACACAGACCCCCACCCCAACACACACACAGACCCCCACCCCAACACACACACACGCACCCCCCATACACAGACACACGCACCCCCCATGCACACAGACCCCCACCCCAACACACACACAGACCCCCACCCCAACACACACACACGCACCCCCCATACACAGACACACGCACCCCCCATACACACAGACCCCCACCCCAACACACACACACGCACCCCCCATACACAGACACACGCACCCCCCCATACACACAGACCCCCACCCCAACACACACACAGACCCCCACCCCAACACACACACACGCACCCCCCCCATACACACACACACACACGCACCCCCCATAAACACAGACCCCCACCACAACACACACACACACGCACCCCCCATACACACACACACGCACCCCCCCATACACACATACACACACACACAAACCACAACATTAAGTTATACAATAATTTCAAAGACGTCAAGACAGAGTTGTCATAAACATGCATATTCATAGACCAACTTGCACCAGCCCCTCGCCTTGTTGCTCTCACTCAGCCATATTAATGTTCCCCCTTGGCTGGTGATATGACAACGAGGCCGGTGCTTCATTTAACTTACGACAACAAAGATGGATTCTCAAAGGTTCCTAAGTTCAATTTTCCTCCTAACTGGTGATGTGAGAACGTATCTAACTGACTCACTTAAGCTACCACACAAAGATGGATTCTCAAAGGTTCCTAAGTTCAATTTTCCTCCTAACTGGTGATGTGAGAACGTATCTAACTGACTCACTTAAGCTACCACACAAAGATGGATTCTCAAAGGTTCCTAAGTTCAATTTTCCTCCTAACTGGTGATGTGAGAACGCCTCTAACTGACTCACTTAAGCTACCACACAAAGATGGATTCTCAAAGGTTCCTAAGTTCAATCATCTATATTACTGGCGATACAAGACGATTCGCCAGGCGGTGTTGATTGCTCTTACTGGCATTGTTATTTACGACAAGGCCTCTGGGATATTGCCTGGGGAGGGGAGGAGAGCCTCAGTAAGTCACCACAAGTTATAATAAGATAATGTACCAAGAGTCTTAGCCATTGGTTGTAGGATTTAAGTCAAGATTAACAATGGTTCCTCATGTGAACCTAACCTAACCTAACCTAACCTAACCTAACCTAACCTAACCTAACCCAACCCAACCTAACCCAACCTAACCTAACCTAACCCAACCCAACCCAACCCAACCTAACCTAACCCAACCCAACCTAACCTAACCTAACCTAACCTAACCTAACCTAACCCAACCTAACCTAACCTAACCTAACCCAACCCAACCTAACCCAACCCAACCTAACCCAACCTAACCTAACCCAACCCAACCTAACCCAACCTAACCTAACCCAACCCAACCTAACCCAACCTAACCCAACCCAACCCAACCTAACCTTAAGTTAACGTAATAATAATATAAATAAGAACAGTAACAACAAAAGAAAAAACAATAACAACAACAATAATATTATTTACAATTATCTCCTCCCCTCCCCTCTCCTCCCCTCCCTCCCCCACTACAGTAACTCAAACACCCCCTATCTCCCCTCCTCCCTCACCCCCCTCTCACCCCTTCATCCCCCCTACCCCACCTCTCTCACCCCTCCCCTTCCCCTCACCCCACCCCTCCCCCCTTAGCTGTGACGTAACCATTCTGGGGGAGAGGGGGAGGGGGGAGGGGAGAGGGGGGGAGGGGGAGGGAGGGAGGGGGGCTTTTAACAATAGCTGTGTCACTCGCTAATGGGACCGTGTGTCTGTGGCTGTTTTGGTGACGGCTGATGGCGAAAATGCGGATGTAGAGTGAAGTGGATGTTATTAGGTATGGAGAAGTGGATGTAGATAGTGGAATGGATGTAAATACTGGTGGAAAAGTGGATGTGGATAATGGAATGGATGTTAATGGTGGAAAAGTGGATGAGGAGTGGAATGGATGTTAACGGTGGAAAAGTGGATGTGGATAATGGAATGGATGTTAATAACGATGGAAAAGTGGATGTGGATAGTGGAATGGATGTTAATAACGATGGAAAAGTGGATGTGGTGGAGTGGAAAGAATGTTCGTACCTCAGTAATGATGAAAAAGGTTCGAACCCTTCCCAGAATCCCACGTATCAAACCTACATGAAGGAGATTCGACCTAATGACCCCATGAAGGAGTATCGAACCCGTGTACCCAAAGTGTCAAGGTCGAGTAGGAAGTTTATGACAGTAATGTGGGTTTGTTACTTATGTGTGGTGTGAGGGATATCTTAGCCGGGGGCACCTGGGGAGATATAACTCTCAATATCTCACTTTCACTCTCTCTCTCTCAATATCTCACTCTTTCTCTCAATACCTAACTCTCTCTCTCTCTCTCATCTCTCTCTTTCTCATCTCAATCTCTCTCTCTCTCTCTCTCCTGGATATATCTCTTCTCGGTAAATATATTTCCTCATGACTGGGAAATATTTCTCTTCAATAGGATTTGGTGTAATAATAAATAATAATAATAATAATAATAATAATAATAATAATAATAATAATAATAATAATAATAATAATAATAAATTCTTTTGGGTAGTTTGTTCAGTATTTTGTCCAACATTATATCCAACGGTATTTCGTCCAACAGTATTATATCCAACGGTATTTTGTCCAACGGTATTTTGTCCAACGGTATTTTGTCCAACAGTAGTATATCCAACAGTATTTTGTCCAACAGTATTTTGTCCAACGGTATTTTGTCCAACAGTATTATATCCAACGGTATTTTGGCCAACGGTATTTTGTCCAACAGTATTATATCCAACGGCATTTTGTCCAAGAGCCCCAGAGAGACACACTTCATCTCCTTTAGTTCCGGATGGTCGTCTTATTCTGGGGGCATCAGTCACTTACCTAGATGGGACGGGTTTATGTATGTGTGTGTGTGTGTGTGTGTGTGTGTGTGTGTGTGTGAGTGTGTGAGCTGTTGTGTTGAGGCTGCTGGTGTGGTGTAGTGTGGCTGTGTGTGGCTGTGTGTGTGTGTGTGTGTGAGCTGTTGTGTTGAAGCTGCTGGTGTGGTGTAGTGTGGCTGTGTGTGTGTGTGTGTGTGTGTGTGTGTGTGTGTGTGTGTGTGTGTGTGTGTGTGTGTGTGAGCTGTTGTGTTGAGGCTGCTGGTGTGATGTAGTGTGTGTGTGTGTGTGTGTGTGTGTGTGTGTGTGTGTGTGTGTGTGAGCTGCTGGTGTGGTGTAGTGTGGCTGTGTGTGTGTGTGTGTGTGTGTGTGTGTGTGTGTGTGTGTGTGTGTGTGTGTCCTTTTAATCCGTTATATGGAGGTTTCACATCTAACGGATCCTCGATATAGCGGACTTCTCAATCCATATAATCCCTTAAAGAGAGGAATCCCTGGCGCTAATGAGTGTTAGTACTGGCAGTGGGTTATATGTTACATTCGCCTGGCGCAGAACCCAAAAGTATGTTATTAACAGGTGAAATGGACGCCAGACGCTGTTGATTGCTCGTACTGGCGTTACACCTCCCACTCGATCATAATTTTGCGTCATAACTTAGGTGAGTTAGATAGGTTCCCCCATCAACAGTTAAGAGGTCAATTGAACGTAAGAACCTTTAGAGAATTTACGACCAAATCTCACGAAACTTTCTCTCCTCGACAGTAGGCAAGACGGAGTTCAGGTGTTCTAAGATTGACTACTTTCCCTCGGAGACTTATAGCCCTGACCCACACGATTCAACTACTGCCATACCCTGTAAGTACACCCCCAAGTACAGTACCTCTAAATTTGCTGATAGGTACCTCTTGTAAGTGACTGTTAGTAGTGGAAAGTGTCTCTTGTAAGTACCAAGTCATTACCATTAAAGTACCTCTTGTAAGTGACTGTTAGTAGTGGAAAGTGTCTCTTGTAAGTACCAAGTCATTACCATTAAAGTACCTCTTGTAAGTGACTGTTAGTAGTGGAAAGTGTCTCTTGTAAGTACCGAGTCATTACCATTAAAGTACCTCTTGTAAGTGACTGTTAGTAGTGGAAAGTGTCTCTTGTAAGTACCGAGTCATTACCATTAAAGTACCTCTTGTAAGTGACTGTTAATAGTGGAAAGTGTCTCTTGTAAGTACCGAGTCATTACCATTAAAGTACCTCTTGTAAGTGGCTGTTAGTAGTGGAAAGTGTCTCTTGTAAGTACCAAGTCATTACCATTAAAGTACCTCTTGTAAGTGACTGTTAGTAGTGGAAAGTGTCTCTTGTAAGTACCGAGTCATTACCATTAAAGTACCTCTTGTAAGTGACTGTTAGTAGTGGAAAGTGTCTCTTGTAAGTACCGAGTCATTACCATTAAAGTACCTCTTGTAAGTGGCTGTTAGTAGTGGAAAGTGTCTCTTGTAAGTACCAAGTCATTACCATTAAAGTACCTCTTGTAAGTGACTCTTAATAGTGGAAAGTGTCTCTTGTAAGTGGCTTTAACATAAACCTTAATTTCTTTCACCTACACCTAATTTATGTCACTTACACCTAATTTATGTCACCTACACCTAATTTATGTCACCTACACCTAATTTATGTCACCTACACCTAATTTATGTCACTTACACCTAATTTTTCACCTACACCTAATTTATGTCACTTACACCTAATTTATGTCACTTACACCTAATTTATGTCACCTACACCTAATTTATGTCACCTACACCTAATTTATGTCACCTACACCTAATTTATGTCACTTACACCTAATTTCTTTCACCTACACCTAATTTATGTCACCTACACCTAATTTCTTTCACCTACACCTAATTTATGTCACCTACACCTAATTTCTTTCACCTACACCTAATTTATGTCACCTACACCTAATTTATGTCACCTACACCTAATTTGTCACCAACACCTAATTTATGTCACCTACACCTAATTTCTTTCACCTACACCTAATTTATGTCACCTACACCTAATTTGTCACCTACACCTAATTTATGTCACCTACACCTAATTTATGTCACCTACACCTAATTTGTCACCTACACCTAATTTATGTCACTTACACCTAATTTCTTTCACCTACACCTAATTTATGTCACTTACACCTAATTTATGTCACTTACACCTAATTTATGTCACCTACACCTAATTTATGTCACCTACACCTAATTTATGTCACCTACACCTAATTTATGTCACTTACACCTAATTTCTTTCACCTACACCTAATTTATGTCACCTACACCTAATTTCTTTCACCTACACCTAATTTATGTCACTTGCACCTAATTTATGTCACTTACACCTAATTTATGTCACCTACACCTAATTTGTCACCTACACCTAATTTCTTTCACCTACACCTAATTTATGTCACCTACACCTAATTTATGTCACCTAC